>JARQOD010000057.1:0-121339 GCA_033576555.1 Oophaga sylvatica | reverse complement strand
TTAGGGTAGTGTTTGTAGGGGGTAGTGTTCTGTATATTGGGTAGTGTTTGTAGGGGTAGTGTTCTGTTATTGAGGGTAGTGTTTGTAGGGGGTAGTGTTCTGTATATTGGGGTAGTGTTTGTAGGGGGGTAGTGTTCTGTATATTAAGGGGTAGTGTTTGTAGGGGGTAGTGTTCTGTATATTGGGGGGTAGTGTTTGTAGGGGGTAGTGTTCTGTATATTGGGGGTAGTGTTTATAGGGGTAGTGTTCTGAAATATTAGGGGTAGTGTTTGTAGGGGGTAGTGTTCTGTATATTGGGGTAGTGTTTGTAGGGGTAGTGTTCTGTATATTGAGGGTAGTGTTTGTAGGGGGTAGTGTTCTGTATATTGGGGTAGTGTTTGTAGGGGGGTAGTGTTCTGTATATTAAGGGGTAGTGTTTGTAGGGGGGTAGTGTTCTGTATATTGAGGGTAGTGTTTGTAGGGGGTAGTGTTCTGTATATTGGGGTAGTGTTTGTAGGGGGGTAGTGTTCTGTATATTGGGGGTAGTGTTTGTAGGGGGTAGTGTTCTGTATATTGATGGGTGGTGTTTGTAGCGGGGTAGTGTTCTGTATATTGGGGGTAGTGTTTATAGGGGTAGTGTTCTGTATATTAGGGGTAGTGTTTGTAGGGGGGTAGTGTTCTGTATATTGGGGGTAGTGTTTATAGGGGTAGTGTTCTGTATATTAGGGGTAGTGTTTGTAGGGGTAGTGTTCTGTATATTGATGGGTGGTGTTTGTAGCGGGGTAGTGTTCTGTATATTGGGGGTAGTGTTTATAGGGGTAGTGTTCTGTATATTAGGGGTAGTGTTTGTATGGGGGTAGTGTTCTGTATATTGGGGTAGTGTTTGTATGGGGGTAGTGTTCTGTATATTAGGGGTAGTGTTTGTAGGGGGTAGTGTTCTGTATATTGGGGGGTAGTGTTTGTAGGGAGGTAGTGTTCTGTATATTGGGGTAGTGTTTGTAGGGGGTAGTGTTCTGTATATTGGGGGTATTGTTTGTAGGGGGGTAGTGTTTCTGTTTATTGGGGTAGTGTTTGTAGGGGGGTAGTGTTCTGTTTATTGGGGTAGTGTTTGTAGGGGGGTATTGTTCTGTATATTGAGGGTAGTGTTTTTTTGGGGGGTAGTGTTGTTTATTGGGGGTAGTGTTTGTAGGGGGGTAGTGTTTTGTATATTGGGGTAGTGTTCTGTATATTGGGGTAGTGTTTGTAGGGGGGTAGTGTTCTGTATATTGGGGTAGTGTTTGTAGGGGGGTAGTGTTCTGTATATTGGGGTAGTGTTTGTAGGGGGGTAGTGTTCTGTATATTGGGGGTAGTGTTTGTAGCGGGGTAGTGTTTGTAGGGGGGTAGTGTTCTGTATATTGGGGTAGTGTTTATAGGGGTAGTGTTCAGTTTTTTTACAGGGGAGATGAACGTAGTCAAGCTATGATCTCCAAGGTTTGATCTGATGAGGAAAGGTGAGGCGTGTTACCAAGACAAAGAAGATCTGCTATCCGGAAACGAGGCGCCATATTGAATATCATTGCTCTGTATATATGTCAGTCAGTTAGTTGTAGTATAGCCTTGGTCCAGGGTTCTCGAACTGATCGCCTTTTCTCGGGGTCAAGAAGGAATTTTTTCCCTGAAACACACATTGGCTGAAAGTGTCCAGGTTTTTTGCCTTCTTCTAGATCATTGGTCTTAGGTAGAGGTAAAGATTGTATTTAATAAAATATGTTTAAAATCATGATCGGTCTCCTTATGTCTTTATTTTATACTCAGGTAGTTATATGAAGAGTGTCACACATATAGAAATAAAATTAAGAATTACTTTATTTCAAAATGACAAACAAGACACATTAAAAAGGGCTGCCTCAACCAGTAATCACAAAAGCAGGGAAGACGACTATAGCAGTAGGATATTCATTATATAGAAAAGATAGCCATATTTGGCATTCAATATTATTTTATGCCTATTTATCCTGAATTGCACAGAACAATTTGCTAATAGAGATAAGAAATTCACAATTTGCACAGAATCTGGTAAAAATTCAATTTGGCACAGAGTCTGGACACTAATGCACGCTTAGGTGAGGTAGGAACTGAAATCACTCCCTATCACACAAAAGTAATTCTTTCCTTTCCTAAGATCATTAACCCCTTTATTCCATCAGACGTATTATTCCGTCCATGTGACCCTGGACCTAATTCCCATGGACGGAATAGTACGTCATATGCGATCAGCAGCGCTCCCGGGGGGAGCGCTGCTGATCGCAGCCGGGTGTCAGCTGTTTATCACAGCTGACACCCAGCACTATGTGTCAGGAGCGGTCACGGACCGCTCCCGGCACATTAACCCCTGGCACACCGCGATCAAACATGATCGCGGTGTACCAGGGGCACAGGGGTGGAACGCGCAGGGAGACCCTCAGAGCAGCGCGATATGTTGCGCTGTTCCGAGGGTCCATCCTCCGTCCAGGTCCCCGGATCCAAGATGGCGCCGGGGTCCTGCAGGGAGGCGGCTTCCTCAGTGCCTGCTGAGAGCAGGCGCTGAGGAAGCCTGCAGCGATGCCAGAGCGATCGCTGGTGTGACAGAGTGCTGTGCACACTGTCACACCAGCGATCTGCTAAAATACAGTGATGTCCCACCCTAGGACAAAGTAAAAAAGTAATTCAAATAAAAATAAAAAGTGGTAAAAAAAAATCATAAAAAAAAAAATTCCCCAATAAATTCATTTCTTCCTGTAAATAAAAAAAACAAAACAATAAAAGTACACATATTTGGTATCGCTGCGTCCGTAACGACCCCCCCCCTATAAAACTGTCCCACTAGTTAACCCCTTTAGTGAACCCCTTAAAAAAAAAAAAACTAAGCAAAAAATCATGCTTCATCATCATACCGCCGAACAAAAAGTGGAATAACACGCGATCAAAAAGACGGATATAAATAAACATGGTACCGCTGAAAACGTCATCTTGTCCCGCAAAAAACGAGCCGCCATACAGCATCATCAGCAAAAAAATAAAAAAGTTATAGCTCGCAGAATAAAGCGATGCAAAATAATTATTTTTATATAAAATTGTTTTTATTCTATAAGAGCGCCAAAACATAAAAAAAGATATAAATGAGATATCGCCATAATCGTACTGACCCGAAGAATAAAACTGCTTCATCAACTTTACCACACGCGGAACGGTATAAACGCCTCCCCCAAAAGAAATTCATGAATTGCTGATTTTTGTTCATTCTAACCTCCCAAAAATCGAAATAAAAAGCGATCAAAAAATTTCACGTGGTCATAAATGGTACCAATAAAAACGTCACCTCGTACCGCAAAAAATAAGACCTCACATGACTCTGTGGGCCAAAATATGAAAAAATTACAGCTCTCAAAATGTGGTGATGCAAAAAACTACTTTTTGCAATAAAAAGCGTCTTTTAGCGTGACAGCTGCCAATCACAAAAACCCGCTATAAATAGTAAATCAAGCCCCCCTTTATCACCCCCTTAGTTAGGGAAAAATAATAAAATTAAAAAAATGTATTTATTTCCATTTTCCCGTTAGGATTAGGGTTGCGGCTAAAGTTAGGGTTAGGGTTGGCGCTAACGTTAGGATTAGGGTTAGGGTTAGGGTTGTGATTAGGTTAGGGGTGTGTTAGGGTTAGGTTTGTGGTTAGGGTTGGGACTAGGTTAGGGGTGTGTTGGGGTTAGGGTTGGAGTTAGAATTGGGGGGTTTCTGCTGTTTAGGCACATCAGGGGCTCTCCAAATGTGACATGGCGTCTGATCTCAATTCCAGCCAATTCTGCGTTAAAAAAGTCAAACGGTGCTCCTTCACTTCTGAGCTCTGCCATGCGCCCAAACAGTAGTTTACCCCCGCATATGGGGTATCAGCGTACTCTGGACCACAAGAGTTATTGTGCAATTTGTCCTATTCTGTTACACTTGGGAAAATAAAAAACTGGGGGCGACAAAATCATTTTTGTAAAAAAAAAAGATTTTTTTGTTTTTACGGCTGTATGTTATAAATTTTCTGTGAAGCACTTGGGGCTTCATAGCGCTCCACCACACTTCTAGATAAGTTCCTTGTGGGGTCTATTTTCCAAAATGGGGTCACTTGGGGTTTCCACTGTTTAGGCGCATCAGGGGCTCTCCAAATGCGACATGACGCCCCCAGACCATTCCATCAAAGTCTGCAATCCAAAACGTCACTACTTCCCTTCCGAGCCCAGACGTGCACCCATACAGTAGTTTTCTCCCACATATTGGGTATCAGCGTACTCAGGACAAATTGGACAACAACTTTTGGGGTCCAATTTCTCCTGTTACCCTTGTGAAAATAAAATATTGGGGGCGAAAAAAATCATTTTTGTAAAAAAAAAAAAAGATTTTTTATTTTACGGCTGTACGTTTATAAACTTCTGTGAAGCACTTTGGGGTTCAAAGTGCTCACCACACATCTAGATAAGTTCCTTGAGGGGTCTAGTTTCCAAAATGGTGTCATTTGTGGGGGGTTTCCACTGTTTAGGCAGATCAGGAGCTCTCCAAACACGACATGGCATCCAGCCAATTCTGCGTTGAAAAAGTCAAACGGCGCTCCTTCCCTTCCAAACTCTGCCATGCACCCAAACAGTGGTTTACCCCCACATATGGGGTATCAGCGTACTTAGGACAAATTGCACAATAACTGTTGGAGTTTTGTTACCCTTGGGAAAATAAAAATTGGGGTGAAAAGATCAATTTTGTGGAAAAAATATGTTTTTTTAATTTTACGGCTCTACGTTATAAACTTGTGTGAAGCACTTGGGGGTTCAAATTGCTCACCAAAGATCTAGATAAGTTCCTTAGGGGGTCTAGTTTCCCAAATGGGGTCACTCGTGGGGGGGTTTCCACTGTTTAGGCACATTAGGGACTCTCCAAATGCAACATGGCGTCCAATCTCAATTCCAGCCAATTTTGGTTGGAAAAAGTCAAATGGTGCTCCTTCCATTCCGAGCTCTGCCATGTGCCCAAACAGTGGTTCCCCCCACATATGGGGTATTAGCGTACTCAGGACAAATTGGAGAACTTTTGAGGTCCAATTTCTCCTGTTACCTATGGGAAAATAAAAAATTAGTGACTAAGAGATAATTTTTGTGGGAAAAAAATAGGATTTTTTATTTTCATGCCCGGGCATTATAAACTTGTGTGAAGCACTTGGGGGTTCAAAGTGCTCACCAAAGATCTAGATAAGTTCCTTAGGGGGTCTAGCTTCCAAAATGGGGTCACTTGTGGGGGGTTTCCACTGTTTAGGCTCATCTGGGGCACTACAAACGGAACATGACCCCCATCAATGTTTGCATTCCAAAACGTTACTGCTTCCTTTCCAAGCCCTGCCGTGCGCCCAAACAGTTTCCCCCCCCCCACATATGGGGTATCAGCGTACTCAGGACAAATTGGACAACAACTTTTGGGGTCCAATTTCCTTGGGAAAAATCAAAAATTTGGGACTAAAAATCATTTTTGTGGAAAATTGTTTTTTTTTTTTCACACCCAGGCATTATAAACTTTTGTGAAACACTTTGGGGTTCAAAGTGCTCACAACAGATCTAGATAAGTTCCTTAGGGGGTCTAGTTTCCAAAATGGTGTCACTTGTGGGGGGTTTCCACTGTTTAGGCGCATCAGGGGCTCTCCAAACACGACATGGCGCCAATCTCAACTCCAGCCAATTTTAGTTTGAAAAAGTCAAACGGCGCTCCTTCCCTTACAAGCTCTGCCGTGTGCCCAAACAGTGGTTTTGCCCCACATATGGGCTATTGGCGTACTCAGGAGAAATTGCACAACAACTTTATCTGTCCATTTTCTCCTTTTACCCTTGTGAAAATAAAAAAAAGTTTGTAAAAGATCATTTTTGTGGCTAAAAGGTTAAATATTAATTTTTTCCTTCCACGTTGCTTCAGCTCCTGTGAAGCACCTGAAGGGTTAATAAAATTCTTGAATGTGGTTTTGAGTACCTTGAGGGGTGGCAGTTTTTAGAATGGTGTCACTTTTGGGTATTTTGTGCTATATAGACCCGTCAAAGTGACTTCAAATGTGAGGTGGTCCCTAAAAAAATGGCTTTGTAAATTTTGTTGTAAAAATGAGAAATCACTGGTCAACTTTTAACCCTTATAATTTCCTAACAAAAAAAAATTTTGGTTCCAAAATTGTGCTGATGTAAAGTAGACATGTGGGAAATGTTATTTCTTAACTATTTTGTGTGACATATTTCTCTGTTTTAAGGGGAAAAAAATTCAAAGTTTGAAAATTGCAAAATTTTCAAAATTTTCGCCATATTTGCGTTTTTTTAAAAAATAAACGCAAGGTATATCGAAGAAATTTTACCACTAACATGAAGTACAATATGTCACGAGAAAACAATCTCATAATCGCGAAGATCCGTTGAAGCGTTCCAGAGTTATAACCTCATAAAGAGATAGTGGTCAGAATTGTAAAAATTGGCCCGGTCATTAACGTGCAAACCACCCTTGGGGGTGAAGGGGTTAACTACTTAGAGTACAAAATTTCTTTAGTGTGCTAAAGAAAAGAGTCCAGACTTCAGCAAATGACTACAAACATTGCTAAAGTGCTCATGCAGAGGTACGTTAGTCACAATACTAAAACCGCAGCTATTATTGCCCAGCAGGTATGTTCACCATAAATATCCAATTGCACATAAAAGACTCCAACTTACATGTCAGCATATTGCATCCTAGTATTTAATCACAAGTAAATTCATGTGCTCTATTGTGTGGCACCCCAGGAGTTCAGTTGCCACAATGGCCTTGCCTCCCTCCAGGAGGGAGTGGTGTCATGTCTGGAAGCAAAGAAGAAATCCCCCTACCACGTAGTTCCAGCATACAACACAGTTCCTGCTCCAGGCCAGCATGCGGAGCGCTAAATCCAACTTCAGGGGAGCTGCTCTCTCTGGATAGAAGCAGGAAGTTAGTAGGAGTTAGAGCCTGAACAAGGTTGAGAGAGGACGTGTGGAGGTCCTGGGTGCAGAGCTGTAGCTGAGCTCACCCTAGGCTCTAGCGCCAGTGACCGGGCTCCGGAGCCTGAGGCTGTGTGGGTACTAAAGCCCCGGCAGCAGAATCCGGAGGGCAGAAGACCGCAGAACCTCTGTCCCAAACTGATACTCGACGACACAGCAGCACGTGTGAGCCGGAGATGCCAGACAGGAGCGATCCCTGAAGTAGGGTACAGCTGCCTGTCATGCGAGTGAAGTTCTACCTAAGCATCAGACAGAAAGAGGGACTTGGATAGAGTTTACAGCAACAAGTACCTCAGAGAATAGCACTATAGAGGAGGCCTCACAACCCACTTGACTAAGGAGATTCCCAACTTGCTTTCAGGCTGACCGACTCTAGAACCATCTGTAACCTGAGCTCCGGACTGTACATGCATTGCTCAGTAAAAGGTACAGGAAACTGCACCCTGCTGTGTCTTCTGAATCTTTCCTGCGTCACCTGCCCTACACCACACTCACTACCAACATCACTTTTAATACCTAACTGCCCTGGGATACAGCTCTACCCGTGGAGAGCTTAACCATCTTTGCTGCCCCATCACCATCCCAGAGGATCTGCATGGCAACGTAGGTACCCTGACCGAATACCACGGGTGGCATCACGAACACTTTATTACAAACTTTATTATCCCCTTCATCATCAACCCCCTTTTTATTGGATGCCCAGGGCCACGGACTGGGTCACTGCTGCTGTGACACTTTCCCTTTAAGAAGCAGCACAGTACCAAGTATCCCCACTGCCCTGGCGGGCAATTCAATTTGGCGTCACGAACAGAATCCCTATCCCGGTATTGCCGGGTACTATGTGCCATACTTTGTTGGAACTAGGTGAATTGCCGCCATACAGTGCCACACGGCGCTCGGGAAGCAGAATGAGCGTGCCATCGTGGCCTGAGCCTGAGAGAGAGCGCAAAAAGAGAAGTGCTGCACACGTTCAGGCATCAGCTGGCAGAGAACAGGGAGCTGAAGCCTGGAATCCCGGCGCGGACCATTCATCCCGCCGACAGAGCAACAGACTGGGTAAGCAAACGGAACCTCAGAGCCTGGCTAAGATTCACAAGGAGGGGAAGAGAATGTCCAGCGCAGATGGAGATCTAGCGACGGATGCAGCCGCAGCCCCAATAGTGCTGAAAGATTCAGTGGCAGGAGCAGTTGCAGCCCCCATAAGACAGCAGTCCCTATAATGCCGTTATCAATGCCATATATATTTTGAGCGGCCTGGCTACTGCAATACTCAGGGGAGTCACATACCTTGAGTGATTTCAAGGAGAGACTGTGCAGTTTATTTGAAGTGAATAGAAATACATGAAACCGCACGTTCCAGTCTGAGTGCCGGCGGCAGTGCTGGGTGTTCATGCGAGAGACTCGCACGAGAATCGTGCAAGTTTCTCGCATGTGTGATCCCTGCCTTACCGTATTTTTCGGACTATAAGACACACCAGACCATAAGATGCACCCCAAATTTTGGGGTGGAATATAGCAGAAAAAAACATTTTTATAAGATGGACGTCCGTCTTATTGTCCGAATTTAAGATATCTTGCCTGAGGACCAGGGGTGATACAGCGGGGTCACAGGAGGCATGGTCCCTTCCACAGGAAGCCAGCTGCAACAGAATGGAGGCAATGCTGCAGTCCTGGGGTCCGGTGTCGGCGGTGAGGCAGAGCATGGAGCAGGGTCCCTTCCTCAGGATGCCAGCGGCAGAAATGTGTTCACGTCGCGGCCTGGTGTCCACGGCGGCCATCTTCCTTGTTGGCCGCCGGAGGCTTCAGGAAAATGGCAGCCGCAAGCCGAGTGTGCGCATAGTGAGTTCTCGGCAGCCATTTTTCTGAAGTCGAGTGCCGCTGAGATCTCAATCTGTGCACGCGCGGCCTCCAGAGGCCATTGTCTTGAAGTCTCTGGTGGCCCATGGCTTCAGGAAGATGGCAGCAGGGATACCGGTGATGCACTCCGCTCTGCTCGCCGTGGACACCGGACCGCGGCGTGGACACATTTCTGCCACCGGCATCCTGAGGAAGGGACCCTGCTTGGGTGCACTCCGCACCACCCACCGCCGCAGCATCGCCACACCTCTGCCGCCAACGGTTCCGCTGCTACACCACTGCTGCAACCCCCCGGTAATCCTGCGTTCGCACTCCCCCATTTTCATTCCAAATTTTAGGTGGAAAAAGTGCGTCTTATAGTTCGAAAAATACGGTAAATAGGGAGTTGTACTGGATATGGAAATTACAGACAAGGATTCCGCAAGGTCTGAACGTGCGACAAGATCTCATACTTCAGTATGATCTATAATTTTTTTTCTGTTTAATGTGTTTTTTCCGTGTCTGATTTCTCATCAGTCTGGATATGCATTGTAATAAGAGTCTGTCTCATCCATGGTATTATTTTGAGTCTCCATATTGTCTTTTCATGATGTATTGCTTTTATTTTACATGGTGCATGCATGTTGCTGAAGTGCTTTCACAAAGAGGTAAATCTGCTCCCCTTGTGATCTAATTAATAATAATTAATAATTAGCACTGACTTTTTCACCTCTTTGCTTCATGAAAGGTTTTTAAGCCTCCAGTCTGACAACCTATACTAACCATGATTAAGACCGGAGTGTGGAAACGCGTCGGTCGCTCTCTGGGATCTATATGTTGTCCGCATTGTGCCTGTTTTTATGAATTTTTTCCATTAAAGTTGAAGTTTTATATTTTTCTACGCTGGAGTACCTTTTTTCTGGGAGTTTTATATTTTTCTACTCTGGAGTACCTTTTTTTTCTGGGCGTTTTGTGCTATGAAGAATCCATTGTGCTGTTGAGCCTCCACATGCTGATATAATATGATGCTATTGGGGCCATATAAATGCAGATACAGGATGGGGGCCCCTCCAGAATAAGTGTGTTCCTGTATATTGGGCGTTTTGTGCTATGAAGAATCCATTGTGCTGTTGAGCCTTCACATGCTGATATAATATGACGCTATTGGGGCCATATAAATGCAGATACAGGATGGGGGCCCCTGTGAGGTAAGTGTGGACCTGTATATTGGGCGTTTTGTGCTATGAAGAATCCATTGTGCTGTTGAGCCTCCACATGCTGATATAATATGATGCTTATTGGGGCCATATAAATGCAGATACAGGATGGGGGCCCCTGTGAGGTAAGTGTGGACCTGTATATTGGGCGTTTTGTGCTATGAAGAATCCATTGTGCTGTTGAGCCTTCACATGCTGATATAATATGATGCTATTGGGGCCATATAAATGCAGATACAGGATGGGGGCCCCTGTGAGGTAAGTGTGTTCCTGTATATTGGGCGTTTTGTGCTATGAAGAATCCATTGTGCTGTTGAGCCTCCACATGCTGATATAATATGACGCTATTGGGGCCATATAAATGCAGATACAGGATGGGGGCCCCTGTGAGGTAAGTGTGTTCCTGTATATTGGGCGTTTTTGTGCTATGAAGAATCCATTGTGCTATTGAGCCTCCTCATGCTGATATAATATGATGCTTATTGGGGCCATATAAATGCAGATACAGGATGGGGGCCCCTGTGAGGTAAGTGTGGACCTGTATATTGGGCGTTTTTGTGCTATGAAGAATCCATTGTGCTGTTGAGCCTCCACATGCTGATATAATATGATGCTATTGGGGCCATATAAATGCAGATACAGGATGGGGGCCCCTGTGAGGTAAGTGTGGACCTGTATATTGGGCGTTTTTGTGCTATGAAGAATCCATTGTGCTGTTGAGCCTCCACATGCTGATATAATATGATGCTATTGGGGCCATATAAATGCAGATACAGGATGGGGGCCCCTGTGAGGTAAGTGTGGACCTGTATATTGGGCGTTTTGTGCTATGAAGAATCCATTGTGCTGTTGAGCCTTCACATGCTGATATAATATGACGCTATTGGGGCCATATAAATGCAGATACAGGATGGGGGCCCCTGTGAGGTAAGTGTGGACCTGTATATTGGGCGTTTTGTGCTATGAAGAATCCATTGTGCTATTGAGCCTCCTCATGCTGATATAATATGATGCTTATTGGGGCCATATAAATGCAGATACAGGATGGGGGCCCCTGTGAGGTAAGTGTGGACCTGTATATTGGGCGTTTTGTGCTATGAAGAATCCATTGTGCTGTTGAGCCTCCTCATGCTGATATAATATGATGCTATTGGGGCCATATAAATGCAGATACAGGATGGGGGCCCCTGTGAGGTAAGTGTGGACCTGTATATTGGGCGTTTTGTGCTATGAAGAATCCATTGTGCTGTTGAGCCTCCTCATGCTGATATAATATGATGCTATTGGGGCCATATAAATGCAGATACAGGATGGGGGCCCCTGTGAGGTAAGTGTGGACCTGTATATTGGGCGTTTTGTGCTATGAAGAATCCATTGTGCTGTTGAGCCTCCACATGCTGATATAATATGACGCTATTGGGGCCATATAAATGCAGATACAGGATGGGGGCCCCTGTGAGGTAAGTGTGGACCTGTATATTGGGCGTTTTGTGCTATGAAGAATCCATTGTGCTATTGAGCCTCCACATGCTGATATAATATGATGCTATTGGGGCCATATAAATGCAGATACAGGATGGGGGCCCCTGTGAGGTAAGTGTGGACCTGTATATTGGGCGTTTTTGTGCTATGAAGAATCCATTGTGCTATTGAGCCTCCACATGCTGATATAATATGATGCTATTGGGGCCATATAAATGCAGATACAGGATGGGGGCCCCTGTGAGGTAAGTGTGGACCTGTATATTGGGCGTTTTTGTGCTATGAAGAATCCATTGTGCTGTTGAGCCTCCACATGCTGATATAATATGATGCTATTGGGGCCATATAAATGCAGATACAGGATGGGGGCCCCTGTGAGGTAAGTGTGGACCTGTATTGGGGGCACGGTCTTGCGCTGTGCTATATAATCCATTGTGCTCCGGATGTTACATGCTTACACATTATATGTTCAGTTGCTTTAGGCTTCTGGCATTTGAGCAGTAGGTCTATATGATCTGTGTCTTCTGTCTCTGATCCGTGACATCTTGTTATCTCTTTTCTCTATCACTAGGAGATATTAGACATACGGAGGATATATGTATGCTCGCATCTTCTCTCTAACATCCAGCCATACCTGTGCTCAGTGCAGATTAAGCACAACGGATCAGTTGTACTTTTTGCGCCATTAGCTCTTTATTTGTTCTAGGTTTGGTGGTGGCTTTTGGTAAGGAGTCCTGTTGAGGGTCAATAAGGGTCAGTGGACGTGGAGCGGGGGCGCCAAATCACTACCCAGGGTGCCAACCTCCACTGTAAGGAAGGGATATCTACATAGGGTCATGCACAGTCTATCCTCCCTAGATATTTCCTCTAATTACTGCTAAACCAATACGTTATTTTTGTATCTTGGTGACTCAGAGTGACCGGCGTTACTACCATCAGACCCCGATTACTCAGTTTCTTTGAAAAGATTCTTCTTGGTTATTTTTGGTAAAATTTGATACTTTTTGATAAGTTATTTTTTAGGGGTTCTTTTGCTGTGGTTGGTTTACTCCGTGTCTCTGGCATCGATAGTGTCCTGGTTACCAATAGGGGGCAACTTGAAAAAGATCTGGTCACAATCTGGACACTATCCTACAGATGCGCCAATTCTGGGGCGGCTGGGTGCTGGTATTTTTAGCCGGGGGGTGTCAATATCCATGGCCCCTTCCTAATCGATGAATATCAGCCCGCAGCTGTCTGCGTAGCCTTTCTGGCTCAAAGTTATAGGGGACCTCACGTCATTTTTTTGGGGGTCCCCCTATTTTAAATAGCCAGTAAAGGCTATCTGCGGGCTGATATTCATAGCCTGGGAAGCTCCATGGGTATTAACCCCTTCCCAGGCTAGAAATATTGGCCCGAGCAGTCGGCTTTCCCCCTCTGGTGCAAGCCACTTTTTTCCCATTTTTTTTAAATTAACGCTATTGCGTGAAGATTTCGTGTTTGTGTGCGTGTGTCTTTAAATATTTATGTACCATTCTATTATCTATGTAATATCTATCTATCTATCCCATATCTATTATCTGCCTATCCCATATCTATTATCTGCCTATCCCATATCTATCTATTATCTATCTATCTATCTATTATCTATCTATCCCATATCTATCTATCTATCTATCTATCCCATATCTATCTATCTATCTATCTATCCATATCTATCTATTATCTATCTATCTATCTATCTATCTATCTATCTATCTATCTATCTATCTATCCCATATCTATCTATTATCTGCCTATTATCTGCCTATCCCATATCTATCTATTATCTATCTATCTATCGATCTATGTAATGGAGTATGGGTTGGACAAATGTAAAAGAGGAGGTTGGACAAGAAATGACATTACAAACCTTTTTTTGTTAAATAACATCGTTATTTAGCTTACCAAAATGCATACAAATCCGCATGAAAGAAAAGCATGAAAAAACGCATCAAAAAAAGCATAAAAAAGCATCTGCGTTTTCTGCCAAGAGGTCATGTTTTTGTGCAAAAAAATTCAGCAGTCAAATCTGCAACGTGTGCACATACCCTCAAATCCCCCGCCAAAGCCACGCAGCACTGCTCATTGGCTGAGCAGCCCCTGGCTGCGTGGCTTTGGTGGGGGATTCAAATCCCGTGCCGCACCTCTCATTGGTTTAGCCGGCGGGGCGGGGGATTTGAATCCCGCGCCACTCATTGGCTCAGCCGCCAGCAGCTCAGCCAATGAGCAGTGCCGCGTGGGATTTTAATCCCCTGCCAAGGCTGGCGACCAATCAGCTGCTAGCGGTATTGGCGCCAGATTTGAATACCGCTAGCAGCTGATACGATTGGTCGCACGCCGCCGGGTTGCCGATCTATCAGCTGTTAGCGGTATTGCCGATCTCCCGGCAGTGTTAGCACCACCAAGGATACACAGATGTTCATTTCACCACATTCCCGATGCAACAGCATTGGGCCTATTTCTAGTAAACAATAATCACCAATGTGATCGGCTTACATTGGCAGAATGAATCATGTGTTCCATAGTATGACCGAGAACAGCCCCAATTCCTGTAGAAACACTCCCACTTTATCCCAGAGTTACTCTCCTTGCCTGGATTAGTGCAGGACCTTGGTTTGTTGGAAACACTTATCCATACCCTCTCTGAGGAAGCTGACGTGGCGAAACGCGTGTAAGAGGAAATAGTGGTAAATATTTCATCTTTATCTGTATACTACTGGCATGTCGTCTATAGGATGTGTAATCTCCATCTCTTGTTAGGATGTTTCCTCCTTTATACTATATGGGCTGTAATATATTCCTGGAATATTCCATATAGCACTTGCTGCACTTTATATCTCCTATTTTTATTCCAGGAATGTAATGCGCTGTTAGCTCTTTATTTTCTTACTATTTATACCCTTTGCTCTGTGTCCTATCATTATATAAGCTATTCATTTATAAGTGCACAGTATCTATTCACCTTATAAACTGATATCAGGTGATATATCTACAATTCCTTTATATATATCTATGTATGGATTTATCTTATACTCGAACCCAGTCACACGATTGGGTGGGCGTGACAACCAAAGGTCTCCAGCAGACTTCCATGGTTGTCACTGCCGGATTGCAATGAGCGCCGCCCGGTGGTCGGTACTCATAGCAAGTGAGCAATTTTGCTACATACAGGCGATTAGGTTATGGCAGCTTCAATTTTCCAATGGAGACAATTGAAGCAGGACTGTGGAGACACGGGGGGGGGGGCGGTGGGGGACACAGGCCACATCCGCTAACCGAAACCGCAAGGACCAGGGATCGTCCCGATGAACTCCCACTCTCCTTTTAACATAAACAAAACACTACTCAGACAACACAGGGTGAGGGTAAAACAGTGTGACAATGCTTTATTGAGCCACAAATCAGGCAGATAACACGTAGAACAGTCCCAGCAAAATACCCAAGATGGTGCACATTACAGAGTCTCACCCTTCCACTGACTCACCGGGATAATATCAGCTGTTACTGCAGATCTTCCAGGGTCAGTACCCCACCTGTGGCACAAACACAGAGAGGAGGTAACGACAAGTGTAGGAAGATGACAGTCAATTCAGTCCATACAAGGTACAAGGCCAGTTTATCCAAGGATCACAACCTGGCTTCTCCAAACGTATCCATGGTTCAGCGATGGTCAATGGAGCAGATCTGTATTCTTCCAACTGAGTCTGAAAATCCCTAGTTGTTTCCTATAGAATGATACGTTAGTGTCCCTCGTGATGGAGCCATGATGTAAAATGGCTGCTGTCCTGTCTCTGGTGCTTTTGCGATGTATGGATGTCTTGGCAGAATCTCTCTGGCTGTTTCTCTCAGTCTCTTTATGCAGAGGCATGTAACCTACTTTTACACAAACAAAAGTCTGTTTTCTTGACCAACCAGAAATCAACACTTAAATTTGAAAGCCAAAATACAGATAAGTCTATTATTCTTCGTTTGCTAAAAATAGTCGTCTGGTTAATTAAGATACAATGCTGTATGTCTTCACAATTCCAAATTTAAAAAAAATGTTTTTAAAAATATTAAAAAAAATATATATATAAAAAGTTGAAATCTCCCCCTTTTGCCCCATTCAAAATAAAACAATAAAAAAATCAAACATACACATATTTGATATCGTCGCATTCAAAATCTGCCAATCTAGCAATATAAAAAAAGAATTAACCTGATCGTTAAACGGCGTAACAAGAAAAAAGTCAAAACACCAGAATAACTTTTTTTTGCCGTCACGATATTGCATTAAAATGCAATAACCGGCGATCAAAAGATCGTATTTGCACCAAAATGGTATCATTAAAAACGTCAGTGGGCACGCAAAAAATAAGCCCTCGCCCAACCCGATATCATGAAAACTGGAGACGCTACGGTTATTAGAAAATGGCGCAATTTTTTTTAAACAAATATTTGGAATTTTTTTTCACCACTTCAATAAAAAAGAACCTAGACATGTTTGGTGTCTATGAACTCGCAATGACCTGGAGAATCATAATGGCAGCTCACTTTTAGCATTTAGTGAACATGGTAAAAAAAAAAAAAAAAAAAAAAAAAAAACTATGGGATTGCACTTTTTCTGGCAATTTTACCGCACTTGGAATTTTTTTCTCGTTTTACAATACATGTTATGTTAAAACCAATGGTATCGTTCAAAAGTACAACTCATCCCGCAAAAAACAAGCCCTCACACTGCAATTTTGACCAAAAAATAAAAAAGTTATGGCTGTGGAAAAAAGGGGAGCAAAAAATGAAAATGCAACGCCAAAAATACCTCTGGTCGTTAAGGGATTAAACTCGGTTTTTAACTGTATGTTCTTTTATACTTTACCTTATAAAGGAATCAAAAAAGAAAAACTGAAAGCCACATGCCATAAAATCACAGAAATTTATTGATATAATTTAAAAGTGTAAAGATAAAATATGATCATACAAGGACAACAAATGCAAAAAAACAACAAAGGACATAGAGCCAAATTAGTATGTCGCGTACGTAATAGATCCTAAGAAATTTGGTTATTACAATGCCAAAAAAGGGTGGATGAATAAATATATCATAATATATAAGAAGCAAAATAATAGCTTCCAAAAAGAGGTGCAATACGTATCCCGGCCAAGAAAATCAATTTTGTAAAAAAATGGAAAAAATACATGTATCACATTCAAAGGATCAAGACAATTATCCTTTGTCCAAAATCAAAATACTGATGGTGGTATTAATAAATGCTATGCATGAATCAGTGTTATGCAATAGGTAAATGCAAATTAATGAAAGATCAACAGTTACGGACCAGATGAAAGAAAGGTAGATGATGGCGGTATATTGGCACTTTACCTTCAAGTGGCCGCGGCACCCTGATGCGCATTTCACATTTAGCTTTATCTAGGGGAGTGTTTACCTAATAAAGAGGAGTTACTCTTACTGATAAATGTCTGTTTTGGGTCGTTTTTATGTTCTGTTGGTGTGCGGTTTACTCTTTAAAACGCCCATATAATATTCCATGCTCGAACGCATGCCACGAGCATCATGGTTTTGTACAATTTGTCAATAATATATACAGGTACTCCCCGTCTGAGTTATTTTTGAAGGTCAACAAAATACAATTTTCCTATAGGAAAGATGTGTATCTTCGTACCGTGTTAGCCAGTAGATAGAAAAATATTAAGTCTTCGCCTGATGAAGAGACCTGAGTAGTCTCGAAAGCTTGCAATTTGTTACCATCTTTTCAGTTAGCCATTAAAAAGGTATCAACCACTGAGGACTCTCAACTCTAAATATTTTCTACAATTTTCCTGTAATTCATTTCTCACTCTAGGTATGATAATGACTTTTCTCTGTGTGGGACTTTTGATGTTTATAAAGGTTATCCATTAGTTGGACAATCCCTTCTCATTCCTCATGTTTGGTCGTATTAAAATAAAAACACTTATACAAACCTCCCATGCTGGCATCGTTTCAGCGGTGTTGGCACTTGGGTTCTTGGGGCTCTTTTGAGGTTTTTACGTCATGTGAGCCCTGTGCCCAATCAGTGCTGGCGTCACTGTCCCCACCTTCAGACAAATCGAGCATCATGAGGCAGTCAGAGAGCAGCCGCGGCCCTGTCTTCCTGTTGATGTTCAATACCGTCCAAAGGCGGGAACAGTGAAGCTGCCGCTGATTGGACGCAGGGCTCGTGTGATATAACAACCTCACATAAGCCCCGGGACAGTGAGTCTCGACACCACCGAAGTGGAGCCGGCGCGCCAGCGGAGTATGAGTGTTTTTATTTTAATGAGGCCAAACATGAGGAATGAGTTCACTGAGAAAAAAAATATAAGATAATTATATAAAAATGATCCCTTGATTATAAAATTCACTGACAAAAGGATAAAACTAAACTTTATTAATTCCAAATGTAAAACTATACCCGTAACTCACCCCCTGAAGGTTAGTCAGGTGACTAATAGAAAAAACATATACCCCACGTCTCAGTATATAGGGTGAGGTGACATATACACACTCACTCTCCAAGCCTCTCATTTCTATGGGTTTCATCGTCCTCACCAAAGGCGACTCATCAGGAGACTATTTAATATTGACCTATATTCAAGGGAGACAAGACGAAGAAAACCCTAAAATCATGTATCATGTTATCCGAAGCAGTCAGAAAACTAGCCACATTTTGGCAGATCCCAGACTTCAAACTATATACTTCGTAAGTTTATAAGCCACTCCAGTGTCAGGAATAGATAGTATGTGAAAATACAGTATATACCGCTCAGGGAACACGTAACTTCCAGAGATAATTTCCATATTCATAGTAAATAATTGCACAGATCTCCCAGACATTATGGTTGCACATATCCCTAGTCTTTATAACGATATTGCACTCATTCCCTGACAGACCGCAGCATGGACATTAGTTAGAAGCTGCTAATGATCTTTGGAGCAGGTAAGTTTTCCCTGAGTGATATATATTGGGCCGTCTGAGAACGGAGTTTAGTCTAGGACTATTTGTCTGCACTACTAATTGACAGCTGCCCAGAGGCGTAGCTAGGGGTTCAGCTAAGGGTTCAGCTCGGGGGGTGGGGGAAGCAAAAAATTTGAGTGGGCCCCTAACCGGTAACCCTGATTACAACTCCAGTGGAACACCCAGTGGCAGCAGCTCTGGGTGGGCCCCTCAGACCAAGGAGCCCAGGGCAACCGCACCCTCTGCCCCCCTGGTCGCTACGCTACTGCAGCTGATACAATACCAAACTAGGGCAGTCCCTATAGGAGAAAAAACACAATAATTATACTGTATTTTCACATACTTTCTATTCCTGACTGACCAACACTGGAGTGGCTTATAAACTTAAAGTACATAGTTTGAATTCTGGGATCTGCCAATATGTAGCTAGTTTTCTGACTGTTTTGGATAACATGATACATGATTTTAGGTTTTTTTTTTTTCATCTAGTCTGACTTGAATATAGGTCAATATTAAATAAAGTCTCCCGATGAGTCGCCTTTGGTGAGGACGATCAAACCGTCACCTCTCTGTATAAACTGAAACGTGGGTCATATGGTTTTTCTATTAGTCACCTTCTAACTAACCTTCAGGGGGTGAATTGTGGGTATAGCTTTACATTTGGAATTCATAAAGTTTAGTTTTATCCTTTTGTCAGTGAATCTTCTAATCAAGGGATCATTTTATGTCTAATTATATATTGTAATTTTTTTTCACAGTGAACTCATTCCTCATGTTTGGCCTTATTAAAATAAAATCACTCATACTCCGCTGGCGGGCCGGCTCCACTTCAAAGGTGTTGAGACTCACTTTCCCTGGGCTTATGTGAGCTTGTTATATCACATAACATTCATAGGGCAGCACGGTGGCTCGGTGGTTAACACTGCAGCCTTGCAGCGCTGAAGTCTTGGGTTCAAATCCCACTAGGGACAACATCTGCAAGGAGTTTGTATGTTCTCCCTGTGTTTGCATGGGTTTTCCTTCCACATTCCAAGGACATACTGATAGGGAATTTAGATTGTGAGCCCCATCAGGGACAGCAATGATAATGTTCGTAAAGCACTGTGGAACAAGATAGCGCTATATAAAGATTATTATTAGTTTTATCCTTTTTGTGAGCAAACATGAGGAATGACAAGGAACAACCCCTTTAAGATCGAATTTTGGTTAAAACGATTCCAACAATCTGAACATAAAAAAGGCTTCTCCCCTGTGTGACATCTCTGATGTTGATTAACAGTTGATTTCCAAGTAAAATATTTCCCACATTAAGAAAATGGAAAAGGCTTCTTCTCTGTGTGAGTTCTCTGATGTCTAACAAGATGCTCTTTCCCGGTTAAAATATTTCCCTCATTCTTAACATGAAAAAGGCTTCTCCCCTGTGTGAGTTCTCTGGTGCTTAACCAAATTTGATTTTCGGTTAAAACATTTCCCACATTCCAAACATGAAAAAGGCTTCTCCCTGTGTGAGTTCTCTGGTGCTTAACCAAATTTGATTTTCGGTTAAAACATTTCCTACATTCCAAACATGAAAAAGGCTTCTCCCCTGTGTGGGTTATCTGGTGAGTAACAAGGTGTGCTTTATGTTTAAAACATTTCCCACATTCTGAACATGAAAAAGGCTTCTCCCCTGTGTGAGTTCTCTGGTGGGTAACAAAATTACATTTCTGTGCAAAATATTTCCCACATTCTGAACATGAAAAAGGCTTCTCCCCTGTGTGGGTTATCTGGTGAGTAACAAGGTGTGCTTTATGTTTAAAACATTTCCCACATTCTGAACATGAAAAAGGCTTCTCCCCTGTGTGAGTTCTCTGGTGGGTAACAAAACTTGATTTGTGTGCAAAATTTTTCCCACATTCTGAACATGAAAAAGGCTTCTCCCCTGTGTGAGTTCTCTGGTGACTATTAAGAACCGATTTCCAGTTAAAACATTTTCCACATTCTGAACAGGAAAAAAGCTTCTCCCTGCGTGAGTTCTCTGGTGACTATCAAAATCCAATTTCCGGATAAAACATTTCCCACATTCTGAACAGGAAAAAGGCTTCTCCCCTGTGTGGGTTCTCTGGTGAGTAACAAGCTCTGATTTATGTTTAAAACATTTCTCACATTCTGAACATGAAAAAGGCTTCTCCCCTGTGTGAGATCTCTGGTGGGTAACAAAATTATATTTCTGTGCAAAATATTTCCCACATTCTGAACAGGAAAAAGGCTTCTCCCCTGTGTGGGTTATCTGGTGAGTAACAAGCTGTGATTTATGTGTAAAACATTTCCCACATTCTGAACATGAAAAAGGCTTCTCCCCTGTGTGAGTTCTCTGGTGACTATAAAGAATCGATTTCCGGTTAAAACATTTCCCACATTCTGAACATGAAAAAGGCTTCTCCCCTGTGTGAGTTCTCTGGTGACTATAAAGAATCGATTTCCAGTTAAAACATTTTCCACATTCTGAACATGAAAAAGACTTCTCCCCTGTGTGACTTTTCTGGTGGGAAACAAAATTTGATTTCTGTGCAAAACATTTCCCACATTCTGAACAGGAAAAAGGCTTCTCCCCTGTGTGAGTTCTCTGGTGAGTAAAAAGCCCTGATTTATATTTAAAATATTTCCCACATTCTGAACATGAAAAAGGCTTCTCACCTGTGTGAGTTCTCTGGTGACTATAAAGAACTGATTTCGGGTAAAACATTTCCCACATTCTGAACATGAAAAAGGCTTCTCACCTGTGTGAATTCTCTGGTGATTAACAAGCCCTGATTTCTGTTTAAAACATTTCCCACATTCTGAACATGAAAGTGACTTATTTGCTTTAGGAGCAGTTTGTTTTTTAATGCCTCTTTTGAGACTTTGATTTTCGTTTGTAGTCGGTAATGAATCAGAAGATGGGACCTGTTTCATAGGATCAGATGACAGATCTTTGCTGTGAAGGGATGATGGTATATCTGGAGTAATAGCAATCACTTCAGTTGTATCTTGTAGGATCTCAAGATCATCAGATTTAAAAATTAAAGATGTCACTTGTCCCTCTGATCTCCGGATACAGTCATCTGCTAAGATAAAAAACAATTATTTTTTTATAAAATATCCTTGAGTTTTATACTTTTGAACATTTCTACTTAAACTGTCCATAAAAATGGCAAGCTATGTAAAAAACTTTAAAGGGAATCTGTCAGCAGTGTGGCCGATATAAGATGCAGCCACTGCCTTTCAGGGTTTATCTACAGCATTCTATAATGCTGTAGATAAGCCCCTTATCTAACCTGAAAGATAAGAAAAATAACTTTTATTATACTCACCCGTGGGGCCGGTCCGGTTCGATGGGTGTTGCAGGTGCGAGTCCGGCGCCTCCCATCTTCTTGGGATGCTGACCTCCTGCTTGCATCATGGCTCACCGGTATCAAGCTCCTGTGCAGTCATACTTATCTGCGCTGTTGAGGGAAGAATAAAGTACTGCAGTGCGCAGGCCCCGGGAAAGGTCAGAGAGGCCCAGCACCTGCGCACTGCAGTACTTTGCCCTCAACAGAGCAGATAAATACACCTGCGCAGGAGCGCGATGTTAGGGACCCATGACGCAAGCAGAAGGGTGGCATCGCAAGAAAATGGGAGGCCTGGACCCGGACCTGCAACACTCATTGGACTGGACCGCACAGGAACGCCCCCAGGGTGAGTATGATAAAAGTTATTTTTGTTATCATTTAAGGTTAGATCGGGGTCTTATCTACAGCATTACAGAATGCTATAGATAAGCCTTGAAAGGCACTGGCAGCATCTTTTATCAGCCAAAACTGCTGACAGGTTCACTTTAATTATTTACCAAGACAATGACAGTTCACAGTCTAATAGAAAACCTTGTTGGATGAACCAGTAGAGTGTGATGTTCCACTGTTTGTTCATTCTGCCTCCCAAATATCAAATAAAAATAAACCAATCAATGTTATGTAGGCAAAAATACCAATTCTCATCTCACAAAAAAACAAGTCTCCACTCAGGTCCATCATCTGTCAATGGAAAAACAGAGGTTCCCACATATCAGGAACCCTGCTGCAGACTTAAGGTACTGCCACACTAAACAATCCCGCTAGCGATCACGATAACGACGCATACTAATGCGATCGCTAGCGGGATTGTTTCTATATCGCTAAAGTGCGGCCACATTTAGCGATATAGTTAACGACGCTATCGCCGTTAGCGATCTTCTTAACGACTTTAGCGGTACAAAAGTACCGCTAAATCGCTAAGAAAAGGTGCCACACTAGCGATATATACTTACCCAGCGGGAGCGCCGACGAGAAAATAGGGTCCGGAACGATTCCAGCGACGAGCGAGATCACAGCAGGAAGCTCGTCGCTGGCAGATGCCGCACTGAACAACATCGCTAACGGGATCGCTAAATAGTGACGTTTTTTAGCGATCCCGTTAGCGATATTGTTCAGTGTGGCATACCCTTTACAGCAGGAGTCTGCGCAAGAATACTGAGAGGTCAAAGAGTGTGAGAGGAGAGCTGCGGTGAGTTTACCTGCCGAAGACCAGGACCTGAATAACGTGACCACCGGGGGAGTGGCTGGAGGTGGTCAGATGCCGAGTAGCGGCAGTGACCGGCGATGCCTGAGAGTAGTCAAAATGTGCCGAAGTCAAGCCAGGACGTCAATGAGGTGCAAAAGGGTGAAATATAGAGAGTGGTCAGGACGTAGCCAAATGTCAGAAAGCTGAAGATAGCGGTACAATACAAATATGGCAGATGGGTGGGAAGTCAGAGAAATCAAGTCAAAGGTCAGAGCCGGAATAGACAGTAAGCACAGAGTCACAAGGCAAGGCACAGAACGAGAAAACAGACCGGGTCATACACTGAGAGACAATCGGACAAAACAGTATGCAAGCACACCAGGGGGTCAGACACACAGCCAAGAACAAATGTATCACTGACAAGGAATCCCAGACAGGGAGGGTACATATAGCCCTCCCTAAACCAGGAAAGGGAACCCTGTCCTCAACCATGATAGTACCCCCCTCTTAACGGGGGGCCACTGGACCCCCAGGCTTCTCAGGATGCCTGGCATGAAAAGCCCGAACTAACCGATCGGCATGCACCGAACCGGCCGAGACCCAAGACCGGTCCTCCGGAGCATACCCCTTCCAGTGCACAAAATACTGAAG
This sequence comes from Oophaga sylvatica, assembly GCA_033576555.1. NCBI lineage: Eukaryota > Metazoa > Chordata > Amphibia > Anura > Dendrobatidae > Oophaga > Oophaga sylvatica. The sequence continues at coordinate 97,616 of JARQOD010000057.1, read as the reverse complement.
ATTCCGGCGCACCCACCGAGAATCAACGATGCGCCCCACCTCATACTCCAGATAGCCCTCCACCAATACAGTAGGAGTGATGGATGAGGAGTCCTCCTCAACTGCTCCCAATGGTTTTAAGAGGGACCTGTGAAACACATTGGTTATTTTGAAGGAGGCGGGAAGCTGTAACCTGTAGGCCACAGGGTTGACAACCCTCACAATTTTATATGGGCCAATGAACTTAGGCCCCAGTTTGACCAAGGGGACTTTGAGCTTAATATTACGGGTGGAAAACCACACCTTCTCGCCCACTAGGAATGCAGGACCCTACCCCCTTCTCTTGTCCGCAAAAAATTTGTACTTTCCCTGGGTTTTGGTGATGTTTCGCTGGACCTTCCTCCACAGGGCCTTTAAGCTTTGCACTGTACCTCCGCCCCTAGACAACCTGAATCCATGTGAGAAAACTCCCCAAAATGTGGGTTAAACCCATAGTTGACCAAGAAGGGAGACATTCCCATGGACTGACTCACCCGACCATTGAAAGCAAACTCTTCCATGGGAAACGCATCACACCAGTCATCCTGCCTGGAAGGTGCCAAACATCTCAGAATTTGCTCCAAGGACTGATTAGTGCGTTCGGTCTGCCCATTAGACTCCGGATGGTAAGCAGAGGAAAAAGACAATGCGATTTCCAACGTTTTACAGAAAGCCCTCCAAAACTTGACCACGAACTGCACACCTCTGTCAAACACCACATTCATAGGCATCCCATGCAGCCGAACCACATGCTGCACAACCAACTTGGCCAAGGTTTCAGCAGACGGTAAAGCAGGCAGAGGTACAAAATGAGCCTGTTTGGAAAATCTATCCACCACCACCCACTCAATGGAGTTACCCCTGGAAGGAGGCAGATTAGTGATGAAATCCACGGACAAATGTGTCCATGGTCTATTCGGAATTGGCAAAGGCATCAATTCCCTGGCTGGCCAACAATGAGAGTTTTTAGAACGGACCCAAACCCCACACGCAGATACAAATCTTTTAACATCAGTACAGATGTCGTCCTGAACAGCCGGGTGACAAGTAACTGATAGTCTGTGGAGAAAAAGAGTGTAAGCGGAGCACTTGACAGAACACTGCAGACACAATAACAGCGGAACCGGACGCTAGCAACAGAAGATACTTGTTGCTCCGACCCCCTCCCTATGGCGGAGGGGCCAGAAATAGTAATCAGTACCACGCCATTGGTCAAATAAAAAATGCGCGCTGTCTCTAAGAGACCGGGAGCGAGCGCGACCTAAGCACTCTCCCCGGGGACCTGCTTACAGCGCACCAGGAAGCAGAGGAGGGGGAAGGAGCAGAGGCTGCACAGGACGGCATGAGGCCGGCACAGAGTGGGAGTCCCGATGGGGACCCCGCAGAGGTATGGGACCGGGACCAGGTGTAACTGACAGATCTGGCTGGACCAACACTGGGGTGGAAATAAAACAATTTTTTAAATTCATAAAATAATTTTTTGCAGACGTAAACCAATTCTTAACATCAGCCCCCTTGAGTGTGAGATCAGTCAGGGGCTTAACCACCTGCGAAAAACCCTTAGTGAACTTTCGATAGTAGTTTGCAAACCCTTTAAATCATGAGGTTGAACCCAATCAGTAATGGCCTGGATTTTTTTCGGATCCATACGAAATCGCTCACAAGAAACAATTAAACCCAAAAAAGACAATTCCTGTACAAAGAATGACTATTTTTCCAAGTTAGCATACAAATGGTTTTCTCCAAGTCTCAGAAGAACCGTTCGCAGATGGGGCAAGTGGGTTTGATTATCCGAGGAGTACACTAAAATGTCATGAAGATAAATGACCACAAAGCACCCAATCAGATCAGAAAAAATGACATTAATAAAATTTTGAAAAACCGCAGGAGCGTTGGTCAGACCGAAGGGCATGACCAGGTTCTCAAGCAGTCCTTCAGACGTGAGAAACGCCGTATTCCACTCATCTCCTTCACGAACCCTTATCAGGTAATAGGTCCCCCGTAAATCAAGCTTGGAAAACCATTTTGCTCCTGAAAGTTGTTTACATAGATCCGGAATGAGGGGAAGTGGATACGCGTTTCTCACGGTAATTTTAAGTTCCTGAAAGTCGAGGCATGGTCACAAACCACCATCTTTTTTCTTAATGAAAAAAAAAAAACAACAGCTACAGGCGAGACCGAAAGGAGAATATGCCTTTTGCGGAAACTTCCAATAATATACTCCTTCATGGATCGGTGCTCAGGCCCAGACAGATTAAACAGACGAGCTTTGGGCAGTTTAGCTCCAGGAACTACCGTATTTTTCGGACCATAAGACGCACTTTTTTTCCTCCAAATTTGGGAGGAAAGTGTGGGTGCGTCTTATGGTCGGAATGTAACGTGGGGGGGGGCAGGGGGCAGCGGTGGAGTGGGATCGCAGGAGGCAGGAAAATATCCCCTCTGCTGCAGGAATCCAGCGCTGGGGAAACCACTGGTCCCGATACTTAAGTGCAGTGAATATTCATTAGCCGCTTCCCCGCCCACCTATCAGCTGAGCAGTGAGGGGGAGCAGCAAATTACAGAGCCACATGGTTCCCCAGCGCCTGATTCCTGCAGCAGCTGGGGAAATCTATGTCCAAAGTAGAAGGAGGCAGCAGGAGCAGAGTGCAGCAGGAGGCATTGCATACCTGACAGCCTGGGGCTGTGCTGATGCCAGGCTGAATGCTCCTGTGGAGGACCTGTGATGAGGTCATGAAGAGGGCGGGCAGGAGCATCACATGACCACACAAAGCCCTGCCTCTTCATGATTTCATCACAGGTCCTGCAGACACACTGTACAAGAAAAAAATAATTAAAAGGTTAGTAAATACAGCACATTAAAAAGCACTCTGCCATCCTGTGGTGGACTATAACTCCCAACATGCCACAGGATCTGCAGGACATGCTGAGAGTTTTAGTTCTCCCATGGGATCTTAAAGCAGCACTCCAGTGTTATTTTTCAGTGCTGGAGTGTGGTTCTTTAAATATAAGCCCTGTGCCCCCATTCTTAGGCCGGGGTCACACATGCGAGAAATTTGCACGATTTCGTGTGAGTCTCTCGCATGAACACCCAGCACTGCCGCCATCACTCAGACCGAAGCGTGCGGCTGCATGTATTTCTAAGCTGCATGTATTTCTATGCAGCAGCACGCTCCAGTCTGAGTGCCGGCGGCAGTGCTGGGTGTTCATGCGAGAGACTCACACGAAATCGTGCGAGTTTCTCGCATGTGTGTGTGAAAAGGGATAAATTTAATACGTACACTTGGTCACTAATAAACAGACGTTTCGGTCAAAACAGACCTTCATCAGTGTACTATAATACAAAATACAATAAGTGATCAACATATATGTTACAGTTGAAAAATGAAGTATAAACACATAATTGGGTCATATTTAAGGTAAAATTAACCTCTATATAGACTAATCAATATCTAGCCTTCTCCATAGTACTCAGGATATTAGGTGATAAAGACAGATAAGTAATTAAACGGACATACCTAGTGACAGTGTTTACAAGGCAATATAGTGTAGATATTGGACTGAGTATATCTGTGAAGTGAACACAAGTTGCTCATAGACACATTTGATTATAGTGCACTATATGGGGTATAGCTGTATTTCAAAGGAGACATACCAGAGTTCGTAGTGGTACCAGTAGCTGCTGTGGTAATAAATACATAATGGTGAGAACCAATTTGGTGTGAATATTGTGAATCGCATAAGAGGTAGTAGACATAACAATTACAAGATGTCTGCTGAATGGTCAGTGATATTCAAAAAGGAAGTTTAAGCTGCAGAAAAATTCATCATATGCGCTGTTATAGTAAGGAGCAACATAGTTCAATGGTGGTAGCAGCGTGCACTTACCCAGTAGTGGCTATGGGGATATGTGGTCCTGGGACGCGGTATCCACCGCTTGTCTCGAGGTGAATGGAGGTGGTGACTGGCAGTGTTAAATAACGCTATTGACCATCTCGTGGCGGTGCACGGAGAACCGGAAGTGCTCATACCGGAAGTGACGTCGGCGCTACTGTGAAGAAGATAGAGGTCGCGTCCTGCGTTCCACAGGAGACGCTTGCGTTCCATTTACAAAGCGCATGTCAGAACGTTCAGGGAAGAAGAGTGCAGAAAGAATAGGAGCAGTTTGGAGAAATGACCATCCAAACATTGTAATAAGATCACCCCTAAGCCTTCGTTTTTCCAAACTAAATAACCCCAAGTGTAATAACCTGTCTTGGTATTGCAGACCCCCCAGGTCTCTAATAACATTGGTCGCTCTTCTCTGCACCCGCTCCAGTTCAGCTATGTCTTTCTTATACACTGGAGACCAGAACTGCAGACAGTATTTTAAGTGTGGTCGCACCAGTGACTTGTATAGAGGTAAAATTATGTTCCTCATGAGCATCTATGCCTCTTTTAATGCATCCCATTATTTTATTTGCCTTGGCAGCAGCTGCCTGACATTGGCCACTAAATATGAGTTTGTCGTCCACCCATACACCCAGGTCTTTTTCAGTGACAGTTTTGCCCAGTGTTTTACAATTAGCACATAATTATACATCTTATTTGTTCTACCCAAGTGCATGACCTTACATTTATCCCCATTAAAGCTCATTTGCCATTTATCAGCCCAAGCTTCTAGTTTACATAAATCCTCCTGTAATATAAAAATATCCTCCTCTGTATTTATTACCCTGCAGAGTTTAGTGTCATCTGCAAATATTGAAATACTACTCTGTATGCCCCCTACAAGGTCATTAATAAATATGTTAAAGAGAAGAGGCCCCAATACTGACCCCTGTGGTACCCCACTGCTAACCGTGACCCAGTCTGAGTGTGCTCCATTAATAACCACCCTTTGTGGAATAGAGCACTTCATCTTAAGGGGATGGAAACTCTCAAAATGAAGGAGACTATTACTATCTGTGGGTTTAGAGAAAAGATCTGTAGTTAAGTTACCCTGTGAATCCTTTATCACTAGGGTGTCCAAAAAATTTAATTTATGAGTATCATAAGTCATGGTAAAATCTCTGTCCCTGTGGTCTTCTCTATATTGGAGAGACCACACAGAGTGTCAAGGACAGGATATCAAAGCATAAGTCCACTATAGGATGCAAAGATACACTCCTTCCCATTCCACAACACTTTATTTCGGCAGGACATAATATATCCCAACTCCGTTACCAGGTCTTGGAACATGTCCCCCAATCACGACGGGGGGGGGGGGGGGGTGACCAAGTAACGCAGCTAAAACGGAGAGAAGCCTACCGGATCCATGAACTGAATACTTTACATCCTAGGGGTCTCAATAGAGACTATGATCTGCATGCCTTTCTGTAATTTGCTTTTATCTCTATAGTGATACAGTGATCTCAATATGAGGAGACATTATTATTGTATTATTCTATTCAATTATCCAGTGCCATATTTTGACACACATGTTCTTCTTTCACAGAATCGCTAATTTTGTGCATCTTTGGACGGTCATTACTCCAAACTGCTCCTATTCTTTCTGCACTCTTCTTCCCTGAACGTTCTGACATGCGCTCTGTAAATGGAACGCAAGCGTCTCCTGTGGAACGCAGGACGCGACCTCCATCTTCCTCACAGTAGCGCCGACGTCACTTCCGGTATAAGCACTTCCGGTTCTCCGTGCACCGCCGCGAGATGGTCAATAGCGTTATTTAACACTGCCAGTCACCACCTCCATTCACCTCGAGACAAGCGGTGGATACCGCGTCCCAGGACCACATATCCCCATAGCCACTACTGGGTAAGTGCACGCTGCTACCACCATTGAACTATGTTGCTCCTTACTAGAACAGCGCATATGATGAATTTTTCTGCAGCTTAAACTTCCTTTTTGAATATCACTGACCATTCAGCAGACATCTTGTAATTGGTATGTCTACTACCTCTTATGTGATTCACAATATTCACACCAAATTGGTTCTCACCATTATGTATTTATTACCACAGCAGCCTACTGATATCACTACGAACTCTGGTATGTCTCCTTTGAAATACAGCTATACCCCATATAGTGCACTATAATCAAATGTGTCAATGAGCAACTTGTGTTCACTTCACAGATATACTCAGTCCAATATCTACACTATATTGCCGGGTAAACACTGTCACTAGGTATGTCCGTTTAATTACTTATCTGTCTTTATCACCTAATATCCTGAGTACTATGGAGAAGGCTAGATATTGATTAGCCTATATAGAGGTTAATTTTACCTTAAATATGACCCAATTATGTGTTTATACTTCATTTTTCAACTGTAACATATATGTTGATCACTTATTGTATTTTGTATTATAGTACACTGATGAAGGTCTGTTTTGACCGAAACGTCTGTTTATTAGTGACCAAGTGTACGTATTAAATTTATCCCTTTTCACACAAATATGAGTGTGCCCAGTCTTTGATTTACTATATGGTCTGGGAACCTACTGGAGCACCTCCCTAGAGCTGTGCCAGTATTCTTCAATACTTTCTCGCATGTGTGACCCCGGCCTTATACTCACCCTCCAGCGTCTTCACACAGTACTTTACAGACACCACACTGGTCCCCCAGCACCATCTCCTACCCGTAGCTTCCAACATAACATACTATTATATATAATAACACCACATATAATAGTATGTTATTTATGTTATTAAATATTTTACCACATTTTTTGCTTCAAATATATTTTTCCCTATTTTCCACCTCTAAAACCTGGGTGCGTCTTATAGTCTGGTGCGTCTTATAGTCCAAAAAATACGGTAAGTCCATGGTACAATCGAAAGGTCTATGTGGTGGTAGCCCTCAGCCTCGCTTTCAGAGAACACGTATTTAAAGTCTTTTAGGTACTCCGGAATACCCTCCAGACCGACAGACGACACAGATACAGATTTTAAAGGGGTGGACAATGGCACAGAATTGCAACACAGACTGGTACAATTGGACCCCCATTGGACAATTTCCCCAGTTACCCAATCAATAACAGGGTTATGACATTGAAGCCAAGGCATACCTAAAACCAAACCCGCAGGCAAATTATTCAAGACAAAACAGCTTATGTTTTTCACATGAGCCGGGCCCACTCTTAGAGAAAAAAAACCTCAGACATGAAACAGATTCCTTCTCGGTGAGAGAAGAGTCAATGGCCACCATCTTGACTGGGAACTCAAGCCTGACTGTCCCTATCTTATAGAGTCACAACATGAGAGTCAATTAAATTGATGGTAAATCTGCAGTCAACAAAAGCGGTAGTCACAACGGGACCAGCAACAAGTTCCAACTCCACCTGGAGAAGGATTTTAGCAAATGAGGAAAATTGTTCCTGGGAGTCTGGACAACCTCCTCGATCGTTACCCAGACTTAAGTGTTTCCCAACATCTTAGATGAGGAGGGACAAGAAGGACAGTCCTTTTTCCAGTGTCCCGGGGATCCACAGTAAAAGCACTGCTGGTTATCTCTGCTGCATCTTCTCTCTCTTTGACCGAGATGGCTCCCACCTCCATGGGTTCTGAAATCGAAGAAGTGTCCCCTAAGCTGGAGTATAAAGGTGTTTCCTGCTGCATCACCTCTCTGGCACGGAGCCTACGGTCCATATGGACAGCCTGGGTCATGGTGTCCTCCAGGGTATCCAGGGAGGATGCAACGCCAGTGCGTCCTGCAATCAGTTGGACAGGCCTCTGCGGAACAACCCTCTTAAGGCAGCATCATTCCAAGATATCTCAGCTACCCGGTGTCTGAACTCGGAACAAAACCACTCCACAGAATGCTTCCCCTGTGTCACACTCAACACCATATTCTCAGCCAGACGCACTCTATCAGGCTCATCATAAATATGCCCCGGAGCCTCAAAAAACAGATCCACAGACATACGTTCCAGAGCGGAGAGAGAGAGAGAAAAAGCCCAAGCCTGTGGAGGTCCCCTTAATAATGACATAATAATTTCCACCCCGTGGCTTTCATTCCCAGAGGTGCGTGGATGCAGAGAGAAAAACAATTTACACCCCTCTTTAAACATCCTGAATAATTTTTTACCCCCAGAAAAGGTGACGGGTAACTTAACAGGTGATTCGGGGGAAACTAAGGAAACATCTGTGGCACCCTCATCACAAGCCCCAGAAGAAAAAGAACCCTGAATGGCGCCAGCAACCTCTCTTTGAATCTGTTGATGCGACTGAGCCAGGGTTCGCTGATCCACAGATAGTTTTTGCATCATTTGAGTGAGGCTACTCACTTGTTCAGCGAGTGCACGCAATGGGTCCATGGCTAGACTAACCCCCCCCCTACACCTGACAAGGAAGAAGTACTGTGAGGTCAGTGATAATATCAGGAACCCTGCTGCAGACTTACTGCAGGAGTCTGCACAAGAATACTGAGAGGTCAGAGAGTGTGAGAGGAGAGCTGCGGTGAGCTTACCTGCCGAAGCACAGGACCTGAAGCACGTGACGACCGGGCGAGTGGCCGGAGGCGGAGTCAGACGCCGAGTAGCGGCAGTGACCGGCGATGCCGGAGAGTAGTCAGAGCGTGAAAAAGTCAAGCCGGGAGGTCGATGAGGTGCAAAAGGTTTAAATATAGAGAGTGGTCATGACGTAGCCAAATGTCAGAAAGCCGAAGATAGCGGTACAGTACAAATGGGGCAGACGGGTGGGAAGTCAGAGTAATCAAGCCAAAGGTCAGAGCCGGAATAGACAGTAAGCACAGAGTCACAAGGCAAGGCACAGAACGAGAAAACAGACCGGGTCATACACTGAGAGGCAATCGGATAAAACAGTATGCAAGCACACCAAGGGGTCAGACATACAGCCAAGAACGAATGTATCACTGACAAGGAATACCAGATGGGGCGGGTATATATAGCCCTCCCCAAACCAAAAGGAGGCCATTAACCCTGAGAGGACAGAGAAGGGAACCCTGTCCACAACCATGACACCACACTATTAGTGGCTCAAAGGCTGTTAAAAATCAACAAGGTTTCTATAAACCAATCCAGTAAAATCTGCTCTCATTTCTGAGTCTTGCAGTGTGCTCAAACAACATTTAGAATCCTTGTATTTAGCAATATTATAGTGAGAAGAATCCACTTAATTTATGGTGTGTGTCTCCTGGAGCACAATATGGGCACTATGTGTTCACTCTCAAACATCCACTGCGTGTTAATTTCTGGAAAGTGGCTGTAGAGTAAAAATAATGACTCCTCCTATAGATTATAACTCTCACTCAGTGAATTAATTTACAAAATGGAATCACTTTATGGATATTTCGACAATTCCGATTGTGAGGAAGGAACAGCCACCATCTTGGATATGGCCTGCTCCAGCCGCCATGTCTGAATTCACAGATTCACAGCAGCTAACTGCTGTAATTCACTATGGCCTGTGGGCATATTCAATACAATATGGGTTGGTCTCCACTCTGAATGAAAAGGTCTATTAGTATGCTGAGTAGATTCGACTCAAGACAGGGTTTACTGCTCAATGTGAATAGCCAGGCCTGTTAGTATGCTAAGTAGGCCAGGCCAAAACAGTACTTCAAAGCTAGAGGCTTCAATTAGATTATACCTGCCAGCTAGACACAGAAAACACATCTATTGTGTCTCCCAGCCATGACGGCTCCGTTCTAGGATTATGAATTATGAGCACATCTTTCTAGGTACAGGCTCATAAAAAATATCTGCATGATCCTGTGGACCTTGGGCATCTGACAGTGCCACTCCCAAGTCGGTGATGGCTCGGGGGCCTGAGATATAGAGATTGACCCTCCACAGAGACACAATCGGGCCAGGTTTGATCTCCAAGCGACAGGCAAAACATGCTGCATACGCTGGTACCTCTCGTGTCCTGATCCGATTGTCCTGGAGAAAGTTAACCCCTTTCTTAGGTATTGGGAATAAATTCTGCAGGGAGCTAAAGGTGGAGATTATTAGCCCACCCTCTAGCACCGAGGGGAGGGACCTAGTAGGTATAAGAACTGTGAGCGGATGGCAGACCCTGTTCATTCTCACAGTAGCCAAGACAATGAAGAACTAAGGACCAAGGGACAGATCTGCCAAGGAAGCAGCGGCACACGTTTTGGGGGACTGTCCAGCAACTAAGACTTTCACCTGTGGATCGCAGAGCTCCCTGCCTCCACATGCCCCTACAACCTGGTAATATTGACCTCTAGCTAATACCTCTAAGCCTTGTACCATTACTGTTGTATTTTACTCTGACTGCAAATCCATTGTAAATCCGTTGTATAGCTTACTGTATATTTCTGTAATTATCTAGTGCGCCCTTAAGGCAATTAAACCATAAAATTAATCTTGGGCTGATGCTTTTACTCTGATCACGAATCCTAGAATACCCAGTGGGTAACAGAACACCCTCCCCGGCGGCCATTAGCTCTCGGTGCAGTTCCCTTACTAACCTGAGAGACAAAGGGGGCGCCGGAGAGCTGTACCTGTGGAGTTACGTCACATTGGGGACGTGGAAGGACAGGGGTCGTCCTTCACACCGGTTTTCTGTCATTTAGTTATATTAGGGCTTCTGCATGTGGTGTGTCCAATCTCATCTGGGATCTGTTCCTGCTGTCCAGCTGGAGAAATCTGCTCCCTACTTCAGCCAATTGGAAAGTACCACTCCCTACTAAAGCTCAAAGCACATTGCCGAAATCTGCCATATACAGGGTTGTTCTCCTCTGGTTCAGTCCTCTGTGCTCAGCTCGCGGCTTGTGTATTTGTTTCCTGTTGTATCTTATCTTTCCTCTTATATCTTCGGATTCTGTCCTTCTGGTTTTGACCCAGCTAACTGACTATTCTTCTTAACATCTAACACCACAGAGCAGCAGGTAACACCATGGTCCAAGTCTATGGGTCCCAGAGTAAGGGCAGATCCAAGTAAGGGTGTTAAAGGGTGATGAGCAAGGCAATCCTTGGGATATGGAAATGTTATGTATTGGTAGCTGAGGAGTCAGGGGCAAAAAAACGCATAGGCAGCCTGACACCAGAGAGGTTGGAAACTAATAGGTTGCAGACCCCTAAACTAACCGCACAACTAGAAGCAGCCGTGGAGCGTACCTACGGTGGTCCTAGACGCCTCGGCACAGCCGGAGAGATAGCCATCCCCGAAGACGGAAAGAGGAAAGCCAGCTGCCCCGGAGGAGACCCCAAAAGAGTAGGAAGCCCCCAAACATATAATGGCGGTTAGAAAAGATGAAAATACGAACACATACAGAAAATAGATTGAGCAAACGCTGGGGCCCAAAACTGTCTAGATAGGACAGCACAGGAGAGAATACTTTCTGCAACCCAGAAAAACCCTAGGAAAAACTCCCAACACTTCTGAATCCAAAAACACTGAGACCACATGGTCTCGACCACCTATATCAGATCTCTGGTGTGGACAAGTAGCTACCTAGCAGTAAAATATCACAAGAACTGAGCAAATGAACAAATACAAAAAACAAACAGAGACCAGCCAAAGCCCCCAGAGGGGACCCGGCTGAAGACAAAAAGCAATGCAGCAAAAAGCAAGGGATTCAAACCACAGTAAAAAAAAACTGAAAGAGACTTATCTGAACGCAAGCAGGAGACAGCAGTAAAGCAAGCTGAATTCCAACCTAAACCAGGAAGCACAATTGATCACCGGCGAGGATCATAGGAGTTCAGCTCACTTATATCAGGCCTGTCAGTACCACCTGACCACCACTCGCTATTTGCAGGTGTAGGGCTCTTGGTATTCAACATTGGTTCAATACCCTCATAGTGCCAAGCATGTTCATGGTGGACATCCTTTGAGGTACCAGGTGACCCAATACATTGTTTCTGCAAGCTATTGAAGCTAGATCTGCATTCAAATAGCTAAATGTCGCCCCTTCCCTTCTGAACACTGCCATGTGCCCAGACAGTAGTGTACAACCGTATATAGGGTATTGTGTGAAGTTGAAAATAATTTGCAAGATTCATTTGTTTTCTATTATCCTTTGTGAATAATTCCAAAGTTATCACCACAAAGTGACACACGTCAGATTTGAAAAAATGGGGCCTGATTAGGAACACAAAACTGGCTGCAGGAAGAGGTTAAATCAGAGTATTTTGGACAGTAAGTACTGTAGTTGAAAACTGTGCTTATAGACAATAAGACAAATGATCAAACTCAACAGTCTTCATCAGTAATAAATGAGTAACTAGTGGTGAAACCTCTCTGGTGTAATTAGCGTATGGGTCTCTGTGACTTCACAACCTAAACTATCCTAAGGTCCAATATTTTCTGTCAGATGAGTTTCAAGAAGAAATATTACACATTTAAAGAGAACAGTGTATAATAGTGCAGAGCTGAGATGTCTTAAAGGGAACCTGTCAGCAGGATTGTGCACAGTAACCTACAGACACTATCAGGTCGGCGCCATTATACTGATACAATGATACCTGGTGATGAAATCCATCTTGTGGTTGTTGTTTAATCTGTATTTGTAGTTTTCAATAATGAGATTCTCACATGGGGTGGGACTGTGGGCGGGGCTTTATGTGGTGCTCTGATTACATATGCATCTGTATTGGCTTGACAGGTCACTGATCCCTCAGTGATCTGCCCCCTATTTTACATAATGCATATAATAGTGTTGATATTATTGTTGACAATGCCTATAATATTGTGCCTATTGTGAGGCTTAGGAAAAAGATTACATCCAGCAAAATGTCATCGGCTGTGGCGGCGCCTGCGCAGTAGCATCTATATGTAAGAGATAGGTGCTAGTGGACAGGTGCCGCCGGTGTCATTTTGCTGGATGAAATTTTTTTTGTAATCCTCATAATAGCCACAATATTATAGGCATTATCAACAATAATATCAACACTATTATATGCATTATGTAAAATAGGGGGCAGGTCAGTGAAGGATCAATGACGTGTCATAAGCCAAATTAGATGAATATGTAAGCAGAGAACTACATAAAACCACGCCCACAGAACGAGAATCTCATTAAGTGAAAACTTCAAATAAAGAGTTAATGTTGTCGATCATAAAAGCGAAATTTGGCCAGAAAGACTGGACCTGGTCTTGTAGGGACCATATGAGACATTCAGCAGAACAGAAAAAAAAGAAAGATTAAACTAATAAAATATCAGGATCTTAGGAAGCCAACAGCATCATTACCCTCCGCGTTCTCTTACAGGCTATCATAATACTTTTCTTCAAGTGATTTTCTAACTTGTCAGCACATTCTACGTACGGTCATTTGGCTTTGTGGTTTACAGATCTGGACAGGTAAGGATCAGTATCTTTAATCCCAGGAGGTAGGTGGATCCTCCAGGTGGTAAGTTCTATAGAAAAGGGCTTTCAATGCACAAAGTCCTTTGAACAGTTTTGGATGGAGGAGAATGTTGTGGTGTGGAGGCAAAATGGTGATCATGGTAATACGGCCGGACTACACCTCCGATAAAGCAGCCACAGCCGGTGACTGAGAAGAGTCTGTGACTTCTCTGCATTTAGTGGTTACTACTCACCTGGGTAGTCATATGTAGGAATCTCCTCTTTACACTGCTCATCACCCCTCACATATGTCTCTGTAGTATTAATATGAGTTAGATCTTCACCCTGAAACAAATATTGTAAAAGTCACAGACAGATGGAGAAGTCCCATCTATGATCAGCTCTAATCCTGCCATCTCCACCGTTCTCATTACACAAGTATAAAAACATATAATACTGGTGGATAAAACAAGACTGAGCACAAGACCTTCACAGCCGTCTACACATCATAGGGGAGATCTCATGACACCTTCTCTCCATCTACCTGATGATCCTGAGGAACACTGGGATCTTCTTGTTTATAATCCTGTGGAAGAAGAGGACGGGGACATCTCTCCGGTGTTGTCATCTTACTGGATAGATCTGGAGGAAACACATACAGGGACTGAATTCATTCTTTACATACAGATAATTATAGTCCGTGTGTATTTAGTCCTGTCTATTACCTGGTGATGTGAGGGGCTGGGAACCTCCATCATGACGTCCTTGTACAGATCTCTGTGTCCTTCTAAATACTCCCACTCCTCCATTGAGAAATAGACAGCGACATCCTGACACCTTATAGGGACCTGACACATACAATGAAACCGTCATTCCCCCGATCCCTTCATAGTGTTACTGTATAATGTCCCAGCATTCCCAGCAGTGTCACCTCTCCAGTCAGCAGCTCAATCATCTTGTAGATGAGTTCTAGGATCTTCTGGTCATTGATGTCCTCATGTATCAGGGGGTGAGGTGAAAGTCCCGTGATGGGGCTCAGGGGTCTTCCCCATCCTTCAGACACAGGGTCCTGACAGCGCTCACTAGAGGTCTTCTTCTCTACTGTGTAATCCTGGTTATGGAGAGACACATTAATAAATCTCACTGCAGACATTTCCAGAGTCCTCACCTCTCCAGTTCTGTCCATCTATTATTCCCATAGATAAGAATGATGTAATGTGACGTCATCAGAATCTCTCACCTCTCCAGTAAGCCGGAAGAGGATCTCTAGGGTGAGGTGTAATATCCTCTCCGCCATCTTGTCTCTGTCCATATTCATCCTTGATGGGAAAATTCTCTTATATAGAAGATCTTCACTGAGAGGATCCGATATTGTAGAGACCTGAATGAGAAGATGAGCCGATGTAACATCATAAAATCCTGTGTAATAATACAATTACTGGAGATAATAAGGGAAACATATGAGGAGATTTATTATTTTACAGTATTTAGTTTTCTTCTTGACATCTACTAATAAAACCTATATATTTAGGCCACAGACAACAAGCAGTTTCTTCCTCGGAGTCGGCAGCTGAATACGTTCCTCATAGACTCATCTTCCATAACGCTAATTCTCCTCTCATTTACCGACCCTGGAATCAGCATTAGTAATACTGCAGGAGATATTCATTACACGTGACAGGAGAAATAACTACTTCATGATGAGGACGACATCTTCATCTTCTACTACGGCTCTAGAAACATATTAGTCCAGAGTCGTCACTGACTCCATCACCACCGGCGTCTATATGAATGTTTCCCGTCTTCCCCGCACTGTAATCTTCTATCACGTTAGATCTCAGCTCTGATTCACACACAGAAGTTTGAGGCTTTTATAAAAGCTTTTTTGATTGCACAAACACAACGGACAGAAATGATCTGATCCCAAAGTCTCCATGTACAGTGATTTATGGGGATTATTTCTGGCCTCAGGCTTTCCTATATTACAGGAAAAAACACCAGAAAAAAAAGCAGATATTAAAATGTTTCAAAAGAAAATTGGCTCCAAGAACCATTTCCGGTGACTGCCTCTTGAAGCTCATGAAGAGAATCCCAAGAGTGTGCAAAGCAGTCATCAAAGCAAAAGGTGGCTACTTTGAAGAACCTAGAATATAAGACATTTTTTTAGTTGTTTCACATTTTTTTTGTTAAGTATACACAGCAATTCCACATGTGTTAATTCATAGTTTTGATATATATACTGTGTATATACATACATATATACATACATATATATATATATATATATATATATACACATACATACATACATACATACATATATATATATATATATATATATATATATATATATATATATATATTTGGCAGAGTCATATCTCTCGACTCTGCATACCGCGTGCTGCCATTGTATTTGGCAGGCCGGATCAGATGTCATGGAGATGAATGAAAGAGACCAAAGTCCAAAAATAAAGTAAACTTTCCTTAACGTAACAAAAACTTGATGAGGAGTATATACATCGGAAAGCAGGCACAATACTTTATGAATGCTTTTTCTCAATTATGCAAAGTCAGGAACTTTCCGGTTACATGTGGCGGTACATAACTTTTGTTACAACCCACCGTAGTCCAGCAAACCTGAGCTAAGAACCTCTCCCTGTTCTT
Source organism: Oophaga sylvatica (assembly GCA_033576555.1). Taxonomy (NCBI): domain Eukaryota; kingdom Metazoa; phylum Chordata; class Amphibia; order Anura; family Dendrobatidae; genus Oophaga; species Oophaga sylvatica. The sequence continues at coordinate 81,679 of JARQOD010000057.1, read as the reverse complement.
TGTCTCCGCTATGCTCCCTGCCTGGAATCCAGATTCCCACAGCCATTATATCTTTGCTTTCCTTCAGAACGTACTATCTGATGTCTCCCTCCTGGCACACAACAACATATCAATTCAGGACTACAATCAGATAGAAAGTGAGAAATACAGAACTTTGGTCTATCTGACTCATCACAAGGAATTTGTTCTCCTGTGTGCCCATGTAGCTCGGTATGAGGTCTCCCACACAGTATGATGGCCCCCACACAGTATGATGGCCTTCACAGACCCCGCACAGTATGACAGCCCCCCAGGACCTCACTCTGTATTATGGCCACCACAACCTGCTATTTGAAATAAGGACCACCACTCAGTATGAAGGCACTGATAGTCCACCACAACCCCTTATTCAGCATAATGGCCCCTACCAGCCATACACTCAATATGAGAGTAACAACAGCTCTTTTACTGTGATGCCCCCACAATTCCTGATATTTAAAAAAAAAAAAAACACTACTCAACCCAACCCTGTTCCCGAGGTGAACTGCACTGTGAGTGCACCATACTGGTGTGATGTCACTGGTGTGATGTGAGTACCTCCATACTGCAGGTGTGATGTAGTAATGTCACTGTGCCTGCAGTGCACGGAGTCTCAGGGAGGGAGCTTTCAACTCCCTGATTAACTATTCTATTCAATAGTATCACCATCATATGAGTGTGGATATTGCTGAAATTGTGATGATGGGAAGGAGAGAGTGACCAGTGTCAAACCACATCGAGCCCTCTCAATTACCGTTATGCATGCTACGCCCCTGCCTATCCAACTATCGCATGGTAAATATCTCATAGGTCCTGAGTTTATTAGTATCTGCACCAAGAATGAGGCTGAATATTTATTAAATTATTGTCGGTGGTCAGAGGTAGTCAGTGAGGTGGATGTTACCAAATTGTGCATGTAGTGGGCAGTACTGTGGGAACACTAGAAAGTGGGGGGATGGCAGTACTGTGGCTACATTATACTGTGTGTGAGGGGGATGCCAGTCCTGTGGAAACATTATTCTGTGTGTGTGGGAAGCTGCTATTGTGAGAACATTACACTGTGTGTGTGTGATGGTAGTATTGTGAGAACATTACACTGTGTGTGGGGGTGGCGGGTACTGTGAGAAGATTACAGTTGTGATGAAAACCTTACATACCACGGAATAATTTTTGCTTTTTTGGCCTTTTTTCAGAGAATATGAATGGTAACACCAAAACTTTTTCTCCACTCATGGTTGGTGGTTGGGTGAAGCCATTTATTGCCAAACTACTGTGTCTTCTCTTTTAAAATCATAATGATAACCAATATGCAAATTGCCTCTTCAAACAAAGAGGACTTGTACTCTATAGCGCCACCTATTGGAAGTAGCGATCCTACAAGTCACAATCAACCCTTTACCGATAACCCTTTAATGATAACCAAAACATTCAAATGATCAAACCATGATCAAAAGTTCACATACTCTGGTAATTTTAGCCCGATAACATGAATATCACACTTATCACATCACACTTATTCGTTCCTCACACAACCGCCTCCAAGATTTCTCCCGAATATGCCCCATCCTCTGGAATTCCATGCCTCCACATGTCCGATTATTCACCACCCTCGTATCCTTTAGACAGAACCTGAAAACCCATCTCTTTCAGGAAAGCTTACAGCCTGCAATAATCATTCTGCCGCCTCGCCACCGCCACCAGAGCTGCCGCCTCACCACCACCACCCGAGCTGCCGCCTCACCGCCACCACCCGAGCTGCCGCCTCACCGCCACCACCCGAGCTGCCGCCTCACCGCCCACCACCGAGCTGCCGCCTCACCGCCACCACCCGAGCTGCCGCCTCACCGCCACAACCCGAGCTGCCGCCTCACCGCCACCACCCGAGCTGCCGCCTCACCGCCACCACCCGAGCTGCCGCCTCACCGCCACCACCCGAGCTGCCGCCTCACCGCCACCACCCGAGCTGCCGCCTCACCAACACCAGAGCTGCCGCCTCACCAACACCAGAGCTGCCGCCTCACCAACACCAGAGCTGCCGCCTCGCCAACACCAGAGCTGCCGCCTCGCCAACACCAGAGCTGCCGCCTCGCCACCACCAGAGCTGCCGCCTCGCCACCACCAGAGCTGCCGCCTCGCCACCACCAGAGCTGCCGCCTCGCCACCACCAGAGCTGCCGCCTCGCCACCACCAGAGCTGCCGCCTCGCCACCACCAGAGCTGCCGCCTCGCCACCACCAGAGCTGAGGCCTCACCAACACCAGAGCTGCCGCCTCACCACCACCAGAGCTGCCGCCTCACCACCACCAGAGCTGCCGCCTCACCACCACCAGAGCTGCCGCCTCACCACCACCAGAGCTGCCGCCTCACCACCACCAGAGCTGCCGCCTCACCACCACCAGAGCTGCCGCCTCACCACCACCAGAGCTGCCGTCTCACCACCACCAGAGCTGCCGCCTTACCACCACCAGAGCTGCCGCCTTACCATCATCAGAGCTGCCGCACCCCCGTCCTTCTGTTTCTTCCCCATTATCCCGTAGAATGTAAGTCAGCAAGGACAGGGTCCTCTCCCCTCTATACCAATCTGGCATTGTAAATTTGTTAACTGTAAACGATATCTATACCTTTGTATGTAACCCCTTCTCATGTACAGCACCATGGAATTAATGGCGCTATATAAATAATAATAACAATAATGAATAGAAGGGAGATGGAGGTACTTTGGGAACATCATACTGAGTGGGGGAGTATAGCGATAGTGTGGAAATATTTTGTGTGACAGATGCCAGTAATATGTAAACATTATACAGTGTGAGGGACATCATATATACTGCATAAGGGGAGCAAAATGGTGTCCTAAGAAGAAAGAATCCTCTGGGCTGTGCAGCATTTGTACAATGACTGCTATCTGCCGTCCATACTGGGCCCTGCGGAATCAATGAGAAGAGGGAGAGTTTCAGGAAGGAAGATTCTAGATGGTGCACCAGGTCATGTGACCTTGATGACGCATTTCCTGATATTATAAAGGCCATAGCCCAAAGACAGAACAGATTTGGCGCCAAGCAAAGGAACAGGGAAGAATCTGAGGTACAGACCATGGTACAGTGCAGGAGGCAGCTGGTTGTGGGGACAGAACCCTGATTACAGGGCATAATGGGGGCATTACACTGTGTGGGGCCAAGAAAGGGGCCCTGTACTATGAGAACAATCCGCTTCCTCACTTCCTGTCTCCCATAGTTCGGTCGTATGTATCTATTACAGGAAACAGAACAGAAACGTAATGATTCTTATAAAGAGTCTCCGTGCTGAAGGGGTTAATGTCCCCGCACTCAGTAATGGGGAATCTCCAGCACCTACCTCCACCCGCAGAGCCGCACTCCACATAGAGAATAATGGAGCCTCCAGCACCGACCTCCACCTGCAGAGCCACACTCCACATAGAGAATAATGGAGCCTCCAGCACCGACCTCCACCCGCAGAGCCGCACTCCACATAGAGAATACTGGAGCCTCCGGCACCGACCTCCACCCGCAGAGCCGCACTCCACATAGAGAATAATGGAGCCTCCAGCACCTACCTCCACCCGCAGAGCCGCACTCCACATAGAGAATAATGGAGCCTCCAGCACCGACCTCCACCCGCAGAGCCACACTCCACATGGAGAATAATGGAGCCTCCAGCACAGACCTCCACCCACAGAGCCACACTCCACATAGAGAATAATGGAGCCTCCAGCACCGACCTCCACCCGCACAGCTGCACTCCACATAGAGAATAATGGAGCCTCCAGCACCGACCTCCACCCGCAGAGCCACACTCCACATAGAGAATAATGGAGCCTCCAGCACCTACCTCCACCCGCAGAGCCGCACTCCACATAGAGAATAATGGAGCCTCCAGCACCTACCTCCACCCGCAGAGCGCACTCCACATAGAGAATAATGGAGCCTCCAGCACCGACCTCCACCCGCAGAGCCGCACTCCACATAGAGAATAATGGAGCCTCCAGCACCGACCTCCACCGCAGAGCCACACTCCACATAGAGAATAATGGAGCCTCCAGCACCGACCTCCACCCGCAGAGCCACACTCCACATAGAGAATAATGGAGCCTCCAGCACCTACCTCCACCTGCAGAGCCGCACTCCACATAGAGAATAATGGAGCCTCCAGCACCGACCTCCACCCGCAGAGCCACACTCCACATAGAGAATAATGGAGCCTCCAGCACCTACCTCCACCCGCAGAGCCGCACTCCACATAGAGAATAATGGAGCCTCCAGCACCGACCTCCACCCGCAGAGCCGCACTCCACATAGAGAATAATGGAGCCTCCAGCACCTACCTCCACCCGCAGAGCCGCACTCCACATAAAGAATAATGGAGCCTCCAGCACTGACCTCCACCCGCAGAGCCACACTCCACATAGAGAATAATGGAGCCTCCAGCACCGACCTCCACCCGCAGAGCCACACTCCACATAGAATAATGGAGCCTCCAGCACCGACCTCCACCGCAGAGCCGCACTGCACATAGAGAATAATGGATCCTCCAGCACCTACCTCTACCCGCAGAGCCACACTCCACATAGAGAATAATGGAGCCTCCAGCACCTACCTCCACCCGCAGAGCCGCACTCCACATAAAGAATAATGGAGCCTCCAGCACTGACCTCCACCCGCAGAGCCACACTCCACATAGAGAATAAAGGAGCCTCCAGCACCTACCTCCACCCGCAGAGCCGCACTCCACATAGAGAATAATGGAGCCTCCAGCACCGACCTCCACCCGCAGAGCCGCACTCCACATAGAGAATAATGGAGCCTCCAGCACTTACCTCCACCCGCAGAGCCGCACTCCACATAAAGAATAATGGAGCCTCCAGCACCTACCTCCACCCACAGAGCCGCACTCCACATAGAGAATACTGGAGCCTCCGGCACCTACCTCCACCCGCAGAGCCGCACTCCACATAGAGAATAATGGAGCATCCAGCACCTACTTCCACCCGCAGAGCCGCACTCCACATAGAGAATAATGGAGCCTCCAGCACCGACCTCCACCCGCAGAGACGCACTCCACATAGAGAATAATGGAGCCTCCAGCACCGACCTCCACCAGCAGAGCCACACTCCACATAGAGAATAATGGAGCCTCCAGCACTGACCTCCACCCGCAGAGCCACACTCCACATAGAGAATAATGGAGCCTCCAGCACCTACCTCCACCCGCAGAGCCGCACTCCACATAGAGAATAATGGAGCCTCCAGCACCGACCTCCACCCGCAGAGCCGCACTCCACATAGAGAATAATGGAGCCTCCAGCACCTACCTCCACCCGCAGAGCCGCGCTCCACATAGAGAATAATGGAGCCTCCAGCACCGACCTCCACCCGCAGAGCCGCACTCCACATAGAGAATAATGGAGCCTCCAGCACCTACCTCCACCCGCAGAGCCGCGCTCCACATAGAGAATAATGGAGACTCCAGCACCTACCTCCACCCGCAGAGCCGCACTCCACATAGAGAATAATGGAGCCTCCAGCACCGACCTCCACCCGCAGAGCCGCACTCCACATAGAGAATAATGGAGCCTCCAGCACCGACCTCCACCCACAGAGCCACACTCCACATAGAGAATAATGGAGCCTCCAGCACCTACCTCCACCCGCAGAGCCACACTCCACATAGAGAATAATGGAGCCTCGGCACCTACCTCCACCCGCAGAGCCGCACTCCACATAGAGAATAATGGAGTCTCCAGCACCTACCTCCACCCGCAGAGCCGCACTCCAGACTCCACATAAATGGCTGGTAAATGCTAGACTGAATGGGCTCCTTCCAGGTGTGACGTCGTTTCCGGGGGCGTGTCATACCAGGAGGGGGCGTGGTCTTCAAAAGCCAGGAAAAGAAGTCGCCATTAGACATTGGTTTCAGCAGGGTTGAGCCTAGACTGTATGGGCTCCTTCCAGATGCCTGACTGCAGCCCATACAGTCTAGCCGGCTCACTACTGAAGATGCTAGAATGTACGGGCTCCTGTCAGGTATATATTACTGTAGATATAGACTGTACGGGCTCCGTCAGGTATATATTATTGTAGATATAGACTGTACGGGCTCCTGTCAGTTATATATTATTGTAGATATAGACTGTACTGGCTCCTGTCAGGTATATATTACTGTAGATATAGACTGTACGGGCTCCTGTCAGTTATATATTATTGTAGATATAGACTGTATGGGCTCCTGTCAGTTATATATTACTGTAGATATAGACTGTACGGGCTCCTGTCAGGTATATATTACTGTAGATATAGACTGTATGGGCTCCTGTCAGGTATATATTCCTGTAGATATAGACTGTATGTGCTCCTGTCAGTTATATATTATTGTAGATATAGACTGTACGGGCTCCTGTCAGGTATATATTACTGTAGATATAGACTGTACGGGCTCCTGTCAGGTATATATTACTGTAGATATAGACTGTATGTGCTCCTGTCAGTTATATATTATTGTAGATATAGACTGTACGGGCTCCTGTCAGGTATATATTACTGTAGATATAGACTGTACGGGCTCCTGTCAGGTATATATTACTGTAGATATAGACTGTACGGGCTCCTGTCAGGTATATATTACTGTAGATATAGACTGTACAGGCTCCTGTCAGGTATATATTACTGTAGATATAGACTGTACGGGCTCCTGTCAGGTGTATATTACTGTAGATATAGACTGTATGGGCTCCTGTCAGGTATATATTATTGTAGATATAGACTGTACGGGCTCCTGTCAGGTATATAATACTGTAGATATAGACTGTATGGGCTCCTGTCAGGTATATATTACTGTAGATATAGACTGTATGGGCTCCTGTCAGGTATATATTATTGTAGATATAGACTGTACGGGCTCCTGTCAGGTATATATTACTGTAGATATAGACTGTATGGGCTCCTGTCAGGTATATATTACTGTAGATATAGACTGTATGGGCTCCTGTCAGGTATATATTACTGTAGATATAGACTGTATGTGCTCCTGTCAGTTATATATTATTGTAGATATAGACTGTACGGGCTCCTGTCAGGTATATATTACTGTAGATATAGACTGTACGGGCTCCTGTCAGGTATATATTACTGTAGATATAGACTGTGCGGGCTCCTGTCAGGTATATATTACTGTAGATATAGACTGTATGGGCTCCTGTCAGGTATATATTATTGTAGATATAGACTGTACGGGCTCCTGTCAGGTATATATTACTGTAGATATAGACTGTAAGGGCTCCTGTCAGGTATATATTACTGTAGATATAGACTGTACTGGCTCCTGTCAGGTATATATTACTGTAGATATAGAATGTACGGGCTCCTGTCAGGTATATATTACTGTAGATATAGACTGTATGGGCTCCTGTCAGGTATATATTACTGTAGATATAGACTGTATGTGCTCCTGTCAGGTATATATTACTGTAGATATAGACTGTATGGGCTCCTGTCAGGTATATATTACTGTAGATATAGACTGTATGGGCTCCTGTCAGGTATATATTATTGTAGATATAGACTGTATGGACTCCTGTCAGGTATATATTACTGTAGATATAGACTGTACGGGCTCCTGTCAGGTATATATTACTGTAGATATAGACTGTATGGGCTCCTGTCAGGTATATATTACTGTAGATATAGACTGTATGGTCTCCTGTCAGGTATATATTACTGTAGATATAGACTGTACGGGCTCCTGTCAGGTGTATATTACTGTAGATATAGACTGTACGGGCTCCTGTCAGGTATATATTACTGTAGATATAGACTGTATGGGCTCCTGTCAGGTATATATTATTGTAGATATAGACTGTACGGGCTCCTGTCAGGTATATATTACTGTAGATATAGACTGTACGGGCTCCTGTCAGGTATATATTATTGTAGATATAGACTGTATGGGCTCCTGTCAGGTATATATTACTGTAGATATAGACTGTATGGGCTCCTGTCAGGTATATATTTACTGTAGATATAGATGTACGGGCTCCTGTCAGGTATATATTACTGTAGATATAGACTGTACGGGCTCCTGTCAGGTATATATTATTGTAGATATAGACTGTACGGGCTCCTGTCAGGTATATATTACTGTAGATATAGACTGTACGGGCTCCTGTCAGGTATATATTATTGTAGATATAGACTGTACGGGCTCCTGTCAGGTATATATTACTGTAGATATAGACTCTATGGGCTCCTGTCAGGTATATATTACTGTAGATATAGACTGTACGGCTCCTGTCAGGTATATATTACTGTAGATATAGACTGTACGGCTCCTGTCAGGTATATATTACTGTAGATATAGACTGTACGGGCTCCTGTCAGGTATATATTACTGTAGATATAGACTGTACGGGCTCCTGTCAGGTATATATTGTAGATATAAACTGTATGGGCTCCTGTCAGGTATATATTACTGTAGATATAGACTGTATGGGCTTCTGTCAGGTATATATTACTGTAGATATAGACTGTATGGGCTTCTGTCAGGAATATATTACTGTAGATATAGACTGTACGGGCTCCTGTCAGGTATATATTACTGTTGATATAGACTGTATGGGCTCCTGTCAGGTATATATTACTGTAGATATAGACTGTATGGGCTCCTGTCAGGTATATATTACTGTACATATAGACTGTATGGGCTCCTGTCAGGTATATATTACTGTAGATATAGACTGTACGGGCTCCTGTCAGGTATATATTACTGTAGCTATAGACTGTATGGGCTCCTGTCAGGTATATTTTATTGTAGATATAGACTGTACGGGCTCCTGCCAGGTATATATTACTAAGAAATGGACACCCAAGTGCAAAGGAACAGGGGAAAGTAAGAAACTTACACCCAGGCAGTTTAAGGCAACAATGTAGAATTTTATTCAAGATGATACAAACAAATATAAATAGCACAAGCATCAAATACAAGATTAAAAGAGAAGCGTGAACATCGCCACAAAATGTCCAATACCCCGGTATTTTAGACTTGAAAACAGGTAAATATGCATAAAAAATATGAAGCTAGGCATATATAATGGTCCACAATAATAAAAAAATATATATATAAGTGTACCCCTAAATATAGTGTCAAAAGAAAAAAAATTTTTTGTATATATATACCATTGGATACAAAAAATAAAAAATTAATGTGAATAAATCACCCAAAATGTAACCAATGATGCAAATGAGAACCAAGACCAAAATATAATAATTAGCCCCTAATGCACATAAACACAGCCACAAAAAAAATTTGTAATCATTAAATAACATACACCTAATGAAAAAATCAAAAACACATGGTGCCAGCAGAAGGGACAATCACCACTAATAAGTGTAAACCAACATATGCTACAATAAATAGTCCCATAATGAACTCCACATGGTGCCAGCAAACAAAAACAATTGCCACTGATGAGTGTCTAAAATGAACAATCCCAATAGGCCTAGTGATACCGAGATATATGATATATTACCTGAAAAGACCGGGGGAGGAACAAGGTGGCGGTGATAACGCTGCCTAGAACGCGCCCCGACGCGCGTTTCGGAAAGTTATCCTTCGTCAGGGGGATGCAGTAACAGTGAGATAACAGACTATAAATAGGGAGCTACCATGTGTATAATCAGGCGACGCATGCGCGTTCAACCCGTCGCACTGAAGAGGACGTCACAAAGAACGTCACACATCACGTGACCGCGGAATCACATGACCGCAATGCCGAACATTAGCGCATGCGCAAAGGACCTAACCCTGATCGCTATGAAATCAATGCTAACTCCGGTCACATGACCTAACTGCGAACAGTGTAAGTAACGATAACAGGCTAAACGATTCAATATAAGTGCCCACGTAAAAATTAAAGTCAGACAATCACTCAATGACTTAGCATTATGGCGACATGCCTGACTTATCAAATGAGCAACAACTAGTATGTATATAACATAATGTAGCGTACCTGCACAAAACTGCCTGGTGGCAACTCCATAATAGTAAAATATAATGGCGCAAGTAATAAACAATTACAATGATGATGTCAAGACATTAATTTTCATTACAAACGATGTAATTGTATCCAAATGATACTAACATTATGGCCACATAAAAAAATAAAATAAATAAATAAATTAAATAAACTGAATAAAATTAAAAAAATTAATAAAATAAAAATAATAATAAAATTGTTAATGACATATTAATGAAATAATACAGTACTGAATAAATAATAATGAGTGTGTAAATGATGAATAATAACAAAAATATATATATTATAATATATCCAGATGTGTATAACGGCGCATGCGGAACTACTCCGAGTGCACGTCACATAGTAAAAGGCGTCAACAAAGACACCCTCACTATACTGACCCGACAGTCCGGTAGATCACCATGCGCAACACACATAAAAAATGGCGAAAAAGACAAAATTAAATTCGATACAAAATAACGCATAGAAAAATAAGACAAAGAATATATAATACTACAGTACATAATACATAATACTACAGTACATAATGTGGCCAAATTAATGAAAGATCTTCATAGATACAATCCACGTTGGTGATATTCATTCGAAAATCTGATAAATGTCCAGAATGAGCTTCAATATGATATTCATAGAAACGTTAATACCAATAGCCATCATAAAATGTCCGCACACCACTGAAACTAGAAGATAAAAATATAAAAGACAAATAAGATTAATAAAAAATCATAAAAAAGAAAACAAATAAATTAAATAAACTGAATAAAATTAAAAAAATTAATAAAATAAAAATAATAATAAAATTGTTAATGACATATTAATGAAATAATACAGTACTGAATAAATAATAATGAGTGTGTAAATGATGAATAATAACAAAAAATATATATATTATAATATATCCAGATGTGTATAACGGCGCATGCGGAACTACTCCGAGTGCACGTCACATAGTAAAAGGCGTCAACGAAGACACCCTCACTATACTGACCCGACAGTCCGGTAGATCACCATGCGCAACACACATAAAAAATGGCGAAAAAGACAAAATTAAATTCGATACAAAATAACGCATAGAAAAATAAGACAAAGAATATATAATACTACAGTACATAATACATAAATTCTACAGTACATAATGTGGCCAAATTAATGAAAGATCTTCATAGATACAATCCACGTTGGTGATATTCATTCGAAAATCTGATAAATGTCCAGAATGAGCTTCAATATGATATTCATAGAAACGTTAATACCAATAGCCATCATAAAATGTCCGCACACCACTGAAACTAGGAGATAAAAATATAAAAGACAAATAAGATTAATAAAAAATCATAAAAAAGATGCAAATGACAAATTCTCATTGAGGCCAGATGGAGAGACCGTATTAAGGGTCCAAATCCATCTGGCCTCCAACTGAGCCAACCTCTTGCTCAAGTTACCACCCCTCGCATTGGTGATGAGCATGTCAATGCCAGAAATTTGGAGACCAGAGGAATCGCAATTATGAAACAATTTAAAATGTCTCGGGATCGTTTTCAAGGTGGAGATATCTTCTACATCCTTGGCTGCTTTAATCCCCAATACGTGTTCACGTACCCTCACTTTAAGTTGTCTCGTGGTAAGGCCTACATATATGAGGGTACATGGACACGTTGCGAAATATATGACACATGTAGAATTGAACGCGCATGCGTCGCCTGATTATACACATGGTAGCTCCCTATTTATAGTCTGTTATCTCACTGTTACTGCATCCCCCTGACGAAGGATAACTTTCCGAAACGCGCGTCGGGGCGCGTTCTAGACAGCGTTATCACCGCCACCTTGTTCCTCCCCCGGTCTTTTCAGGTAATATATCAAATATCTCGGTATCACTAGGCCTATTGGGATTGTTCATTTTAGACACTCATCAGTGGCAATTGTTTTTGTTTGCTGGCACCATGTGGAGTTCATTATGGGACTATTTATTGTAGCATATGTTGGTTTACACTTATTAGTGGTGATTGTCCCTTCTGCTGGCACCATGTGTTTTTGATTTTTTCATTAGGTGTATGTTATTTAATGATTACAAAATTTTTTTGTGGCTGTGTTTATGTGCATTAGGGGCTAATTATTATATTTTGGTCTTGGTTCTCATTTGCATCATTGGTTACATTTTGGGTGATTTATTCACATTAATTTTTTATTTTTTGTATCCAATGGTATATATATACAAAAAAAATTTTTTCTTTTGACACTATATTTAGGGGTACACTTATATATATATATTTTTTATTATTGTGGACCATTATATATGCCTAGCTTCATATTTTTTATGCATATTTACCTGTTTTCAAGTCTAAAATACCGGGGTATTGGACATTTTGTGGCGATGTTCACGCTTCTCTTTTAATCTTGTATTTGATGCTTGTGCTATTTATATTTGTTTGTATCTTGAATAAAATTCTACATTGTTGCCTTAAACTGCCTGGGTGTAAGTTTCTTACTTTCCCCCTGTTCCTTTGCACTTGGGTGTCCATTTCTTATATTTAGGCTGGTTTTTGCCATCCACACCCTGAAGTGGGATTCAGATCTCTGTGTAATTTTATTTCATTATTTTATTATTTTATTATTTTGTATATATTTTTTACACTGTGCTGGATCTTATTTCTGTTTAGTTTATCAATTCTGCTGTGTTTTGCACAGGTTTCTTTCCTCCCTTTTGCAATTGGACATGGATTACAAAACCAGGGAAGCCTCTTGGCAGGGGCAGGTAAACAGTGTGTTTGGTAATATGGATACTGCCAATATTAGTAATCATGCACAAAATAATGACTCTCTCTCTAAACAAATCAAGAAATTACTATTCAAACGTACTCGCATTTGGTGGACCAAAGCGTTTTTGCAAAACTATATCGACAAAAAACTCATCCCAAGGGGTTTAAGAATTAAGGTGACACCGGCCTTTGTGATTGATAATGATGAATTTGTTAGACAGTGGGAGGAAATATGTAATGAGACCTCCTGGAGACTTATGGGTTTGCTGGTTGGCTTGAACGAGAAATCAATTGATGAAGCTGACAAAGAATTGGAGGGACTATTTACTCAAGTTAAAAGTAGTTTATCCTCAGATCAGCTGAAATACTTTAATGATTCTTTGGACAAAGATTTAGAGCTCCTGGTGAAGGACATTCAGAATAAACACATGAGCAAGTTATCTAGGGATCAAAATGACCGCACGCTTGGACACATCTACAAATGGAGAAAACATGTATCCAGTGGTCAAATGCATTCTCCTTCGGTCATTTCCCGTACTTCAGTTAGTGATGTTTCTTTTGCCTCTACTTCCGCCTCTGTGAGATCCATCACACCAAAAAGAAAGAGGAATCTTCGGTTTCTACCTAACAAGCGTAATTTTTCTCCAGAGTCTGGCACCCATCAAATGAAGGTAATAAATCTTAGTTCACATACCTTTACATCTACAGAACTTAATGTCCTGATGAAAGGTCTGATGTTCTGTCCTACAGCTCCATTTGATCATTTTACAGCTGTTAAAGATCTTAATTTATTTGCCAGAAAGGTATTATTTAAACGCATATTTTATGGTAAAAATAACTATGATTCCTTGTCCACAGAGGCGGAACAGGAGGCATTAGCCAATTTAGAACAACTCGCCAGGGAAAATAACACAGGAATAGAAGGTGAGATTCCAGATGTCATTAAGAAAAAATCAAGTAGATTTCCTCCTCTATCTATGTGCTCAGCGATTGACGTTTTTGTCAAAACAGTATGTGGCGAATTAAGTGAGATTCCTTCTCACTCATTTAAACAGAGCTTCACTAAAAAGGAGAAGATTAGTCTGCAAAGACTGTTGGACCTAGATGATGTGGTTTTTAAACCGGCAGATAAGGGTGGGAATGTGGTGGTGTGGCCTAAGATATTATATGAGACCGAGGCATTTCATCAATTAAATAATGAACAATGCTATAAGAAATTGACGTTCAATCCGTTGACCAAATTTCAGAATCAACTTAACCATCTTCTTTCTGAGGCCAACGCTGAAGGGATTATAACAAATGATTTATTATTTGCCTTACAGGTCAAGGAACCCTCCATTCCCACCCTTTATCTTTTACCAAAGATCCATAAAAACCAACAGACCCCTCCAGGAAGACCAATTATCTCTGGTAGAGGGAATTACCTAGAGAATATCAATAAATATATTGATTCAATATTACAACCATTTGTATCAGCGCTTCCCTCCTACACAAGGGATACAAGTGACTTTCTTAGGAAGGTTGATGGGATGCACGTTGGCCAAGACTGTACTTTAGTCACGTGTGACGTGGAGTCGTTATACACGAACATACGTCACAATGATGGGATCACTGCCGTTTCTTATTTTTTACAGTTTTCTTCATTTTCTCTGGCCTTTATTGTATTTTTTATTAATTTACTTGAATTTGCACTCACTCACAATTTCTTTATGTTTAAGGGTCCTTCTTCCTTCAAATCCAAGGAACAGCGATGGGAGCATCTTTTGCTCCATCCTACGCTAACCTGTTCCTTGGATTTTGGGAGAGGGACCTCTTTATTTCAGAAATTTTTGGATCTATGGAGCGTGTCCTTTTTTGGACATGCTACATAGATGATATATTTTTTATTTGGCAGGATTCCAGTGAGGCACTGTCACAGTTTATGTGCCAATTGAATTCTAATTCGATTAACGTGCACCTGACATCTAACCATCAGAGGGAGGTCATTGAATTCCTTGATGTTAAAGTGTTCCGAGACAGCACCGATTGTTTGCAGACTACCCTTTTTAGGAAATCTACCGCTGTGAACTCTCTAGTTCACGCTTCTTCGTCCCATCCTAAAGCTTTAATTAATTCGATCCCCATAAGCCAGTTTCTCAGATTGAGACGTATTTGTTCTCGGGAGGAAGATTTTATTGAACAGGCCGAGCTATTAAAGGTTCGTTTTTTTGAACGAGGTTATAGCAAAAGATCTGTTAAGAGAGCATTCAATAGGGCGAAACACCAGACTCGACACAATGCCCTTTATTCCAAACCTGAAAAGAAATCCACCAATGTTGTACGTTTCATTGGCCAGTGTGACCATTTACGGACATGTTTGAATAAACATTGGGGCATATTACAAACAGATCCCATTATATCTAAATTCATAGGGAATGAGCCTAAGATCACATTCAAAAGATCTATGAATTTAAGGGACAAATTGGTAAGAAGTCACTATGAACCAAATAAGAGACATATGGTATATGGTGGATGTAAACCATGTGGTTCATGTGTAGCCTGCCCCAATGTGAATAGGACACAGAAGTTTTTTAATTCTAATAATACTCGGGAATTTGATATTAGACATAACATCTCATGCAATTCTACATGTGTCATATATTTCGCAACGTGTCCATGTACCCTCATATATGTAGGCCTTACCACGAGACAACTTAAAGTGAGGGTACGTGAACACGTATTGGGGATTAAAGCAGCCAAGGATGTAGAAGATATCTCCACCTTGAAAACGATCCTGAGACATTTTAAATTGTTTCATAATTGCGATTCCTCTGGTCTCCAAATTTCTGGCATTGACATGCTCATCACCAATGCGAGGGGTGGTAACTTGAGCAAGAGGTTGGCTCAGTTGGAGGCCAGATGGATTTGGACCCTTAATACGGTCTCTCCATCTGGCCTCAATGAGAATTTGTCATTTGCATCTTTTTTATGATTTTTTATTAATCTTATTTGTCTTTTATATTTTTATCTTCTAGTTTCAGTGGTGTGCGGACATTTTATGATGGCTATTGGTATTAACGTTTCTATGAATATCATATTGAAGCTCATTCTGGACATTTATCAGATTTTCGAATGAATATCACCAACGTGGATTGTATCTATGAAGATCTTTCATTAATTTGGCCACATTATGTACTGTAGAATTTATGTATTATGTACTGTAGTATTATATATTCTTTGTCTTATTTTTCTATGCGTTATTTTGTATCGAATTTAATTTTGTCTTTTTCGCCATTTTTTATGTGTGTTGCGCATGGTGATCTACCGGACTGTCGGGTCAGTATAGTGAGGGTGTCTTCGTTGACGCCTTTTACTATGTGACGTGCACTCGGAGTAGTTCCGCATGCGCCGTTATACACATCTGGATATATTATAATATATATATTTTTGTTATTATTCATCATTTACACACTCATTATTATTTATTCAGTACTGTATTATTTCATTAATATGTCATTAACAATTTTATTATTATTTTTATTTTATTAATTTTTTTAATTTTATTCAGTTTATTTAATTTATTTATTTGTTTTATTTTTTTATGTGGCCATAATGTTAGTATCATTTGGATACAATTACATCGTTTGTAATGAAAATTAATGTCTTGACATCATCATTGTAATTGTTTATTACTTGCGCCATTATATTTTACTATTATGGAGTTGCCACCAGGCAGTTTTGTGCAGGTACGCTACATTATGTTATATACATACTAGTTGTTGCTCATTTGATAAGTCAGGCATGTCGCCATAATGCTAAGTCATTGAGTGATTGTCTGACTTTAATTTTTACGTGGGCACTTATATTGAATCGTTTAGCCTGTTATCGTTACTTACACTGTTCGCAGTTAGGTCATGTGACCGGAGTTAGCATTGATTTCATAGCGATCAGGGTTAGGTCCTTTGCGCATGCGCTAATGTTCGGCATTGCGGTCATGTGATTCCGCGGTCACGTGATGTGTGACGTTCTTTGTGACGTCCTCTTCAGTGCGACGGGTTGAACGCGCATGCGTCGCCTGATTATACACATGGTAGCTCCCTATTTATAGTCTGTTATCTCACTGTTACTGCATCCCCCTGACGAAGGATAACTTTCCGAAACGCGCGTCGGGGCGCGTTCTAGGCAGCGTTATCACCGCCACCTTGTTCCTCCCCCGGTCTTTTCAGGTAATATATCATATATCTCGGTATCACTAGGCCTATTGGGATTGTTCATTTTAGACACTCATCAGTGGCAATTGTTTTTGTTTGCTGGCACCATGTGGAGTTCATTATGGGACTATTTATTGTAGCATATGTTGGTTTACACTTATTAGTGGTGATTGTCCCTTCTGCTGGCACCATGTGTTTTTGATTTTTTCATTAGGTGTATGTTATTTAATGATTACAAATTTTTTTTGTGGCTGTGTTTATGTGCATTAGGGGCTAATTATTATATTTTGGTCTTGGTTCTCATTTGCATCATTGGTTACATTTTGGGTGATTTATTCACATTAATTTTTTATTTTTTGTATCCAATGGTATATATATACAAAAAATTTTTTTTCTTTTCACACTATATTTAGGGGTACACTTATATATATATTTTTTTATTATTGTGGACCATTATATATGCCTAGCTTCATATTTTTTATGCATATTTACCTGTTTTCAAGTCTAAAATACCGGGGTATTGGACATTTTGTGGCGATGTTCACGCTTCTCTTTTAATCTTGTATTTGATGCTTGTGCTATTTATATTTGTTTGTATCATCTTGAATAAAATTCTACATTGTTGCCTTAAACTGCCTGGGTGTAAGTTTCTTACTTTCCCCCTGTTCCTTTGCACTTGGGTGTCCATTTCTTATATTTAGGCTGGTTTTTGCCATCCACACCCTGAAGTGGGATTCAGATCTCTGTGTAATTTTATTTCATTATTTTATTATTTTGTATATATTTTTTACACTGTGCTGGATCTTATTTCTGTTTAGTTTATCAGGTATATATTACTGTAGATATAGGCTGTACGGGCTCCTGCCAGGTATATATTACTGTAGATATAGACTTTATGGGCTCATGTCAGGTATATATTACTGTAGATATAGACTGTACGGGCTCCTGTCAGGTATATATTACTGTAGATATAGACTGTACCGGCTCCTGTCATGTATATGCTGTCGTCACTGCTTGTCTCGTTAACCCTTTCCTCCTTGGAATGTGGTACCAGAGAGTATAAGACACAGACACAGAGTATGCGTCAATAAACTCTACCCTTTATTGATAACGAAGGGGTTTATATACACCCCATAAGCAGGAAGCGGAATTACCATATATGGTGTTTATACAACTTATCACTAAATACATAGAATACTGGTTTTAACTAGAAAACTCCGTTCTTCCCCTTAGCTCCCAGTACAGGGTGCCTTTTCATAACTCAGGCGGGCGGGGGTGTATTGTCTCAAAAGAAGGAACATCTTATCTTGACTTCTGGTACTCATCATCCTGTCTAAAAGAAAACAAGGTCACTGAATTACAAGAAAAATGCTGGTTCAGCTCTAACAAATGCTGGTTCAGCTCTAACATTCCCTCCTTTTGTTCCTTCATTTGATCAATACACATCTTCCTACCTCCTCTGTGTCCTAGTACATTGTTTAATACACATCAAACAGATTTTAAAAACTAAATAGATAGCAAGACATATCAATAAAACCTGTAGGCCAGCTTGTATTACCCCAGTCAGCCAACCCCCTATACCTTTGAACCAATTTGCGGGGTTAAGAAAGGAGAAAGTGTTTGCCCACCATGAATCTTGATTCTTCAGATTTGCCTCATCATATAGTCTCCTTAACTTTATGACATCCTCTAGCTTATGTTTAAGGGTTAAAACACTAGAATTATCAATATAATGTGTAGCGCCGGCGTCCCTGCCCTCTGCCAGGCAGGGACGCTGTTCCCCTGCGACAGCGTCCTCTGCCAGGCAGGGACGTCGCCCCCCTTACCCGAGCTCAGCGTCCTCCTTCCGCCCTGCTGGGGCCGCGCGCTCCTTCCCTGCTACTGGACTTAGGGCGCGCGCCCGCGCGCTCCCCCGCTCTTAAAGGGGCCGCGCGCATCTTTCAAAAAGGTCCCCGGCCAATGCCGGAGGACTCCACCCTATATAAAGTACTTCCTCCTTAATGGAGGTGCCCGAGCAATGTTGTTATTGCACTGTTCACTACTCTGCTTTAGCCCTCAGGGTCCGTTACCAGTTACCTGCCTGTTTCCTGCCAGTTTGCTGTCTGCTACCTGTCCGCAAGCCTGCCTGGAGGTTCGGCCGTCACATGCGGTGACCATCGGCTATTCCAGAGAATCTCGCCTGCTCACTTGGGGGCGCTCATCTGCCATCTGCCTGTAAACCTACCTGGAGGTTCGGCCGTCACATGCGGTGACCATCGGCAATTCCAGAGACTCTCGCCTGCTCACTTGGGGGCGCTCATCTGCCATCTGCCTGCAAGCCTACCTGGAGGTTCGGCCGTCACATGCGGTGTCCATCGGCTATTCCAGAGACTCTCGCCTGCTCACTTGGGGGCGCTCATCTGTCATCTGCCTGCTAGCCTACCGGGAGGCTCCACCATCTCAGGTCGTATATACCTGTCCTTTCTGAGACTGCCCCGGTCACTTGCCGTGACTACTCGCCTGTCCATTCAGAGACTGCCCCGGTCACTTGCCGTGACTACCCGCCTGTCTATCCAGAGACTGCCCCGGTCACTTGCCGTGACTACCCGCCTGTCTGTCCAGAGACTGCCCCGGTCACTTGCCGTGACTACCTGCCCGTTTATCCAGAGACTGCCCCGGTCACTTGCCGTGTCTACCTGCCTGTCTATCCAGAGACTGCCCCGGTCACTTGCCGTGACTACCCGCCTGTCTATCCAGAGACTGCCCCGGTCACTTGCCGTGACCTCCCGCCTGTCTGTCCAGAGACTGCCCCCGTCACTTGCAGTGATTTCCTGTCCGTCTCCCCGGGCGCCACCCGCTCCTTTACAAGGAAAGCCTCCTTGTATAATAAAGCTCAGAGGTTCCGCCTCCCAGACCCGTTACAGTTTGCTCGGGCCATGGAACCCGGTGGCACCCAAACTCCCTCGCTCTCTGACCTGTGTCATGAACTGTCTCATCAGAGGTCTCAACAGGAGTCCATCCTGGGTCACCTGCGGAATGTTAATTCCCGCCTGGACACCCTGACTACTTCACCAGCAACCACCGCGGGCGCCATGACTCGCAATCCGGCAGTTCCGCTGCTTACCAATTCTGTGGTTTCCGTTCCTGGACCTCGACTTTCAGCTCCTCCTCGGTTTGGAGGCGACCCTGCTCTGGCTCGGGGTTTCATTAACCAGTGCACCCTGCATTTTGAACTCCTGGCACACCAGTTTAACTCCGACCGGGCCAAAATTGCCTTCATCATGTCCCATCTCACCGGAGAGGCCCTGGCCTGGCTAAATCCTCTTTGGGAGAGAGAAGATCCTCTGGTGTCTGACCTGTCTGCTTTTCTCTCAGCCTTCCGGAAGGTATTCGACGAACCCGGACGGAAGACCTCCTCTGCATCTTCTCTGCTGCGTCTCCGTGAGGGAAGTCTCACCGTGGGTCAATATGCCATACGGTTCCGTACCCTTGCCTCGGAGCTGGCTTGGGATAATGACGCTCTGATATCTGTCTTCTGGGAGGGTCTGTCCGGCCGTATTAAAGATGAACTTGCCGGTCGGGACATTCCAACCTCTCTCGATGACCTAATAACTCTTGCCAATCGAATTGATCTACGGTTCCAGGAGCGCGCTAAAGAGGTCACCCGTGAGAGAAGGTTTCCTCGTCTAGCTCCTTCTTTTCAGAGACCTGTAACTCCTTCCGTTTCTCCTCAGGTACACTCTTCTGAGCCTATGCAAGTCGACCAGACCAAGATGGTCAAAGCCCGTCAGGACTTACGCCGTGCCGAGGGGAGTTGCTTCTACTGTGGCAGTAAGGAGCACCGGATCCGTACCTGCCCAGAGAGGTCGGGAAACGCCTGTGTCTAGGTTCGCTCAGAGAGGTCCACCTAGACAAAAATAAATCCTCTTCATCTCTGCTGCTGTCAGTCTCAATTCTCCTCGGTGAGAACCGTTATTTCGAACTAGCCCAACTTGATTCTGGAGCAGCCGGGAATCTTGTTTCACAGGCTCTAGTAGAAAAATATCGCATTCCTACCAAACCTCTGGTTGAACCAGTATCTGTTGCTGCTGTGGATGGGGGTCTCCTACCACGTCCCATCCAACTTATCACTGAAGCCATAACCCTGCAGGTGGGAATGTTGCATTCTGAGAGCATCTCGTTTCATGTTCTGCCTGGACTCTCTCACGCTTTCTTACTAGGTCTGCCTTGGCTCCAAAAGCATGCACCCGTGCTCGACTGGCAGACTGGAGAGATCCTTCGCTGGGGACAGGACTGTCATAAAACGTGTTTGGTTCCTGTTCATCCCGTCCGTCCTTCTCCTACACCAACTAATCTACCAGGGCTCCCGATTCCATATTGGTAATTCGCTGATGTCTTTAATAAAAAGGAAGCAGAGACATTACCCCCTCACAGACCGTATGATTGCCCGATCGACCTGCTACCCGGTACTACGCCTCCCGTGGGCGTATTTACCCATTGTCCGCTGCTGAGACCAGGTCGATGTCCGAATATATCGAGGAGAATTTGGCCAAGGGATTCATCCGGAAATCCACCTCCCCAGCGGGAGCAGGTTTCTTCTTCGTAAAAAAGAAAGACGGCTCTCTCCGTCCCTGTATTGACTACAGAGGCCTAAATTTGATCACGGTGAAGAATAAGTACCCTCTTCCGCTCATTCCAGAATTGTTTGATCGTCTGAGGGGGGCTAGAATCTTCACCAAACTGGATCTTCGTGGGGCATATAACCTGGTCCGTATCCGTCGGGGAGATGAATGGAAGACGGCATTCAACACCCGGGACGGCCACTACGAGTATTTGGTGATGCCCTTTGGTCTCTGTAATGCTCCAGCAGTCTTTCAGGAGTTGGTCAATGACATCTTCCGGGACCTTCTCTACTCCTGCGTTGTGGTGTACCTAGACGACATCTTGGTCTTCTCTCCGGATCTCCAGTCTCACCGGAGGGATGTTCGTCAGGTTCTGCTCAGGCTCAGGCAGAATCACCTCTTCGCCAAATATGAGAAGTGCCTCTTTGAGCAGACCTCGCTTCCGTTTTTGGGCTACATCATTTCTCAGACAGGCCTACGAATGGATCCGGAGAAACTGTCTGCCATCTTGAAATGGCCCCGACCGGAGGGGTTGAAGGCCATTCAGCGGTTCCTGGGATTCGCCAATTATTACCGCCTTTTCATACCGCACTTCTCTTCCCGGACTGCTCCAATCTCCGCGCTCACCCGCAAGGATGCTAATCCCAAACAGTGGACGCCCGAAGCAGAGGAGGCCTTTCTTTCTTTAAAACAGGCCTTCTCTTCCGCTCCAGTGCTGCATCGCCCGGACGGCAACAAGCAGTTCTTCCTGGAGGTGGACGCTTCCTCTTCTGGAGCCGGAGCGGTACTTACTCAAAAATCTTCATCCGGGAGGATGGTATCTTGCGGCTTCTTCTCCAAACTCTTCTCCTCTTCTGAGCGCAATTACTCCATAGGAGACCGAGAGTTATTGGCCATCAAGCTGGCATTGGAGGAGTGGAGTTACCTACTCGAGGGGGCTCTTCATCCGGTAATCATTTACACTGACCACAAAAATCTGGCTTACCTCCAGCATGCCCAGAGACTTAACCCTCGCCAAGCCCGGTGGTCCTTGTTTTTTGCCCGCTTTGATTTTCTCTTACATTTTCGCCCGGCCGACAAGAACATCAAGGCGGACGCCTTGTCCCGGTCCTTCCTGGTGTCGGATCTCGAGGAGGAACCTAAACATATCATCGATCCCGCCAGAGTGATGCAGGTGGCTCCCGTGAGTCTAAATCGTCTCCCTCCTGGTAAGACGTTCGTATCGGTAACCGATCGGGAGAGAATCCTACACTGGGGTCATTCGTCTAAACTAGCTGGCCACGCTGGTCAGAAAAAGACCCTCTAGCTCAGGCTGGGCAAACTACGGCCCGCGGGCCGCATCCGGCCCTTTGATCCTCTCTGACCGGCCCGCGGCAGTCAGAGGGATCGCAGGCGCCGGATGCAGTGACTGATGCGCGGCCGCCGTCACACTGCCCGCGCCCCCGCCGCATCGGCCATACACGTAATGAGTCATGTGGTGTCATGATTCATGACACCACATGACTCAAAGACGCCGCTGCCGTGGACCCGTCGGCCTGCGTCTCCCCATGAGACGCAGGCGCGCTGACGTCAGAGGCCTGATGCGGCGGGAGAGGAGATCGTGACTGACCCGGACCGCGAGGAGCGGTAAGTATATGTATGCGGCAGTGTGGCAATGTGGCTGGGGTTAACTGGGACAGTGACTGGATATAACTGGGGCAAAGTGTCTGCATAACTGGGACAGTGACTGGATATAACTGGGGCAAAGTGTCTGCATAACTGGGACAGTGACTGGATATAACTGGGGCAAAGTGTCTGCATATCTGGGACAATGTGGCTGGAAATATCTGGGACAATGTGGCTGCATATAACTGTGGGACAATGTGGCTGCATATAACTGTGGGACAATGTGGCTGCATATAACTGTGGGACAATGTGGCTGCATATAACTGTGGGACAATGTGGCTGCATATAACTGTGGGACAATGTGGCTGCATATAACTGTGGGACAATGTGGCTGCATATAACTGTGGGACAATGTGGCTGCATATAACTGTGGGACAATGTGGCTGCATATAACTGTGGGACAATGTGGCTGCATATAACTGTGGGACAATGTGGCTGCATATAACTGTGGGACACCCCGTCCATTGACTTTTGGTCCGGCCCCCGGGTCCAATATATTTACCCAGTGTGGCCCACGAGTCAAAAAGTTTGCCCACCTCTGCTCTAGCTCATTACTCGGCATTACTGGTGGCCTACCCTGCACAAGGACGTAATAGACTTTGTTTCTGCCTGTGTCTCCTGTGCCCGCAACAAAGTTCCGAGACACCTGCCTGCCGGCCGTCTTCTTCCGCTTCCTGTACCCGCTGCCCCCTGGCAGCATATAGCCATGGACTTCATAACAGATCTGCCCGTCTCTGCCGGTTGTACGGTCATTTGGGTGGTCGTTGACCGATTTTCCAAGATGGCTCACTTCATTCCCCTGCCAGGGCTTCCGTCTGCACCCGAGTTGGCTAAAGACTTTATCCGCCACATCTTCCGTCTTCATGGTCTGCCTCGTCACATTGTGTCGGATCGTGGGGTACAGTTCACCTCACGTTTCTGGAGAGCCACTTGTAAGTTGCTAGACGTCACCTTGGATTTCTCCTCCGCTTACCACCCGCAGTCCAATGGACAAGTCGAGCGAATCAATCAGAATCTGACCAGTTATCTCCGGCACTTCGTTAATGCCCACCATTCTGACTGGGTGGATCTCCTGCCTTGGGCCGAATTCTCTTACAACAATCACGAGAGCGAATCTTCCTCCAAATCTCCGTTTTTTGTAGTCTTCGGTCAACACCCTCGGATCCCTGTTCCTGTCTCCATCTCTGTGGACAATCCAGCTGCGGAATCTCTGGTTAACGAATTTTCCTCCATATGGGAGAGTACCCGGTCCGCACTCATTCTGTCATCCGAGCGCATGAAGAAACATGCTGACAAAAAACGTCTGGATCCTCCTCAATTCCATCCTGGGGATAAGGTCTGGCTTTCGTCCAAGTATGTCCGGCTCAAGATTCCTTCCTACAAGTTAGGCCCTCGGTTCATCGGTCCTTTTGAGATCATCAGTCAGATCAACCCGGTGTCCTATAAATTGAAACTCCCGGCCAATTTGCGGATTCCTAACTCCTTCCATGTATCTCTCCTCAAACCGGTGGTACTTAACTCTTTTGTCAAGTCTACAGGTACACCTCCTGCTCCAGTGTCTGCTGAAGACGAATTTGAGGTAGAGAACATTCTGGCCACCAAAAGGGTAGGAAGAAAGACCTATTTTCTGGTGGATTGGAAGGGGTTTGGTCCTGAGGAGAGAACGTGGGAGCCTCGGGAGAACATCCATGCCCCTCTCATCCTAGCTAAATTTATTTCTGGCCTAAAAAAGGGGGGGCCTAAAGGGGGGGGGTACTGTAGCGCCGGCGTCCCTGCCCTCTGCCAGGCAGGGACGCTGTTCCCCTGCGACAGCGTCCTCTGCCAGGCAGGGACGTCGCCCCCCTTACCCGAGCTCAGCGTCCTCCTTCCGCCCTGCTGGGGCCGCGCTCTCCTTCCCTGCTACTGGACTTAGGGCGCGCGCCCGCGCGCTCCCCCGCTCTTGAAGGGGCCGCGCGCATCTTTCAAAAAGGTCCCCGGCCAATGCCGGAGGACTCCACCCTATATAAAGTACTTCCTCCTTAATGGAGGTGCCCGAGCAATGTTATTGCACTGTTCACTACTCTGCTTTAGCCCTCAGGGTCCGTTACCAGTTACCTGCCTGTTTCCTGCCAGTTTGCTGTCTGCTACCTGTCCGCAAGCCTGCCTGGAGGTTCGGCCGTCACATGCGGTGACCATCGGCTATTCCAGAGAATCTCGCCTGCTCACTTGGGGGCGCTCATCTGCCATCTGCCTGTAAACCTACCTGGAGGTTCGGCCGTCACATGCGGTGACCATCGGCAATTCCAGAGACTCTCGCCTGCTCACTTGGGGCGCTCATCTGCCATCTGCCTGCAAGCCTACCTGGAGGTTCGGCCGTCACATGCGGTGTCCATCGGCTATTCCAGAGACTCTCGCCTGCTCACTTGGGGGCGCTCATCTGTCATCTGCCTGCTAGCCTACCGGGAGGCTCCACCATCTCAGGTCGTATATACCTGTCCTTTCTGAGACTGCCCCGGTCACTTGCCGTGACTACTCGCCTGTCCATTCAGAGACTGCCCCGGTCACTTGCCGTGACTACCCGCCTGTCTATCCAGAGACTGCCCTGGTCACTTGCCGTGACTACCCGCCTGTCTATCCAGAGACTGCCCCGGTCACTTGCCGTGACTACCTGCCCGTTTATCCAGAGACTGCCCCGGTCACTTGCCGTGTCTACCTGCCTGTCTATCCAGAGACTGCCCCGGTCACTTGCCGTGACTACCCGCCTGTCTATCCAGAGACTGCCCCGGTCACTTGCCGTGACCTCCCGCCTGTCTGTCCAGAGACTGCCCCCGTCACTTGCAGTGATTTCCTGTCCGTCTCCCCGGGCGCCACCCGCTCCTTTACAAGGAAAGCCTCCTTGTATAATAAAGCTCAGAGGTTCCGCCTCCCAGACCCGTTACAGTATGACAACATGCAGGTCCAATAATCTGGCACATCCCTCCTTGAGCTGCAGTCAGGTAATCTAACACGAGGGTATGTTGGTTAGTAACAATAATTAGCTGGTTCTGTACTGCAAGGGACCCATTCATGATATCTAAAATATCCCATATTTGATCATCTAGGTAATCTGTGGATTCTACCAACTTATCCCATGTCTGAGTTATCATTGGGTAGATAAATAATGCACTGAAAAATTTATTTGCTATCCCCATCTCCACTATATGTGGTCTCCCATTTGGGCGAGGTCTATTGTCTGCAGATCGTTTATGTAGTGTATGTTTTGGAATAGATAATGGATCTAATCTGTCCGGAGTGATGAGATAGGTGGCTGGTGTCAATCTAGCTAGGGTGCATTTCCCGGTGACTCCTACTGGAAGCCACTTAAATGCCTTATCCCCACATACCCAATACATTGATGGTGGAAGGTTCCATATAGCTGAATGCTGTAATACTAATCGGTGTGCCAAATCTATAAACTTTGAAATATTACTCATCATGCACCATCCGGGCTTTTGTCCTAGTGGGGAGCAGTATCCCGCGGTAGGTTCTCCGCAGGTGGGAGTGTTCTTCTGATATCCTTCATCTTCATTACACCTCAGGTTACCTGGTTTGTTAGCACAAGTTTCATCATTACCATTTTCAAAGAAAACATTATTTTTCCATCTATCAGTGTGTAGGTATCTGTCACGGGTGTATCGCCACGAAGATCGTCGCGATTTCACATTCTGACTTCTCGCAGCTGAGTTGTTGGTGCTTGGTGTTTGTTGGCAGTGAGGGAGTTAATTCTACCTTTCTCTGTGCTTAGACTAGGTCTAGCCTCGCCCGACTGCAGTGTATTAGGCACTAATTAGCTTCCTTCAAATACCTGCCAGTCTGCTTGAGAATTGTCGGTGAAAGCATTGATTCAGACCAGCAGAGCGGATCGTTTTACTGTCACGGGTGTATCGCCACGAAGATCGTCGCGATTTCACATTCTGACTTCTCGCAGCTGAGTTGTTGGTGCTTGGTGTTTGTTGGCAGTGAGGGAGTTAATTCTACCTTTCTCTGTGCTTAGACTAGGTCCAGCCTCGCCCGACTGCAGTGTATTAGGCACTAATTAGCTTCCTTCAAATACATGCCAGTCTGCTTGAGAATTGTCGGTGAAAGCATTCATTCAGACCAGCTGTCACGCGGTCTTATGATATGTGTACGATGTCAGTAAACTATTCTTAAAAGAACAACACTCTATACAACATATAGATTAGCACATCAGCATGTAAATATAGAATAGATTTACCTGACACGATATCCGTTGAACTCAGGGTTAATCTTGAGGACTTGATACACTGTCACAGGAAAGAGGAGGACCGGGGGTCTAACCTGACCCTAAACTGGGGTCCTAACTAATCCCTCACCTTGGAGGTACTGATAATGGTTCAGAGGTCCAAGTCTCCAGCCTAACCCTGTCTCCTATCAGTCCCTGAACCCTGTAATCAGTCCTAAGAAGGATTCTGATTACCACCAAAGGGATATGGGCTGATCTCTGCTAAATACACAGATTAGACATATAAGACAGACTGGAGAAAACACAGACTTGCATACACACTCAAACACAGAAGGAACATAAATGATCTGGGATATTAAACTCTAAGCAAGGTGAGCTTAAAACAACTAAGGAGCTCTTTAACTTAAGTCTATACAGATACAATCCTATCTGTGGTCTGCATGAAGAATTTCACTGGCAACTCCCAACACAGACAACCAGAGATTTAAAGGAAACCAATCAACAAATAATTAATTGCAGCCGGGAGAAACTGCACCCAGACCCAGAACTGAGCACAGACAGAATTAACTCCCTAACTGCCAAACACAAAGAAACAGCAACTCAGCTGTGAGAAGTCAGAATGTGCAACCGCGACGATCTTCGTGGCGATGCACACATGACAGTACCCCCCCTTCTACGAGGGGCCTCCGGACCCTCAGGGCCAGGTTTGCCCGGGTGAGTTCTGTGGAAGGTCCGCACCAAACGATCTGCGTTAATGTCAGACGCAGGAACCCACGTCCTCTCCTCTGGACCATACCCCTTCCAATGCACCAAGTACTGAAGGGACCGGCGATTCAGACGTGAGTCAATGATCTTTGACACTTGAAACTCCAAGTTACCATTGACCACCACTGGAGGAGGAGGTAGAGGTGATGGTATGACTGGTGCCACGTACCTCTTAAGTAATGACTTGTGGAACACATTGTGGATTTTAAACGTAGGAGGGAGGTCCAGACGAAATGCCACAGGATTAATTATGGAACTGATCCTGTATGGCCCGATGAATCTGGGGCCCAGCTTCCAGGAGGGAACTTTAAGTTTTATATTCCTGGTAGACAACCATACCAGATCGTTCACATTAAGATCTGGACCAGAAACTCTCCTCCTATCAGCCATACGTTTATAACGGTTCCCCATAGCACTCAGATTATTCAATACACCTCTCCACACTGAAGCAAGTGACGACGAGAAACGCTCCTCCTCAGGAACCCCAGAAGGGCCCCCCCCATTGAATGTACAAAACTGGGGATGAAAACCATATGCCCCAAAAAACGGGGACTTACCAGTGGACTCGCTCCGCCTGTTGTTAAGAGCGAACTCTGCCAGAGGCAAGAAAGAAGACCAGTCCTCCTGGTTCTCTGAGACAAAACACCGAAGATAAGTCTCTAGGCTTTGATTCAGACGCTCTGTCTGACCATTGGTCTGCGGATGAAAAGCCGAGGAAAATGACAATTGCATCCCCCGACGTAAACAAAATGCCCTCCAAAACTTGGACACAAACTGAGACCCCCTATCTGACACCACATCAGAAGGCAACCCATGAAGTCTCACAATCTCCCCAATGAACACCTGCGCCAGAGTTTTAGCATTAGGGAGGGCAGGAAGAGCAATGAAATGTGCCATCTTACTGAACCTGTCAACAACCACCAGTATGACAGTCTTCCCTGACGACTGAGGAAGGTCCGTGATGAAGTCCATAGACAAATGAGTCCATGGACGCTCCGGAAGTTTCAAGGGTAAGAGGGTCCCAGACGGACGGGTATGAGGGGTCTTAGAGCGAGCACAAACCCCACAGGACGCGACAAAAGTTAAAACATCTTTATTAACGTTAGGCCACCAAAACCGGCGAGAAAGGAGATCTAAAGTAGCCTTACTCCCTGGATGTCCTGCTAAAGCAGAATTATGATGTGCCTCAATAACCTTTTGTCTCAACTGATTTGGGACAAACAGTCTCCCTGGAGGTCCTGCAGGGGCGTCCCCCTGACCCTCTAACACCTCCTCCTCAAGCTCAGAACATACAGCCGACACTACCACCCCCACCTGAAGGATAGGAATCGGGTCATCCATTTTCCCGGCCCCTGGGAAACTGCGAGACAAGGCATCCGCCTTAACATTCTTAGATCCAGGGCGATAAGTGACAACAAAATTAAACCTGGTAAAAAATAACGACCATCGAGCTTGTCTGGAATTCAGACGCTTAGCAGATTCCAAATACAGCAGGTTCTTGTGATCAGTAATGACGGTGACCAGGTGGACTGCCCCCTCCAAAAAGTGACGCCATTCTTCAAAAGCCAACTTAATGGCCAAAAGTTCCCTATTGCCGATATCATAATTCCTTTCGGCGGACGACAATTTTTTAGAAAAGAAAGCGCACGGATGCCATTTACCAGGGGACGGACCCTGGGACAATATTGCACCCACCCCTACGTCAGACGCGTCCACCTCCACAACGAACGGCTGTGATGCATCTGGTTGGATGAGAACGGGTGCCGAAGCAAAACATTTTTTCAAAGAGGAAAAAGCTTGGCAAGCTTTGTCCGACCATTTAGAAAAATCCGTCCCTTTTCTTGTCATGTCAGTGAGAGGTTTGACAACAGATGAGAAATTACAAATAAATTTCCGGTAGTAGTTAGCAAACCCCAGAAAACGCTGCAGAGCCTTAAGATCCTCTGGCTGATCCCATTCAAGCACTGCTCTCACCTTTTCAGGGTCCATACGGAAACCGGAGGCTGACACCAAGAAACCCAAAAACTGAAGTTCCTGTACGGCGAATACACACTTTTCCAGTTTGGCGTATAGTTTATTGTCTCGCAAGATCTGCAACACCTGTCTCACATGCTCCTGGTGAGACACAAGATCTGGTGAGTAAATTAAAATGTCATCCAAATATACGACCACAAACAGCCCCACCAGATGACGAAAAATGTCATTAACAAAATGTTGGAATACTGCTGGTGCAGTAGTCAGACCAAAAGGCATGACAAGGTTCTCATAATGTCCCTCCGGCGTGTTAAACGCCGTTTTCCACTCATCCCCCTCTTTTATCCTAATCAGATTATACGCCCCCCTGAGATCCAATTTAGAGAACCATTTGGCGCCAACAATTTGATTGAAGAGATCAGGAATCAGAGGGAGTGGATACGGATCTCGAACAGTAATCCGATTAAGTTCGCGGAAATCCAAGCAAGGGCGTAGGCCTCCATCTTTTTTCTTCACAAAGAAGAACCCCGCGGCCACTGGGGAAGATGAAGGTCTAATATGCCCTTTGGCCAGACTTTCCGAAATATAATCTTTCATAGCCTGCCTCTCAGGACCAGAAAGGTTATATAACCTAGCTTTAGGTAACTTAGCATCAGGAAGTAAATTAATAGAGCAGTCATACACGCGATGAGGAGGCAACTCCTGACACCCCTCCTCAGAGAACACATCCCCAAAGTCCTCCAAAAAAGGAGGCAAAGTACTAGGCACGACCGCACTGATGACTGTGTTCATGCAGTTACTTTTGCAAAACTCACCCCATTGGCTTATATCTCTGGACTGCCAATTAATCACAGGGTTATGTTTAACCAACCAAGGAAGTCCCAACACAATAGGAGTAGGTAGACCCTCCAACACATAACAAGATAATAGTTCCCTATGTATTGCCCCTACCCGAAGGTCAATGTTATGAACCTCATGAACAAAGCTACCTTGGCCGAGAGGCCTGGCGTCAATGGAGAATATAGGGATCGGTTTGACCAATACACTCAGATGCATACCTTGAGCCTGAGCAAACTGAGCGTCAACCAGATTAGCCCGGACCCACTATCAAGAAGAACAGAAAATCTCTCCACTCTCGTACCAACCACCACCTCCACTGGTACAAGGAACTGAGAAGAACTAGCGGACGAAATACATACTCCCAGGTTGTCGTCCACCACACAACCTGGGATTAACAGTTTTCCGGCGACTTTTTGCTCAACAAGGCACGGGATGGACATCCCTCAACAAAATGTCCCTCTTTCCCGCAGAAGAAACACCTTCTAGTCCTGCGGCGTACCGCCAATCCCCTCCTACGAAATGATGTCCCTCCCAACTGCATAGGCTCCTCCGAACAGACAAGGGGAACCTCAACATAAGGGACTTTAGTAGTAGGTGGAGTAACAACAGGGGGCGGAGTTACCTCGCACCTCTCCCGGAGCCGTCTATCAGTACGGATAGCTAGGGCCATAGCAGCCTCCAGTGATGGAGGAGAATCATACTGAGCCAAAACGTCCTTTAATTTGTCAGAAAGCCCATGACAAAACTGGCTTCTAAGAGCTGGGTCATTCCACTGAGTATCTGTGGCCCATCTACGGAACTCAGAAGCAAATTCCTCCGCCGGACGATCTCCCTGCTGTGTCTTACGTAATTTTGTCTCAGCAAGAGAGACCCGATCTGGGTCATCATATACCAAACCCAGGGCAGTAAAAAATCGATCTACTGACTGTAGAGCCGGGGATCCCGGAGGAAGGGAGAAGGCCCAGGATTGAGGGTCCCCTTGTAGGAGCGAGATAACAATACCCACTCTCTGCTCTTCACTCCCTGATGATCGAGGCCGAAGCCAAAAATACAATTTACATGCCTCCCTGAAGGTAAAAAATTTGTCTCGCCCACCAGTGAACCTGTCCGGGAGAGCTACTTTAGGTTCAAATCTGGTTTGCTCCGAGGGAGACAAAACTTTGGACTTAATGTCCGTCAGCTCCATGGATAATCCCTGCAACTGCAGAGCCAGCTGGGCTACTGGATCCATGGTAACTAGAGATAATTTTTATGGGCCAGTGAAAATGTCACGCGGTCTTATGATATGTGTACGATGTCAGTAAACTATTCTTAAAAGAACAACACTCTATACAACATATAGATGAGCACATCAGCATGTAAATATAGAATAGATTTACCTGACACGATATCCGTTGAACTCAGGGTTAATCTTGAGGACTTGATACACTGTCACAGGAAAGAGGAGGACCGGGGGTCTAACCTGACCCTAAACTGGGGTCCTAACTAATCCCTCACCTTGGAGGTACTGATAATGGTTCAGAGGTCCAAGTCTCCAGCCTAACCCTGTCTCCTATCAGTCCCTGAACCCTGTAATCAGTCCTAAGAAGGATTCTGATTACCACCAAAGGGATATGGGCTGATCTCTGCTAAATACACAGATTAGACATATAAGACAGACTGGAGAAAACACAGACTTGCATACACACTCAAACACAGAAGGAACATAAATGATCTGGGATATTAAACTCTAAGCAAGGTGAGCTTAAAACAACTAAGGAGCTCTTTAACTTAAGTCTATACAGATACAATCCTATCTGTGGTCTGCATGAAGAATTTCACTGGCAACTCCCAACACAGACAACCAGAGATTTAAAGGAAACCAATCAACAAATAATTAATTGCAGCCGGGAGAAACTGCACCCAGACCCAGAACTGAGCACAGACAGAATTAACTCCCTAACTGCCAAACACAAAGAAACAGCAACTCAGCTGTGAGAAGTCAGAATGTGCAACCGCGACGATCTTCGTGGCGATGCACACATGACACCAGCAGAGCGGATCGTTTCTGAGAAGACTTAAGCTAAGAGTGCCTGTTGTGGTTTATCCTCTCCTCGCTTATTGTTTATCTCCTTAACCTTTTGTGTTCCCTCTGTAGTTGAAGTTTTGTTGAAAGGCAGTATTTACTTTACCCCTTGTCTGTCTCGTTTGTCTTATACTGTTTGTAAGCTGTGACCTGCCCATTCCCTGTGGTGGTAATCAGGGTCCTTCTCAGGACTAGATTACAGTGGTCAGGGATCTACAGGAGACAGGGTTACGCTGGCGGCCTGGACCTCTGTACCATTAACAGTACCTCCAGGTAGAGGGACTAGTCAGGACCCCAGTTTAGGGTCAGCATAGACCCCGGTCCACCTCTATCCTGAGACAGCGTGACATTTTCACCGACCCCACTAAAGATTCTCCCCAGCCACCATGGATCCAGTAGCCCAGCTAGCTCAGCAGTTGCAGAGTTTGTCCATGGAGCTGACGGACGTTAAGTCCAAGGTTTTGTACCCCCTGGAGCAAACCAGATCTGAACCTAAAGTAGCTCTCCGGACAGGTTCACTGGTGGGCGGGACAAATTTTTTACCTTCCGGGAGGCATGTAAATTATATTTTCGGCTGCGGCCTCGGTCGTCGGGGAGTGAAGATCAGAGGGTGGGAATTGTCATCTCGCTCTTACAAGGGGACCCTCAATCCTGGGCGTTCTCTCTTCCTCCGGGCTCCCGGCTCTCCAGTCAGTAGATCGATTTTTTACAGCCCTGGGTCTGGTATATGATGACCCGGATCGGGTCTCCCTTGCTGAAACGAAGTTACGTAAGATACAGCAGGGAGATCGTCCGGCGGAGGAATTTTCTTCAGAGTTCCGTAGATGGGCCACAGATACTCAGTGGAATGACCCAGCTCTTAGGAGCCAGTTTTGTCAAGGGTTATCTGACAAATTAAAAGATGTGTTGGCTCAGTATGATTCTCCCCCGTCACTGGAGGCCGCTATGGCCCTTGCTATTCGCATTGATAGACGGCTTCGGGAGAGGTGCGGGGTGACTCCGCCCCCTGTGATGACTCCACCTTCTACTAAAGTCCCTTATATTGAGGTTCCCCTGGTTTGTTCCGAGGAACCTATGCAGTTAGGAGGGACATCATTCCGAGGGAGGGGATCGGCGGTGCGCCGCAAGACAAGAAAGTGTTTATTCTGCGGGAGAAAGGGACATTTTATTGAGGGGTGTCCATTCCGTACTTTACTGAGCAAGAAGTCGCCGGAAAACTTTTAATCCCAGGTTGTGTGGTGGACGACAATCTGGGAGTATGTATTTCGTCCCCAGGTCCGTCTCAGTTTCTCGTACCAGCGGAGGTGGTGGTAGGTACGAGAACTGAGAGGATTTCTGTTCTTCTGGATAGTGGGGCCGGGGCTAATCTGGTGGACGCTCGGTTTGCTCAGGCTCAAGGTATGCATCTGAGTGTATTGGTCAAACCGATCCCTATATTCTCCATTGACGCCAGGCCTCTAGGTCAAGGTAGCTTTTTGCAAGCCGTGCATAACATAGACCTTCGAGTGGGGGCAATACATAAAGAACTATTGTCTTGTTATGTGTTGGAGGGTCTTCCCACTCCTATTGTGTTGGGTCTTCCTTGGTTAACTAAGCATAACCCAGTTATTAATTGGCAATCCAGAGAGATAAACCAGTGGGGTGAATTTTGCAATAGTAACTGCATGAACACAGTCATCGGTGCGGTCGTGCCTAGAGCCTTACCTCCTTTTCTGGAGGACTTTGAGGATGTGTTTTCAGAGGAAGGGTGTCAAGAATTACCTCCTCATCGCGCGTATGACTGTTCTATAAAATTGCTTCCTGATGCTAAGCTACCTAAATCTAGGTTATATAACCTTTCTGGTCATGAGAGGCAAGCTATGAAGGATTATATTTCGGAAAGTCTGGCCAAGGGGCATATTAGACCTTCATCTTCCCCGGTGGCCGCGGGGTTCTTCTTTGTGAAGAAAAAAGATGGAGGCCTACGCCCTTGCCTGGATTTCCGTGAGCTTAATCGGATTACTGTCCGAGATCCGTATCCGCTCCCACTTATTCTGATCTCTTCAATCAGATTGTGGGCGCCAAATGGTTCTCTAAGTTGGATCTCAGGGGGGCGTATAATCTGATTAGGATGAAGGAGGGGGATGAGTGGAAGACGGCGTTTAACACTCCGGAGGGACATTATGAGAACCTTGTCATGCCATTCGGTCTGACTACTGCCCCGGCGGTGTTTTAACATTTTGTTAATGACATCTTTCGCCACCTAGTGGGACAGTTTGTTGTCATTTATCTAGATGACATCTTAATTTACTCGCCGGATCTTGTGTCTCATCAGGAGCATGTGAGACAGGTGTTGCAGATCTTGCGAGACAATAAACTGTACGCCAAATGGGAGAAGTGTGTATTCGCCGTACAGGAACTTCAGTTTTTAGGATTCCTGGTGTCAGCTTCCAGTTTCCGTATGGACCCTGGGAAAGTGAAGGCAGTGCTTTAGTGGGATCGGCCAGAGGATCTTAAGGCACTGCAGCGTTTCCTGGGGTTTGCTAACTACTACCGGAAATTTATTCGTAATTTCTCATCCGTTGTCAAACCTCTCACTGACATGACAAAAAAAGGGACGGATTTTTCAAGGTGGTCTGACAAAGCTTGTCAAGCATTTTCCTCCTTGAAAAAATGTTTTGCTTCGGCACCCATACTCATTCAACGGATGCATCACAACCGTTCATTGTGGAGGTAGACGCGTCTGACGTAGGGGTGGGTGCGGTATTATCTCAAGGTCCGTCCCCTGGTAAATGGCATCCGTGCGCTTTCTTCTCTAAAAAATTGTCGTCCGCTGAGAGGAATTATGATGTTGGCAATAGGGAACTCTTGGCCATTAAGTTGGCTTTTGAAGAGTGGCGTCATTTTTTGGAGGGGGCAGTCCACCGGTCACCGTCATTACTGATCACAAGAACCTGCTGTATTTAGAGTCTGCAAAACGTCTGAATCCCAGACAAGCTAGATGGTCGTTGTTTTTTATCAGGTTTAATTTTGTCGTCACATATCGTCCTGGGTCAAAAAATGTAAAGGCTGATGCCTTATCTCGCAGTTTCCCTGGGGCCGGGAAGACGGATGACCGGTTCCTATCCTTCAGGAGGGAGTAGTGGTGTCGGCTGTATGCTCTGAGCTTGAGGAGGAGGTATTGGAGGCTCAGGGGGACGCCCCTGTAGGACCTCCAGGGAAACTGTTTGTTCCAGATCAGTTAAGACAAAAGGTTATCGAGGCACATCATAATTCTGCTTTGGCAGGACACCCAGGGAGTAAAGCAACTGTGGATCTCCTTTCACGCCGGTTTTGGTGGCCTAACTTAAATAAGGAGGTGGTAACTTTTGTCGCGTCCTGTGGGGTTTGTGCACGCTCTAAGACCCCACATACCCGTCCGTCTGGGGCCCTCTTACCTTTGAAAATCCCGGAGCGTCCATGGACCCATCTGTCTATGGACTTCATTACGGACCTTCCTCCGTCTTCAGGTAAAACTGTCATACTAGTTGTAGTTGACAGGTTCAGTAAGATGGCACATTTTATTGCTCTTCCTGCTCTTCCTAATGCTAAAACTCTGGCGCAGGTGTTCATTGGGTAGATTGTGAGACTTCACGGGTTGCCTTCCGATGTGGTGTCGGATCGGGGGTCTCAGTTTGTGTCCAAATTCTGGAAGGCATTTTGTTCACGGCGGGGGATGCAATTGTCATTTTCCTCGGCTTTTCATCCGCAGACCAATGGTCAGACAGAGCGTCTGAATCAGAGCTTAGAGACATATCTCCGGTGTTTTGTCTCAGAGAACCAGGAGGACTGGTCTTCTTTCTTGCCTCTGGCAGAGTTCGCTCTTAACAATAGGCGGAGCGAGTCCACTGGTAAGTCCCCGTTTTTTGGGGCATATGGTTTTCACCCCAGTTTTGTACTTTCAATGGGGGGGCTCTTCTGGGGTTCCTGAGGAGGAACGATTTTCGTCGTCACTGGCTTCAGTGTGGAGAGGAGTGCTGAATAATCTGAGTACTATGGGGAACCGATACAAACGTATGGCTGATAGAAGGAGAGTGTCTGGTCCGGACCTAAGTGTGAACGATCTGGTATGGTTGTCTACCAAGAATATAAAACTTAAAGTTCCCTCCTGGAAACTCGGTCCCAGGTTCATCGGGCCATACAGGATCAGTTCGATAATTAATCCGGTGGCATTCCGTCTTGACCTCCCTCCTACGTTTAAAATCCACAATGTGTTCCACAAATCGTTGCTTAAGAGGTACGTGGCGCCAGTTATACCGTCACCTCTACCTCCTCCTCCAGAGGTGGTCAATGGTAACTTGGAGTTTCAGGTGTCGAAGATCATTGACTCACGTCTGAATCGCCGGTCCCTACAGTACTTGGTTCATTGGAAGGGGTATGGTCCTGAGGAGAGGACGTGGGTTCCTGCGTCTGATATTAACGCAGACCGATTGGTTCGGGCCTTCCACACAACTCACCCAGACAGACCTGGCCCTGAGGGTCCGGAGGCCCCTCGTAGAAGGGGGGGGTACTGTCACGGGTGTATCGCCACGAAGATCGTCGCGATTTCACATTCTGACTTCTCGCAGCTGAGTTGTTGGTGCTTGGTGTTTGTTGGCAGTGAGGGAGTTAATTCTACTTTCTCTGTGCTTAGACTAGGTCCAGCCTCGCCCGACTGCAGTGTATTAGGCACTAATTAGCTTCCTTCAAATACCTGCCAGTCTGCTTGAGAATTGTCGGTGAAAGCATTCATTCAGACCAGCAGAGCGGATCGTTTCTGAGAAGACTTAAGCTAAGAGTGCCTGTTGTGGTTTATCCTCTCCTCGCTTATTGTTTATCTCCTTAACCTTTTGTGTTCCCTCTGTAGTTGAAGTTTTGTTGAAAGGCAGTATTTACTTTACCCTTGTCTGTCTCGTTTGTCTTATACTGTTTGTAAGCTGTGACCTGCCCATTCCCTGTGGTGGTAATCAGGGTCCTTCTCAGGACTAGATTACAGTGGTCAGGGATCTACAGGAGACAGGGTTACGCTGGCGGCCTGGACCTCTGTACCATTAACAGTACCTCCAGGTAGAGGGACTAGTCAGGACTAGGGTTGAGCATTCCGATACTTCCGATACTTCCGATACCTGAAATCCAATGTAAGTCTATGGGAACAAAATATCGGAAGTAAATACTTCCGATATTTTGTTCCCATAGACTTACATTGGATTTCAGGTATCGGAACTGGGTTTCGGTATCGGAATGCTCAACCCTAGTCAGGACCCCAGTTTAGGGTCAGCATAGACCCCGGTCCACCTCTATCCTGAGACAGCGTGACAGTATCGCTCCAATAGGGAGGGCTTGAAAGCATCTGAGCTTCCTGAAGTGACCCCAAAACTTATTTTTAACCCCTGTGTCGGTATTTCTCCCAAAAAGGTTATGCTAGTTCTATTTCTGGGTACCCATGCCCCACCTTTAAAAGATAGATACAGTCTTGGAATTATCTGTCCTGTTAGATTTCCCTGCTACCATGGAAAATCAGTCCAACCCACTACCGGTATTCCTACCGTGGTGTTCCAAAGTTTTTGAGTGGCATTGTTGCTTAATGTGTCTGAACAGTTACCCCAAGAGTTAATTTCTTCCCACGGGACTGGGACTGCAAGAAATGGTAGACTGGTGGATGTCACTGGCGCGTGTGTACAAATCCAACAGTTTGCAACAGTTTGGTTTTGTTCTTTCAGTCCATCCACTAAAGCTAAGTGGTGTTTAATGAACCTGTTATCATCCCATCTACTCGGCTAAGTCTGTTCCAAGCATCCGTTACTGCAAGGATGCAAGCAAATGTCATTAGTAGCATCATTCCTCTTCTGGAGGCTCTCCAAGGATCTTCTTACAATGCGATGCGTGGATCCAAGTTTCCTTGCCTTGTAGCTTGACTGCGGTACTTGTCGTCAGTAGAACTTGAAAAGGTCATCAAATCTCGGAACCAGACTCTTTCTCACGTGTCTTTTAATGACTACCCAGTCTCCAGGCTGCAGGCTGTGACTCCCAGGATCCTGGTTCGGATCTGGAAGAGAACTGAAGACATTATCATGTACTTTCTTAAGTCTTTTATGCAAATCCCTTACATATGAGCTTAATACATGATTACTCATTTCCAGTGCTTGGGGAAAGAAACATCCTAAGCTTGGCACTTTGCCAAATAGTACTTTATACGGAGAAAGTCCAGTTCTCCTATTTGGAGTATACCTTACTGAATATAGGGCTAATGGTAAACATTCAGGCCAAGATTTCCCTGTTTCAGCCATGGCCTTTTGGATTTTTAACTTCAATGTCCCATTTAGTCTTTCTACTTTTCCACTGCTTTGTGGATGATATGGGGTGTGGAAAGCTTGTTGAATTCCTAGAGCGGTCAAGACTTCATTCATTATTTCACCTGTGAAATGTGTACCTCTGTCACTTTCGATCACTTCTGGTACTCCATACCTGCACACCACCTCCGCAAGCAGCTTCTTTGCGGTTGCCGCAGCCGTAGCCTTGGCAATCGGGAAAGCCTCCGGCCATCCTGAGAATAAATCAATACAGACCAACACGTACTCCCATGACCCTGATTTTGGCAGCTGAATATAATCAATCTGCAGTCTCTGGAAAGGATAGAGGGGCCGAGGGGCGTGTTTGGGTGGTGTCTTGACTACCCTTCCCTGATTATGTGTAGCACATACCATGCATCCCTGGATCAAACCTTCTATACAGGTGGAAAAGCCTGGTGCCACCCAATGCTTCTGCATCACACTCATCACAGCAGTTTTGGACTGGTGGGTTGGCCCATGTAACATCTGGGCGACCGCAGGGTACAACTCCCTTGGAAGGCATCGACACATCCCTCTCCCCATACCCCATTTGCTTCATTCAGACATGCACCTTCTTTTTCCCACTTTTCTACTTCCTCCTGGTGCACCTGAGCCTGCATCTGGGATAAGGCATCCTCCGACACAAAGGGATTTTTGGGAGCGCTTACCTGGTGCATCGTTACCCCTTGGAGTGGTCTACTGGCTGCTGTTTTTGCTGCTGCATCGGCCATTGCGTTTCCTTTACTCACCTGATCAGTGCGTCTGGTATGTGCTTTAACTTTTATGACAGCTACCTCTTTTGGTAATTGTAATGCATCAATTAACTGCTGGACTGCGTCAGCATTTTTAATGGGATGTCCTGCTGCCGTCAGGAATCCTCTAGACTTCCAAATTGGACCAAAATCATGAGCTATACCGAATGCGTATCTAGAATCTGTGTAGATGTTAACAATTCTACCTTCAGCTATCTTACAAGCCTCGGTCAGAGCCTTAAGTTCAGCCTCCTGGGCCGACTGATATGGGAGCATTGGTTCTGCCTTGATTACCGCATTCAGGGAGACGATGGCATACCCAGTGTGGAAGGTACCTGAGTCATCTTGGTGGCGAGATCCATCTACAAAAAATTCAAAATCAGCATTAGGTCTTTCAGTTTCAAACACTGTGGGTAGGCCTGCTGTTTCCTGTGCCATAAGCTGAACACAATCATGAGGAATCTCCTCTCTTGGATCTTCTTTGTACAATACCGTACCTGACCCCTCCTTTAGATCCGAGAGAGGTAACAATGTGGCAGGATTAAGTGTGGTACATCTCTGCAAAGAAACATTTGGAGGCATTAAAAGTGCACATTGCAATCGAAGGTGACGTGCAGCTGAAAGATGTGCCGGCTGCACCTGGTTTGGTGTATATATCATGAGGTGTAAGTACTGTAAGTGGGTGATCAAGAACAATGTCTGACGATTTGTGGAGCAATAGTCCTACAGCATGTAATGCCCGTACACAGGACGGGGCACCTCTAGCCACTGCATCTAGTCTTCCACTGAAATAGGCTACTGGCCTTTGATTGTCACCATGTAACTGGGTCAATACCCCTGCTGCGTGTCCCTGCTGTTCGTGGAGATACAGGGTGAATGGTAGTTCATAGTTGGGGGTTCCTAGCGCTGGAGCTGCCACAATCCTGTTTTTGAGAGAAGTCTATACCTTCAGGAGTTAGTTTAAAAGGCACCATGGTGATACAGTCATAGAGAGGTTGCAAGAGGATTGACACAGCATGTATCCACTGTCTGCAATAGGAAACCAGTCCAAGAAATGTCCTAAGAGCGGCAACATTAACAGGAATAGGAAAATTCTGTACAGCTTCTTTGCGAGCGCTGGTCAGATGTCGCGCCCCCGGTGTAATGCAATGTCCCAAAAAGATAACTGAAGATTTACAAAATTGAAGTTTATCCTTTGACGCTTTACATCCAGCTTGGTACAGAAACAACATGAGTGATATTGTTGCAGTGTGACACTGTTTCCTGGAGGGGGCACAAATCAGTAAATCATCAACATATTGCAGAACAACTACTTTTGGCATTTTCCATTTTTCCAGTATCTCTTGCAGACTGGCAGTATACATAGTGGGTGAATTCTGGGCACCCTGGGGCAAAACTGTCCAAGTATACGGATTCCCTTGAAATGTAAAAGCAAACAAATACTGGCATTCAGGGTGCAATGGGACACTAAAAAATGCATTTGCCAAGTCAATCACTGAAAAACAAAGAGCACTAGCCAGGATCTGAGACAGAAGGGTGTGAGGATTTGGAACAACTGGTGTGAGGAGCTCTGTAGCTTTGTTTACTAGCCGGAGATCATGGACCATTCTGTACGCTGCCGGCTGCCCGGTGCTGTTTTCTTTTTAACTGGGAACAGAGGGGTGTTACAAGGGGACTGGGTCTTAACTAAAACACCACTTGCTACCAGTTTCTGT
This sequence comes from Oophaga sylvatica, assembly GCA_033576555.1. Taxonomy (NCBI): domain Eukaryota; kingdom Metazoa; phylum Chordata; class Amphibia; order Anura; family Dendrobatidae; genus Oophaga; species Oophaga sylvatica. Next base: position 39,740 of record JARQOD010000057.1, on the reverse strand, counting down.
ACCTGCTGAGCTATAGCCGACTCTTGAGCCGAACTAAGAGGATACTGTCTCTGTTGGGGCAGGTTTGCACCTGGCTTTAATTTGACCATGACTGGCTGCACCGTTAATCTGCCCACATCTGTTTTATCTGAAGCCCAGAAATCATGCGGTATCACACCTTCTAACATTGAAGGAAATTCATTTGTGTCCTCTATACTAGCAACGTCTAGCGACATGATTTTACAAAAAGTGCTTGGCTTCAATCCTCGTGTCATAGTGACAGTCCAATCAGGATGATACTCAATATGTGCTTGCAATTGAGACAATACATCACATCCTAAAAGATTACATTGACCCCGTGGTGATACCATTAACTGTGTGTGTACAGTGGTTCCTTGAATTTGCAAGGGAATCTTTTTAGTGACGGGGAGCAGGATAGATGGAGAGTTGTAAGGAGTCGCTATAACATGGTGGGAGAAATCACTTTTCCCAAATGGCCAGTCCTCTTCTGTAATTACTGAATTGTCTGCCCCCGTGTTCACTTGGAACTCAACCTCATGTCCCCCTGGTAGGTTCACCTGCACTGTACAATTAGGAGTGGGGGGTAAGGAGACAAGGGGGTTCATGTGCAAGCTACCATTATCCTATGGGAGCGGCTCTAATTGGTCTTGGGGGCCTCTTGCAGGCGGGTCATTTGGATATGGATTATTTGGACAGGCTGGATATGGATTAGTTCTGCAATCTCTCCTGAAATGTCCTGGTTTCCTGCACCCGTAGCACAATTTCTGTCCATCTCCTGGCACACGTCTCCCCTCCCTGTTGTTTGCAGGACGAGTACCTACAGCATGTAACCTTGCGCCTCTCTTTGCTTGCGCTAAATCATGTTGTGCCCCCTGTGCTATTCTGGCTAGATCCTCTGCTTTAACTGACCTCCAATCTGGTCTACTTACTTTCACCTTTTCTGCCACTTCCTTTTTCAACCCATTCATATATGCACTTGCCAGTATCCTCTCACTAGTCTTGTTTTCTGGGACAAAACCCATTTCTACCCAAGTTTTTCTTAGGGCCCAGAAATAATCTTTTGGCTCCTCTTCCTTTCCCTGAACTCTGTCTTCTAGTGTAACCTCCTTCTCTGCCTGTCTATCTTTACATGCTTTTTTCAACGCTTCTGTAAACAGAACCCCTGCTGCTGCGTCATTGACTTCTGCATTATCAGGTCCGGTCCTACCAACATAACACTTGTATGTCTCATCTATCAGTCTATCGTATCTAGCTTCATCTGCCAATTTCCCTTTCATAAGTGCTTCCAGATCCTGTCTAGTTGCTTTATACGTATCCTGCATTGTAGCTAACATTCTAGCGAATCCCATTGGTGACTGTGAAGGGTCCGGGAGTTGCGTTATTAGAGCCAACTGCTCTGAAGGGCTCCATGGTCTGTATAACACTGCTGTCCGGGGGGCGCCTGGAGCTAGTCCGCCCCCCTCGCCTCCCGCAGTACCAGGTACCATTACTGTCCTCATTGGAAATAGATTGGCGGGGGAGGTCTGGGTCCACCACAACCTACACAGACATCTACCGTCAGGGGATTCTGCTGTCCACACCTGGGGCAGACCCAACAGTTCGGTTCGTGGGAAGTCTGTGGGAAAGTCTGATACTGGGGTGGAGGTAATGTAGGGGGCAAACAGGAGGGTAAATCAGTCATCCCTGTTTTTGTCAGTCTGTAATGTCCGTCTCCTAATTCTTCAGTCTTTCCCTCTAAGTAATCACACGCACTCATCCACAGGTTCACTGTTTTTAACAGTCCTTTGTCTCTCAACCATCCATGATGTGAGTTAAAGAACCTTTTCCATTTATCACTGTTCAATTCTCCGTTTTCATTCATTCCTGCTTTACACACTACTTTGTCAATGCCTACCAACTCTTGCTTTCCCTCTCTGCGTACCACTAAATCTTTGGCAGTAATACCTTCCTTGGCATTTTGGTTCCCCATTTTTGTATCTCCTCACCTAGAAGAGATTCTCCTGTCACTTAGACAATTCTGTCACCAAGACTCTGTCACCAAGACAATTCCGTCACTTAGACAATGGGCCACAAAGGTTTCTGAACCATTCCACTGCTCCCTTTCCAAGATTTGTACGCCAACCAAATAAACAATCCGATCACACCAACACCAAGACAAAACCACACCACAATCATCGGATCCATACTGTCATTTTTCAAAGGAGGAAAGGCAGGACTGACAATTAATCTGAAGGTCTACTGGTTCAAAGGGACCTGAGCCAGGAACACCTGTGAATTACCTGGAAAGCCGACCGCTCGGGGAGGAGAGAGTCCACTATACAGTGATATAGATTTTTAGGTAGAATATAATAAGTATTCTTACCTCAGCGCTGTATGTATATCACCAATAGAGAGCTCCGCTCATCCCACGTCTCCGGACCGGTCGGGCTTTCTCAGAGTAGATTAACTCAGGTCCCTGTTCGGGCGCCAGCTGTCGTCACTGCTTGTCTCGTTATCCCTTTCCTCCTCGGAATGTGGTACCAGAGAGAATAAGACACAGACACAGAGTATGCGTCAATAAACTCTACCCTTTATTGCTAACGAAGGGGTTTATATACACTCCATAAGCAGGAAGCGGAATTACCATATATGGTGTTTATACAACATCACTAAATACATAGAATACTAGTTTTAACTAGAAAACTCCGTTCTTCCCCTTAGCTCCCAGTACAGGGTGCCTTTTCATAACTCAGGCTGGCGGGGGTGTATTGTCTCAAAAGAAGGAACATCTTATCTTGACTTCTGGTACTCATCATCCTGTCTAAAAGAAAACAAGGTCACTGAATTAACCCCTTAATGTCCACTGACGTGCAGAGTCCGTCATGGCAAGGTGCCAGTTCCGGCACCAGGACGGACTCTGCACGTCATGCCTTTGATCTACCACTGCGTGTAAACACGCAGTGGTAGATCAGTGCCGACAGCTGTCACAGACAGCTGACAGGCACGGCAAGCGGTGCGGGACCTTTGCCGTCGGTCCCCGCACTCACAGCGCTGTGATTGGTCAGTCAATCTGACTGACCAAACACAGCAGCGATCGCGCAGGAGAAGCTGAAATTTCAGCTTCCCCAGCGCGATCAGTGCAGGAGCCGGCGCTGCAGTGGCCAGGCTTCCTGCACTGACAGCCAGGAGCAGAGCCCCCACCGCCCCTGGCTGTTAACCCCCTGACTGCTGCGATCCAGCGCGATCGCAGAGCTCAGGGGGGGAGGCAGAGGGTCGGGAGCTCCCTCTGCCTCAGATCGCACCCTGCACTGTATTTGCAGGGGCCGATCTCTGCCTTGATGACCCGGGGGTTGTCATGACAACCTCCGGGTCATTTAGCTACGGGAAGCTGCTGTGATCATGTCACAGCAGCTTCCACTATAGTTGCAATGCATTGCAATGCCAGAGCATTGCAATGCATTGTAACTGCAATAAAAAGTAAAAAAAGTGAAAGTCGCATAAAGGGACAAGTTGAAAAAAATCATTTTTTAAAAAAATTGTAAAAAAAATATTAAAAAATAATTTTAAAAAAATCCCCTAAAAAATACACATTTTTATGTAATAAAAAAAATAAAAAACAAAAAAAATACACATGTTAGGTATCGCCATGTCCGTAAAAATCCCATCTATAAAAGCATAACCCTAGTTAACCCCTTCAGTGAAAGCCGTAAAAAAAAAACACAAAAAAGTAGTAAATTATACTTTTTCCAAGCGGTATCATCACACCGCTTGGAAAAAGTGCAATAACACGCGATCAAAAAGTCAGATATAAATAATCATGGTACCGCTGAAAACGTCATCTTGTCCCGCAAAAAACAAGCCACTATACAGCATCATCAGCGAAAAAATAAAAAAGTTATAGCTCGCGGAATAAACTGATGCAAAAATAATTATTTTTTCTATAAAATTCTTTATTGTGTAAAAAATGCCAAAACATAAAAAATATATATAAATGAGGTATCACTGTAATCGTAGTGACCCGAAGAATAAAGCTGCTTTATCAATTTTACCACACGCGGAACGGGGGAAAAAAAAATTAAAAAAAAACCAATTCCTGAATTGCTGGTTTTTGTTCATTCTGCTTCCACAAAAATCGGAATAGGAAGCGATCAAAAAACGTTATGTGCCCGAATATGGTACAAATAAATACGTCAGCTCGTCCCGCAAAAAATAAGCCCACAGATAACTCTGTCGGCCGAAATATGGAAAAATTATAGCTCTCAAAATACGGCGATGCAAAAAATTCTTACAAAAAATTATTCCAAAAAAAAGCATCTTTTAGTGTGTGACAGAAGCTAAACATGAAAAAAGGATGTAAATCTGGTATCGCTGTAATCGCACCGATCCGAGGAATAAAGTTGCCTAATCACTAATATCGCACGAGGAACGGCGTAAAAAAGAAAACCAATTCTTCACCTTTGGTAGATTTGTTCATTGTGCCTCCCAAAGATCACAGTAAGGCGATCACAGTGGTTCCCCCCCGCATATGGGGTATCAGCGTACTCAGGACAAAATGCACAATAGCTTTTGGGGTCCTATTTCTCCTGTTACCCTTATAAAAATAAAAATTTGGGGGCAAAAAGGTCATTTTTGTGGAAAAAAATATGATTTTTTTTATTTTCACGGCTCTACGTTATAAATTTCTGTGAAGCCCTTTGGGGTTCAAAGTGCTGACCACACATCTAGATAAGTTCCTTGGGGGTCTAGTTTGCAAAATGGGGTCATTTGTGGGGGGTTTCTACTGTTTAGGCACATCAGGGGCTCTCCAAGCGCGACATGACACCCGCAGACCATTCCATCAAAGTCTGCATTTAAAAACGGTGCTCCTTCCCTTCCGATCTCTGCCATGCGTCAAAATAGTGGTTCCCCCCCACATATGGGATATCAGCGTACTCAGGACAAATTGCACAATAGCTTTTGGGGTCCTATTTCTCCTGTTACCATTATAAAAATAAAAATTTGGGGCAAAAAGATTATTTTTGTGGAAAAAAATATGATTTTTTTATTTTCACGGCTCTACGTTATAAACTTCTGTGAAGCACTTGGGGGTTCAAAGTGCTCACCACACATCTAGAAAAGTTCCTTGGGGGGTCTAGTTTCCAAAATGGAGTCACTTGTGGGGGGTTTCTACTGTTTAGGCACATCAGGGGCTATCCAAACGTGACATGACACCCACAGACCATTCCATCAAAGTCTGCATTTGAAAAAGGCGCTACTTCCCTTTCGAGCTCTGCCATGCGTCAAAATAGTGGTTTCCCCCCACATATGGGGTATCAGCGTACTCAGGACAAATTGCACAATAACTTTTGGGGTCCTGTTACCCTTTGGAAAATAACAATTGGGGGTGGAAAGATCATTTTTGTGGAAAAGATATGATTTTTTAATTTTACTGCTCTACGTTATAACCTTCTGTGAAGCCCTTGGGGGTTCAAAGCTCTCACCACACATCTAGATAAGTTCCTTGGGGGGTCTAGTTTCCAAAATGGGGTCACTTGTGGGGGATTTCCACTGTTTAGGCACACAGGGACTCTCCAAATACGACATGGCATCCAATCTCAATTCCAGCCAAAAAAGTCAAATGGTGCTGCTTCCTTCCGAGCTCTGCCATGCGCCCAAATAGTGGTTTACACCCCCACATATGGGGTATCAGCGTACTCAGGACTAATTGCCCAATAACTTTTGGGGTCCTTTTATCCTTTGGAAAATAATAATTGGGATGAAAAGATCATTTTTGTGGAAAAAATATGATTTTTTAATTTTACGGCTCTACGTTATAACCTTCTGTGAAGCCCTTGGGGTTAAAAGCTCTCACAACACATTTAGATGAGTTCCTTGAGGGGTCCAGTTTCCAAAATGGGGTCACTTGTGGGGGGTTTCCACTGTTTAGGCACACAGGGACTCTCCAAATGCGACATGGCGTCCAATCTCAATTCCAGCCAAAAAAGTCAAATGGCGCTGCTTCCATTCCGAGCTCTGCCATGCGCCCAAATAGTGGTTTACCCCCACACATGGTATATCGGTGTACTCTGGAGAAATTGTACAACAAATATTGTGGTTCATTTTCTCCTGATACCCTTGACAAAATTTAAAAAAATTGTGTCGAAAGAAAAATTTTGGGAAAAAAAGTTAAATGTTCATTTTTTCCTTCCACATTGCTTCAATTCTTGTGAAGTACCTAAAGGGTTAATAAACTTCTTGAATGTGGCTTTGAACACGTTGAGGGGTGCAGTTTTTAGAATGGTGTCACTTTTGGGTATTTTCTGTCATATTGACCCCTCAAATTCACTTCAAATGTGAGGTGGTCCCTAAAAAAATGGTTTTGTAAATTTTGTTGGAAAAATGAGAAATTGCTGGTCAACTTTTAACACTTATAACTTCGTAACAAAAAAAAAATTTTGGTTCCAAAATTGTGCTGATGTAAAGTAGACATGTGGGAAATGTTATTTATTAACTAATTTTTGTGACATATCTCTCTGATTTAATGGCATAAAAATTAAAAGTTTGAAAATTGCAAAATTTTCAAAATTTTTGCCATATTTCCATTTTTTTCATAAAAAAACGCAAGTTATATTGAAGAAATTTTACCACTATCATGAAGTACAATATGTCACGAGAAAACAATCTCAGAATCGCCAAGATCCGTAGAAACGTTCCAGAGTTATAACCTCATAAAGAGACAGTGGTCAGAATTGTAAAAATTGGCCTGGTCTTTAACCTGCAAAATGGCTTGGTCATTAAGGGGTTAAAAGAAAAATGCTGGTTCAGCTCTAACAAATGCTGGTTCAGCTCTAACAATATTATGTAGATATAGACTGTACGGGCTCCTGTCAGGTATATATTATTGTAGATTCAAACTGTATGGGCTCCTGTCAGGTGTATATTACTGTAGATATAGACTGTACGGACTCCTGTCAGGTATATATAACTGTAGATACAGACTGTACGGGCTCCTGTCAGGTATATATTATTGTAGATATAGACTGTATGGGCTCCTGTCAGGTATATATTATTGTAGATATAGACTGTATGGGCTCCTGTCATGTATATATTATGTACATATAGACTGTATGGGCTCCTGTCAGATATATTACTGTATAGACTGTATGGGCTCCTGTCAGGTGTATATTACTGTAGATATAGACTGTACGGGCTCCTGTCAGGTATATATTATTGTAGATATAGACTGTATGGGCTCCTGTCAGGTATATATTATTGTAGATATAGACTGTATGGGCTCCTGTCAGGTATATATTATTGTAGATATAGACTGTACGGGCTCCTGTCAGGTATATATTACTGTAGATAGACTGTACGGACTCCTGTCATGTATATATTATTGTACATATAGACTGTATGGGCTCCTGTCAGGTATATATTATTGTAGATATAGACTGTATGGGCTCCTGTCAGGTATATACCGTATATACTCATGTATAAGCCGACCCGTGTATAAGCCGACCCCCTAATTTTGCCACAAAAAACTGGGAAAACTTATTGACTCGCGTATAAGCCTAGGGTGAAAAATGATTATGCCCCCATATGATGCTCCACAGATTATGCCCCCATATGCTGCACAGATTATGCCCCTATATGCTCCAGATTATGCCCCCATATGCTCCAGATTATGCCCAATATGCTTCAGAGATTATGCCCCCATATGCTCCAGATTATGCCCCATATATTCCACAGATTATGCCTCCGTATGATCCACAGATTATGCCCCCATACAGTTAGGTCCATAAATATTTGGACAGAGACAACATTTATCTAATTTTGGTTCTAGACATTACCACAATGAATTTGAAACAAAACAAATCTGATGCAGTTGAAGTTCAGACTTTCAGCTTTCATTTGAGGGTATCCACATTAAAATTGGATGAAGGGTTTAGGAGTTTCAGCTCCTTAACATGTGCCACCTGTTTTTAAAGGGACCAAAAGTAATTGGACAATTGACTCCAAGGCTATTTCATGGACAGGTGTGGGCAATCCCTTCATTATATCATTCTCAATTAAGCAGATAAAAGGGCTGGTGTTGATTTGAGGTGTGGTGTTTGCATTTGGAAGGTTTAGCTGTGAAGGAAACATGCGGTCAAAGCAGCTCTCCATGCAGGTGAAACAAGCTATCCTTAAGCTGCAAAAAACAGAAAAAACCCATCCGAGAAATTACTACAACTTTAGGAGTGGCAAAATCTACAGTTTGGTACATTCTGAGAAAGAAAGAAAGCACTGGTGAACTCATCAATGCAAAAAGACCTGGGCGCCCACGGAAGACAACAGTGGTGGATGATCGCAGAATACTCTCCATGGTGAAGAGAAACCCCTTCACAACAGCCAACCAAGTGAACAACACTCTCCAGGAGGTAGGCGTATCAATATCCAAATCTACCATAAAGAGAAGACTGCATGAAATTAAATACAGAGGGTTCACTGCACGGTGCAAGCCACTCATAAGAATCAAGAATAAAAAGGCTAGGCTGGACTTTGCTAAAAAACATCTAAAAAAGCCAGCACAGTTCTGGAAGAACATTCTTTGGACAGATGAAACCAAGATCAACCTCTACTAGAATGATGGAAAGAGAAAAGTATGGCGAAGGCGTGGTACAGCTCATAATCCAAAGCATACCACATCATCTGTAAAACATGGCGGAAGCAGTGTGATGGCTTGGGCATGCATGGCTGCCAGTGGCACTGGGTCACTAGTGTTTATTGATGATGTGACACAGGACAGAAGCAGCCGAATGAATTCTGAGGTCTTCAGAGCCATACTGTGTGCTCAGATCCAGCCAAATGCAGCCAAACTGATTGGTCGTCGTTTCATACTACAGATGGACAATGACCCAAAACATAAAGCCAAAGCAACCCAGGAGTTTATTAAAGCAAAGAAGTGGAATATTCTTGAATGGTCAAGTCAGTCACCTGATCTCAACCCAATTGAACATGCATTTCACTTGTTAAAGACTAAACTTCAGACAGAAAGGCCCACAAACAAACAACAACTGAAAACCACCGCGGTGAAGGCCTGGCAGAGCATCAAAAAGAAGGAAACACAGTGTCTGGTGATGTCCATGAGTTCAAGACTTCAGGCAGTCATTGCTAACAAAGGGTTTTCAACCAAGTACTAGAAATGAACATTTTATTTACAATTATCCAATTACTTTTGGTCCCTTTAAAAACAGGGTGGCACATGTTAAGGAGCTGAAACTCCTAAACCCTTCATCCAATTTTAATGTGGATACCCTCAAATGAAAGCTGAAAGTCTGAACTTCAACTGCATCTGATTTGTTTTGTTTCAAATTCATTGTGGTAATGTCTAGAACCAAAATTAGATAAATGTTGTCTGTGTCCAAATATTTATGGACCTAACTGTATGCTCCACAGATTATGCCCCTATATGCTCCACAGATTATGCCCCCATATGCTCCACATTATGCCCCCATATGCTCCATATTATGCCCCCGTATGCTCCAGATTATGCCCCCATATATTCCACAGATTATGCCCCCGTATGATCCACAGATTATGCCCCATATGTTCCACAGCTTATTCCCCCATATGCTCCATATTATGCCCCCATATGTCCACAGTTTATGCCCCATATGCTCCAGATTATGCCCCCATATGCTCCAGATTATGCCCCCATATGTTCCACAGCTTATTCCCCCATATGCTCCATATTATGCCCCCATATGTTCCACAGTTTATGCCCCCATATGCTCCAGATTATGCCCCCATATGCTCCAGATTATGCCCCCATATGCTCCAGATTATGCTCCCATATGTTCCACAGCTTATGCCCCATACGCTCCATATTATGCCCCCATGTTCCACAGCTTATGCCCCCATATGCTCCATATTATGCCCCCATATGCTACATATTATGCCCCATATGCTCCAGATTATGCCCCATATGTTCCACAGCTTATGCCCCCATATGCTCCATATTATGCCCCCATATGCTCCATATTTTGCCCCCATATGCTCCAGATTATGCCCCCATATGTTCCACAGCTTATGCCCCCATATTATGCCCCCATATGCTCCATATTTTGCCCCCATATGCTCCATATTATGCACCCATATGTTCCAGAGCTTATGCCTCATATGCTCCATATTATGCCCCCATATGCTCCATATTATGCCCCCATATGTTCCAGATTATGCCCCCATATGCTCCATATTATGCCCCCATATGCTCCATATTATGCCCCCATATGCTCCATATTATCCCCCACAGCCGGAGATCGTGGGAGAAGCAGGGGGGCTGCAGAGACCGCGGCGGCGGAGAGGTGAGTATAATCCGACACCCCCGCTCCCCCTCCCCCGCCAACCCCCGTATATGACCCGCGTATAAGCCGAGAGGGGGACTTTCAGCCCTAAAAAATGGGCTGAGAATCTCAGCTTATACATGGGTATATACGGTATTACTGTAGATATAGACGGTATGGGATCCTGTCAGGTATATATTATTGTAGATATAGACTGTACGGGCTCCTGTCAGGTATATATTACTGTAGATATAGACTGTACGGGCTCCTGTCAGGTATATACTACTGTAGATATAGACTGTATGGGCTCCTGTCAGGTATATATTACTGTAGATATAGACTGTACGGGCTCCTGATATTACTGTAGATATAGACTGTACAGGCTCCTGTCAGGTGTATGTTACTGTAGATATAGACTGTACGGGCTCCTGTCAGGTATATATTACTGTAGATATAGACTGTATGGGCTCCTGTCAGGTTATAATTACTGTAGATATAGACTGTATGGGCTCCTGTCAGGTATATATTATTGTAGATATAGACTGTACGGGCTCCAGTCAGGTATATATTATTGTAGATATAGACTGTACGGGCTCCAGTCAGGTATATATTACTGTAGATATAGACTGTACGGGCTCCTGCCAGGTATATATTACTGTAGATATAGACTGTATGGGCTCCTGTCAGGTATATATTACTGTAGATATAAACTGTACAGGCTCCTGTCTGGTATATATTACTGTAGATATAGACTGTACGGGCTCCTGTCAGGTATATATTACTGTAGATATAGACTGTACAGGCTCCTGTCAGGTTATATATTGTAGATACAGACTGTATGGGCTCCTGTCAGGTATATATTACTGTAGATATAGACTGTATGGGCTCCTGTCAGGTATATATTACTGTAGATATAGACTGTATGGGCTCCTGTCAGGTATATATTACTGTAGATATAGACTGTATGAGCTCCTGTCAGGTATATATTACTGTAGATATAGACTGTATGGGCTCCTGTCAGGTATATATTACTGTACATATAGACAGTACTGGCTCCTGTTAGGTATATATTACTGTATAGACTGTATGGGCTCCTGTCAGGTATATATTACTGTAGATATAGACTGTATGGGCTCCTGCCAGGTATATATTACTGTAGATATAAACTGTACAGGCTCCTGTCAGGTATATATTACTGTAGATATAGACTGTACGGGCTCCTGTCAGGTATATATTACTGTAGACATGGGCGTACCCAGGATCAAAACTAGGGGGGGGCAAGCCATGGTCGTTCAGGTTGTAAAATATAAGAACAAAAAATGTGAATAAAACGAAAATGAACGCCATACACAACATAATTCCTTATACCAAGACCAATAATATCACATACAAGGAGAAATACCACCATGATCAATCCTATTATGTAAACAATTTATTGATTTTAGGCTTACCTTTGCAGTCTTCTCTTCTGTTCAGCAGGGGGACTTCAAGCTCATGCGTGTTTATCACACACTGACACTGAGCCATTCACACTGCCCTTTCTAAACACAGCAATTGGATTGATCTTTGGGGAAAAAAAATGAATGATAGATAGATAGATAGATAGATAGATAGATAGATAGATAGATAGATAGATAGATAGATAGATAGAAAACCAGACAAATTGGAGGCAGCACATAGTTTGTAGTGAAAAAAAAAGCTATTTAATAAGGTCAAAAGGCGACATTTCGGTCCAAACAACACAAACCTTTCTCAAGCCTTGAGAAAGGTTCTGTTGTTTGGACCAAAACGTCGCCTTTTGGTCTTATTAAACAGCTTTTTATTCACTACAAACGGTGTGCTGCCTCCAATTTGTCTGGATTTCTATAATTGATGTTTGGTATTTGCCTGGGGGCTCTGCACCAGGACTCTTTCTTTGTGCTGCTCTAATTTTCTTCTTTTTAGATAGATAGATAGATAGATAGATAGATAGATAGATAGATAGATTTAAGCATGGAATGCAAGTAGATTCCACCCTGAAATATGCCCCATCATTGTCCCCTTCTTGTAGTAATATGCCCCATCATTGTCTCCTTCTTTTAATAATGTGCCCCAGACCAGCACCTGTATATACATCAGCCCCAGCCCAGCCTCTGTATGTCAGATATACAGTATATTACTGAAGATATAGACTGTACGGGCTCCTGTCAGGTATATATTACAGTAGATATAGACTGTACGGGCTCCTGTCAGGTATATATTACTGTAGATATAGACTGTATGGGCTCCTGTCAGGTATATATTACTGTAGATATAGACTGTACAGGCTCCTGTCAGGTATATATTACTGTAGATATAGACTGTACAGGCTCCTGTCAGGTATATATTACTGTAGATATAGACTGTACAGGTTCCTGTCAGGTATATATTACTGTAGATATAGACTGTACAGGCTCCTGTCAGGTATATATTACTGTAGATATAGACTGTACAGGCTCCTGTCAGGTATATATTACTGTAGATATAGACTGTACGGGCTCCTGTCAGGTATATATTACTGTAGATATAGACTTTACGGGCTCCTGTCAGGTATATATTACTGTAGATATAGACTGTACAGGCTCCTGTCAGGTATATATTACTGTAGATATAGACTGTATGGGCTCCTGTCAGGTATATATTACTGTAGATATAGACTGTACAGGCTCCTGTCAGGTATATATTACTGTAGATATAGACTGTACAGGTTCCTGTCAGGTATATATTACTGTAGATATAGACTGTACAGGCTCCTGTCAGGTATATATTACTGTAGATATAGACTGTACAGGCTCCTGTCAGGTATATATTACTGTAGATATAGACTGTACGGGCTCCTGTCAGGTATATATTACTGTAGATATAGACTTTACGGGCTCCTGTCAGGTATATATATTACTGTAGATATAGACTGTACAGGCTCCTGTCAGGTATATATTACTGTAGATATAGACTGTACAGGCTCCTGTCAGGTATATATTACTGTAGATATAGACTGTACGGGCTCCTGTCAGGTATATATTACTGTAGATATAGACTGTATGGGCTCCTGTCAGGTATATATTATTGTAGATATAGACTGTATGGGCTCCTGTCAGGTATATGTTACTGTAGATATAGACTGTATGGGCTCCTGTCAGGTATATATTACTGTAGATATAGACTGTACGGGCTCCTGTCAGGTATATATTACTGTAGATATAGACTGTATGGGCTCCTGTCAGGTATAATTATTGTAGATATAGACTGTACAGGCTCCTGTCAGGTATATATTACTGTAGATATAGACTGTACAGGCTCCTGTCAGGTATATATTACTGTAGATATAGACTGTATGGGCTCCTGTCAGGTATATATTATTGTAGATGTAATATATACCTGACAGGAGCCTGTACAGTCTATATCTACTGTAATATATACCTGACAGGAGCCCATACAGTCTATATCTACAGTAATATATACCTGACAGGAGCCCGTACAGTCTATATCTACAGTAATATAAACCTGACAGGAGCCCATACAGTCTATATCTACAGTAATATATACCTGACAGGAGCCTGTACAGTCTATATCTACAGTAATATATACCTGACAGGAGCCCATACAGTCTATATCTACAGTAATATATACCTGACAGGAGCCCGTACAGTCTATATCTACAGTAATATATACCTGACAGGAGCCTGTACAGTCTATATCTACAGTAATATATACCTGACAGGAGCCTGTACAGTCTATATCTACAGTAATATATACCTGACAGGAGCCCATACAGTCTATATCTACAGTAATATATACCTGACAGGAGCCCGTACAGTCTATATCTACAGTAATATATACCTGACAGGAGCCCGTACAGTCTATATCTACAGTAATATAAACCTGACAGGAGCCAGTACAGTCTATATCTACAGTAATATATACCTGACAGGAGCCTGTACAGTCTATATCTACAGTAATATAAACCTGACAGGAGCCCATACAGTCTATATCTACAGTAATATATACCTGACAGGAGCCTGTACAGTCTATATCTACAGTAATATATACCTGACAGGAGCCCATACAGTCTATATCTACAGTAATATATACCTGACAGGAGCCTGTACAGTCTATATCTACAGTAATATATACCTGACAGGAGCCCATACAGTCTATATCTACAGTAATATATACCTGACAGGAGCCTGTACAGTCTATATCTACAGTAATATATACCTGACAGGAGCCCATACAGTCTATATCTACAGACTGTAGATATAGACTGTACAGGCTCCTGTCAGGTATATATTACTGTAGATAAGGAGACATCAACCCATTAATTAATAAATCCTCCTATGTCACTGAGGACTCTGACTGACCTCAGATTTCCCTCCTGCAGCAAGCACACGGCTTCTCTTCCTGGCTTCCTGGCTTTGCAGAACACGCCCCCGGGAAGGATGTCACACCGCTGGAAAGAGCCCATACAGTCTAGTATGTGAGTCGCAGCCAGCCCAGAAGCACCTTTTAAAGGGCCGGCTGATGCGATGGCCTCATCTTGGCACGGCGCGCCCCTGCTCCTAGGGGGGGGCAACGGCCCCCCCCTGCCCCACGGTGGGTACGCCCATGCGGGTTGCCTTCCGATGTGGTGTCGGATCGGGGGTCTCAGTTTGTGTCCAAATTCTGGAAGGCATTTTGTTCACGGCGGGGGATGCAATTGTCATTTTCCTCGGCTTTTCATCCGCAGACCAATGGTCAGACAGAGCGTCTGAATCAGAGCTTAGAGACATATCTCCGGTGTTTTGTCTCAGAGAACCAGGAGGACTGGTCTTCTTTCTTGCCTCTGGCAGAGTTCGCTCTTAACAATAGGCGGAGCGAGTCCACTGGTAAGTCCCCGTTTTTTGGGGCATATGGTTTTCACCCCCAGTTTTGTACTTTCAATGGGGGGGCTCTTCTGGGGTTCCTGAGGAGGAACGATTTTCGTCGTCACTGGCTTCAGTGTGGAGAGGAGTGCTGAATAATCTGAGTACTATGGGGAACCGATACAAACGTATGGCTGATAGAAGGAGAGTGTCTGGTCCGGACCTAAGTGTGAACGATCTGGTATGGTTGTCTACCAAGAATATAAAACTTAAAGTTCCCTCCTGGAAACTCGGTCCCAGGTTCATCGGGCCATACAGGATCAGTTCGATAATTAATCCGGTGGCATTCCGTCTTGACCTCCCTCCTACGTTTAAAATCCACAATGTGTTCCACAAATCGTTGCTTAAGAGGTACGTGGCGCCAGTTATACCGTCACCTCTACCTCCTCCTCCAGAGGTGGTCAATGGTAACTTGGAGTTTCAGGTGTCGAAGATCATTGACTCACGTCTGAATCGCCGGTCCCTACAGTACTTGGTTCATTGGAAGGGGTATGGTCCTGAGGAGAGGACGTGGGTTCCTGCGTCTGATATTAACGCAGACCGATTGGTTCGGGCCTTCCACACAACTCACCCAGACAGACCTGGCCCTGAGGGTCCGGAGGCCCCTCGTAGAAGGGGGGGGTACTGTCACGGGTGTATCGCCACGAAGATCGTCGCGATTTCACATTCTGACTTCTCGCAGCTGAGTTGTTGGTGCTTGGTGTTTGTTGGCAGTGAGGGAGTTAATTCTACCTTTCTCTGTGCTTAGACTAGGTCCAGCCTCGCCCGACTGCAGTGTATTAGGCACTAATTAGCTTCCTTCAAATACCTGCCAGTCTGCTTGAGAATTGTCGGTGAAAGCATTCATTCAGACCAGCAGAGCGGATCGTTTCTGAGAAGACTTAAGCTAAGAGTGCCTGTTGTGGTTTATCCTCTCCTCGCTTATTGTTTATCTCCTTAACCTTTTGTGTTCCCTCTGTAGTTGAAGTTTTGTTGAAAGGCAGTATTTACTTTACCCCTTGTCTGTCTCGTTTGTCTTATACTGTTTGTAAGCTGTGACCTGCCCATTCCCTGTGGTGGTAATCAGGGTCCTTCTCAGGACTAGATTACAGTGGTCAGGGATCTACAGGAGACAGGGTTACGCTGGCGGCCTGGACCTCTGTACCATTAACAGTACCTCCAGGTAGAGGGACTAGTCAGGACTAGGGTTGAGCATTCCGATACTTCCGATACTTCCGATACCTGAAATCCAATGTAAGTCTATGGGAACAAAATATCGGAAGTAAATACTTCCGATATTTTGTTCCCATAGACTTACATTGGATTTCAGGTATCGGAACTGGGTTTCGGTATCGGAATGCTCAACCCTAGTCAGGACCCCAGTTTAGGGTCAGCATAGACCCCGGTCCACCTCTATCCTGAGACAGCGTGACAGTATCGCTCCAATAGGGAGGGCTTGAAAGCATCTGAGCTTCCTGAAGTGACCCCAAAACTTATTTTTAACCCCTGTGTCGGTATTTCTCCCAAAAAGGTTATGCTAGTTCTATTTCTGGGTACCCATGCCCCACCTTTAAAAGATAGATACAGTCTTGGAATTATCTGTCCTGTTAGATTTCCCTGCTACCATGGAAAATCAGTCCAACCCACTACCGGTACTCCTACCGTGGTGTTCCAAAGTTTTTGAGTGGCATTGTTGCTTAATGTGTCTGAACAGTTACCCCAAGAGTTCATTTCTTCCCACGGGACTGGGACTGCAAGAAATGGTAGACTGGTGGATGTCACTGGCGCGTGTGTACAAATCCAACAGTTTGCAACAGTTTGGTTTTGTTCTTTCAGTCCATCCACTAAAGCTAAGTGGTGTTTAATGAACCTGTTATCATCCCATCTACTCGGCTAAGTCTGTTCCAAGCATCCGTTACTGCAAGGATGCAAGCAAATGTCATTAGTAGCATCATTCCTCTTCTGGAGGCTCTCCAAGGATCTTCTTACAATGCGATGCGTGGATCCAAGTTTCCTTGCCTTGTAGCTTGACTGCGGTACTTGTCGTCAGTAGAACTTGAAAAGGTCCATCAAATCTCGGAACCAGACTCTTTCTCACGTGTCTTTTAATGACTACCCAGTCTCCAGGCTGCAGGCTGTGACTCCCAGGATCCTGGTTCGGATCTGGAAGAGAACTGAAGACATTATCATGTACTTTCTTAAGTCTTTTATGCAAATCCCTTACATATAAGCTTAATACATGATTACTCATTTCCAGTGCTTGGGGAAAGAAACATCCTAAGCTTGGCACTTTGCCAAATAGTACTTTATACGGAGAAAGTCCAGTTCTCCTATTTGGAGTATACCTTACTGAATATAGGGCTAATGGTAAACATTCAGGCCAAGATTTCCCTGTTTCAGCCATGGCCTTTTGGATTTTTAACTTCAATGTCCCATTTAGTCTTTCTACTTTTCCACTGCTTTGTGGATGATATGGGGTGTGGAAAGCTTGTTGAATTCCTAGAGCGGTCAAGACTTCATTCATTATTTCACCTGTGAAATGTGTACCTCTGTCACTTTCGATCACTTCTGGTACTCCATACCTGCACACCACCTCCGCAAGCAGCTTCTTTGCGGTTGCCGCAGCCGTAGCCTTGGCAATCGGGAAAGCCTCCGGCCATCCTGAGAATAAATCAATACAGACCAACACGTACTCCCATGACCCTGATTTTGGCAGCTGAATATAATCAATCTGCAGTCTCTGGAAAGGATAGAGGGGCCGAGGGGCGTGTTTGGGTGGTGTCTTGACTACCCTTCCCTGATTATGTGTAGCACATACCATGCATCCCTGGATCAAACCTTCTATACAGGTGGAAAAGCCTGGTGCCACCCAATGCTTCTGCATCACACTCATCACAGCAGTTTTGGACTGGTGGGTTGGCCCATGTAACATCTGGGCGACCGCAGGGTACAACTCCCTTGGAAGGCATCGACACATCCCTCTTCCCCATACCCCATTTGCTTCATTCAGACATGCACCTTCTTTTTCCCACTTTTCTACTTCCTCCTGGTGCACCTGAGCCTGCATCTGGGATAAGGCATCCTCCGACACAAAGGGATTTTTGGGAGCGCTTACCTGGTGCATCGTTACCCCTTGGAGTGGTCTACTGGCTGCTGTTTTTGCTGCTGCATCGGCCATTGCGTTTCCTTTACTCACCTGATCAGTGCGTCTGGTATGTGCTTTAACTTTTATGACAGCTACCTCTTTTGGTAATTGTAATGCATCAATTAACTGCTGGACTGCGTCAGCATTTTTAATGGGATGTCCTGCTGCCGTCAGGAATCCTCTAGACTTCCAAATTGGACCAAAATCATGAGCTATACCGAATGCGTATCTAGAATCTGTGTAGATGTTAACAATTCTACCTTCAGCTATCTTACAAGCCTCGGTCAGAGCCTTAAGTTCAGCCTCCTGGGCCGACTGATATGGGAGCATTGGTTCTGCCTTGATTACCGCATTCAGGGAGACGATGGCATACCCAGTGTGGAAGGTACCTGAGTCATCTTGGTGGCGAGATCCATCTACAAAAAATTCAAAATCAGCATTAGGTCTTTCAGTTTCAAACACTGTGGGTAGGCCTGCTGTTTCCTGTGCCATAAGCTGAACACAATCATGAGGAATCTCCTCTCTTGGATCTTCTTTGTACAATACCGTACCTGACCCCTCCTTTAGATCCGAGAGAGGTAACAATGTGGCAGGATTAAGTGTGGTACATCTCTGCAAAGAAACATTTGGAGGCATTAAAAGTGCACATTGCAATCGAAGGTGACGTGCAGCTGAAAGATGTGCCGGCTGCACCTGGTTTGGTGTATATATCATGAGGTGTAAGTACTGTAAGTGGGTGATCAAGAACAATGTCTGACGATTTGTGGAGCAATAGTCCTACAGCATGTAATGCCCGTACACAGGACGGGGCACCTCTAGCCACTGCATCTAGTCTTCCACTGAAATAGGCTACTGGCCTTTGATTGTCACCATGTAACTGGGTCAATACCCCTGCTGCGTGTCCCTGCTGTTCGTGGAGATACAGGGTGAATGGTAGTTCATAGTTGGGGGTTCCTAGCGCTGGAGCTGCCACAATCCTGTTTTTGAGAGAAGTCTATACCTTCAGGAGTTAGTTTAAAAGGCACCATGGTGATACAGTCATAGAGAGGTTGCAAGAGGATTGACACAGCATGTATCCACTGTCTGCAATAGGAAACCAGTCCAAGAAATGTCCTAAGAGCGGCAACATTAACAGGAATAGGAAAATTCTGTACAGCTTCTTTGCGAGCGCTGGTCAGATGTCGCGCCCCCGGTGTAATGCAATGTCCCAAAAAGATAACTGAAGATTTACAAAATTGAAGTTTATCCTTTGACGCTTTACATCCAGCTTGGTACAGAAACAACATGAGTGATATTGTTGCAGTGTGACACTGTTTCCTGGAGGGGGCACAAATCAGTAAATCATCAACATATTGCAGAACAACTACTTTTGGCATTTTCCATTTTTCCAGTATCTCTTGCAGACTGGCAGTATACATAGTGGGTGAATTCTGGGCACCCTGGGGCAAAACTGTCCAAGTATACGGATTCCCTTGAAATGTAAAAGCAAACAAATACTGGCATTCAGGGTGCAATGGGACACTAAAAAATGCATTTGCCAAGTCAATCACTGAAAAACAAAGAGCACTAGCCAGGATCTGAGACAGAAGGGTGTGAGGATTTGGAACAACTGGTGTGAGGAGCTCTGTAGCTTTGTTTACTAGCCGGAGATCATGGACCATTCTGTACGCTGCCGGCTGCCCCGGTGCTGTTTTCTTTTTAACTGGGAACAGAGGGGTGTTACAAGGGGACTGGGTCTTAACTAAAACACCACTTGCTACCAGTTTCTGTACCTGCTGAGCTATAGCCGACTCTTGAGCCGAACTAAGAGGATACTGTCTCTGTTGGGGCAGGTTTGCACCTGGCTTTAATTTGACCATGACTGGCTGCACCGTTAATCTGCCCACATCTGTTTTATCTGAAGCCCAGAAATCATGCGGTATCACACCTTCTAACATTGAAGGAAATTCATTTGTGTCCTCTATACTAGCAACGTCTAGCGACATGATTTTACAAAAAGTGCTTGGCTTCAATCCTCGTGTCATAGTGACAGTCCAATCAGGATGATACTCAATATGTGCTTGCAATTGAGACAATACATCACATCCTAAAAGATTACATTGACCCCGTGGTGATACCATTAACTGTGTGTGTACAGTGGTTCCTTGAATTTGCAAGGGAATCTTTTTAGTGACGGGGAGCAGGATAGATGGAGAGTTGTAAGGAGTCGCTATAACATGGTGGGAGAAATCACTTTTCCCAAATGGCCAGTCCTCTTCTGTAATTACTGAATTGTCTGCCCCCGTGTTCACTTGGAACTCAACCTCATGTCCCCCTGGTAGGTTCACCTGCACTGTACAATTAGGAGTGGGGGGTAAGGAGACAAGGGGGTTCATGTGCAAGCTACCATTATCCTATGGGAGCGGCTCTAATTGGTCTTGGGGGCCTCTTGCAGGCGGGTCATTTGGATATGGATTATTTGGACAGGCTGGATATGGATTAGTTCTGCAATCTCTCCTGAAATGTCCTGGTTTCCTGCACCCGTAGCACAATTTCTGTCCATCTCCTGGCACACGTCTCCCCTCCCTGTTGTTTGCAGGACGAGTACCTACAGCATGTAACCTTGCGCCTCTCTTTGCTTGCGCTAAATCATGTTGTGCCCCTGTGCTATTCTGGCTAGATCCTCTGCTTTAACTGACCTCCAATCTGGTCTACTTACTTTCACCTTTTCTGCCACTTCCTTTTTCAACCCATTCATATATGCACTTGCCAGTATCCTCTCACTAGTCTTGTTTTCTGGGACAAAACCCATTTCTACCCAAGTTTTTCTTAGGGCCCAGAAATAATCTTTTGGCTCCTCTTCCTTTCCCTGAACTCTGTCTTCTAGTGTAACCTCCTTCTCTGCCTGTCTATCTTTACATGCTTTTTTCAACGCTTCTGTAAACAGAACCCCTGCTGCTGCGTCATTGACTTCTGCATTATCAGGTCCGGTCCTACCAACATAACACTTGTATGTCTCATCTATCAGTCTATCGTATCTAGCTTCATCTGCCAATTTCCCTTTCATAAGTGCTTCCAGATCCTGTCTAGTTGCTTTATACGTATCCTGCATTGTAGCTAACATTCTAGCGAATCCCATTGGTGACTGTGAAGGGTCCGGGAGTTGCGTTATTAGAGCCAACTGCTCTGAAGGGCTCCATGGTCTGTATAACACTGCTGTCCGGGGGGCGCCTGGAGCTAGTCCGCCCCCCTCGCCTCCCGCAGTACCAGGTACCATTACTGTCCTCATTGGAAATAGATTGGCCGGGGGAGGTCTGGGTCCACCACAACCTACACAGACATCTACCGTCAGGGGATTCTGCTGTCCACACCTGGGGCAGACCCAACAGTTCGGTTCGTGGGAAGTCTGTGGGAAAGTCTGATACTGGGGTGGAGGTAATGTAGGGGGCAAACAGGAGGGTAAATCAGTCATCCCTGTTTTTGTCAGTCTGTAATGTCCGTCTCCTAATTCTTCAGTCTTTCCCTCTAAGTAATCACACGCACTCATCCACAGGTTCACTGTTTTTAACAGTCCTTTGTCTCTCAACCATCCATGATGTGAGTTAAAGAACCTTTTCCATTTATCACTGTTCAATTCTCCGTTTTCATTCATTCCTGCTTTACACACTACTTTGTCAATGCCTACCAACTCTTGCTTTCCCTCTCTGCGTACCACTAAATCTTTGGCAGTAATACCTTCCTTGGCATTTTGGTTCCCCATTTTTGTATCTCCTCACCTAGAAGAGATTCTCCTGTCACTTAGACAATTCTGTCACCAAGACTCTGTCACCAAGACAATTCCGTCACTTAGACAATGGGCCACAAAGGTTTCTGAACCATTCCACTGCTCCCTTTCCAAGATTTGTACGCCAACCAAATAAACAATCCGATCACACCAACACCAAGACAAAACCACACCACAATCATCGGATCCATACTGTCATTTTTCAAAGGAGGAAAGGCAGGACTGACAATTAATCTGAAGGTCTACTGGTTCAAAGGGACCTGAGCCAGGAACACCTGTGAATTACCTGGAAAGCCGACCGCTCGGGGAGGAGAGAGTCCACTATACAGTGATATAGATTTTTAGGTAGAATATAATAAGTATTCTTACCTCAGCGCTGTATGTATATCACCAATAGAGAGCTCCGCTCATCCCACGTCTCCGGACCGGTCGGGCTTTCTCAGAGTAGATTAACTCAGGTCCCTGTTCGGGCGCCAGCTGTCGTCACTGCTTGTCTCGTTATCCCTTTCCTCCTCGGAATGTGGTACCAGAGAGAATAAGACACAGACACAGAGTATGCGTCAATAAACTCTACCCTTTATTGCTAACGAAGGGGTTTATATACACTCCATAAGCAGGAAGCGGAATTACCATATATGGTGTTTATACAACATCACTAAATACATAGAATACTAGTTTTAACTAGAAAACTCCGTTCTTCCCCTTAGCTCCCAGTACAGGGTGCCTTTTCATAACTCAGGCTGGCGGGGGTGTATTGTCTCAAAAGAAGGAACATCTTATCTTGACTTCTGGTACTCATCATCCTGTCTAAAAGAAAACAAGGTCACTGAATTAACCCCTTAATGTCCACTGACGTGCAGAGTCCGTCATGGCAAGGTGCCAGTTCCGGCACCAGGACGGACTCTGCACGTCATGCCTTTGATCTACCACTGCGTGTAAACACGCAGTGGTAGATCAGTGCCGACAGCTGTCACAGACAGCTGACAGGCACGGCAAGCGGTGCGGGGACCTTTGCCGTCGGTCCCCGCACTCACAGCGCTGTGATTGGTCAGTCAATCTGACTGACCAAACACAGCAGCGATCGCGCAGGAGAAGCTGAAATTTCAGCTTCCCCAGCGCGATCAGTGCAGGAGCCGGCGCTGCAGTGGCCAGGCTTCCTGCACTGACAGCCAGGAGCAGAGCCCCCACCGCCCCTGGCTGTTAACCCCCTGACTGCTGCGATCCAGCGCGATCGCAGAGCTCAGGGGGGGAGGCAGAGGGTCGGGAGCTCCCTCTGCCTCAGATCGCACCCTGCACTGTATTTGCAGGGGCCGATCTCTGCCTTGATGACCCGGGGGTTGTCATGACAACCTCCGGGTCATTTAGCTACGGGAAGCTGCTGTGATCATGTCACAGCAGCTTCCACTATAGTTGCAATGCATTGCAATGCCAGAGCATTGCAATGCATTGTAACTGCAATAAAAAGTAAAAAAAGTGAAAGTCGCATAAAGGGACAAGTTGAAAAAAATCATTTTTTAAAAAAAATTGTAAAAAAAATATTAAAAAATAATTTTAAAAAAATCCCCTAAAAAATACACATTTTTATGTAATAAAAAAAATAAAAAACAAAAAAAATACACATGTTAGGTATCGCCATGTCCGTAAAAATCCCATCTATAAAAGCATAACCCTAGTTAACCCCTTCAGTGAAAGCCGTAAAAAAAAAACACAAAAAAGTAGTAAATTATACTTTTTCCAAGCGGTATCATCACACCGCTTGGAAAAAGTGCAATAACACGCGATCAAAAAGTCAGATATAAATAATCATGGTACCACTGAAAACGTCATCTTGTCCCGCAAAAAACAAGCCACTATACAGCATCATCAGCGAAAAAATAAAAAAGTTATAGCTCGCGGAATAAACTGATGCAAAAATAATTATTTTTTCTATAAAATTCTTTATTGTGTAAAAAATGCCAAAACATAAAAAATATATATAAATGAGGTATCACTGTAATCGTAGTGACCCGAAGAATAAAGCTGCTTTATCAATTTTACCACACGCGGAACGGGGGAAAAAAAATTTAAAAAAAACCAATTCCTGAATTGCTGGTTTTTGTTCATTCTGCTTCCACAAAAATCGGAATAGGAAGCGATCAAAAAACGTTATGTGCCCGAATATGGTACCAATAAATACGTCAGCTCGTCCCGCAAAAAATAAGCCCACAGATAACTCTGTCGGCCGAAATATGGAAAAATTATAGCTCTCAAAATACGGCGATGCAAAAAATTCTTACAAAAAATTATTCCAAAAAAAAGCATCTTTTAGTGTGTGACAGAAGCTAAACATGAAAAAAGGATGTAAATCTGGTATCGCTGTAATCGCACCGATCCGAGGAATAAAGTCGCCTAATCACTAATATCGCACGAGGAACGGCGTAAAAAAGAAAACCAATTCTTCACCTTTGGTAGATTTGTTCATTGTGCCTCCCAAAGATCGCAGTAAGGCGATCACAGTGGTTCCCCCCGCATATGGGGTATCAGCGTACTCAGGACAAAATGCACAATAGCTTTTGGGGTCCTATTTCTCCTGTTACCCTTATAAAAATAAAAATTTGGGGGCAAAAAGGTCATTTTTGTGGAAAAAAATATGATTTTTTTTATTTTCACGGCTCTACGTTATAAATTTCTGTGAAGCCCTTTGGGGTTCAAAGTGCTGACCACACATCTAGATAAGTTCCTTGGGGGGTCTAGTTTGCAAAATGGGGTCATTTGTGGGGGGTTTCTACTGTTTAGGCACATCAGGGGCTCTCCAAGCGCGACATGACACCCGCAGACCATTCCATCAAAGTCTGCATTTAAAAACGGTGCTCCTTCCCTTCCGATCTCTGCCATGCGTCAAAATAGTGGTTCCCCCCCACATATGGGATATCAGCGTACTCAGGACAAATTGCACAATAGCTTTTGGGGTCCTATTTCTCCTGTTACCATTATAAAAATAAAAATTTGGGGCAAAAAGATTATTTTTGTGGAAAAAAATATGATTTTTTTATTTTTCACGGCTCTACGTTATAAACTTCTGTGAAGCACTTGGGGGTTCAAAGTGCTCACCACACATCTAGAAAAGTTCCTTGGGGGGTCTAGTTTCCAAAATGGAGTCACTTGTGGGGGTTTCTACTGTTTAGGCACATCAGGGGCTATCCAAACGTGACATGACACCCACAGACCATTCCATCAAAGTCTGCATTTGAAAAAGGCGCTACTTCCCTTTCGAGCTCTGCCATGCGTCAAAATAGTGGTTTCCCCCCACATATGGGGTATCAGCGTACTCAGGACAAATTGCACAATAACTTTTGGGGTCCTGTTACCCTTTGGAAAATAACAATTGGGGGTGGAAAGATCATTTTTGTGGAAAAGATATGATTTTTTAATTTTACTGCTCTACGTTATAACCTTCTGTGAAGCCCTTGGGGGTTCAAAGCTCTCACCACACATCTAGATAAGTTCCTTGGGGGGTCTAGTTTCCAAAATGGGTCACTTGTGGGGGATTTCCACTGTTTAGGCACACAGGGACTCTCCAAATACGACATGGCATCCAATCTCAATTCCAGCCAAAAAAGTCAAATGGTGCTGCTTCCCTTCCGAGCTCTGCCATGCGCCCAAATAGTGGTTTACCCCCACCTATGGGGTATCAGCGTACTCAGGACTAATTGCACAATAAATTTTGGGGTCCTTTTATCCTTTGGAAAATAAAAATTGGGATGAAAAGATCATTTTTGTGGAAAAAATATGATTTTTTAATTTACGGCTCTACGTTATAACCTTCTGTGAAGCGCTTGGGGGTTAAAAGCTCTCACAACACATTTAGATAAGTTCCTTGGGGGGTCTAGTTTCCAAAATGGGGTCACTTGTGGGGGGTTTCCACTGTTTAGGCACACAGGGACTCTCCAAATGCGACATGGCGTCCAATCTCAATTCCAGCCAAAAAAGTCAAATGGCGCTGCTTCCCTTCCGAGCTCTGCCATGCGCCCAAATAGTGGTTTACCCCCACATATGGGGTATCAGCGTACTCAGGACTAATTGCCCAATAACTTTTGGGGTCCTTTTATCCTTTGGAAAATAATAATTGGGATGAAAAGATCATTTTTGTGGAAAAAATATGATTTTTTAATTTTACGGCTCTACGTTATAACCTTCTGTGAAGCCCTTGGGGGTTAAAAGCTCTCACAACACATTTAGATGAGTTCCTTGAGGGGTCCAGTTTCCAAAATGGGGTCACTTGTGGGGGGTTTCCACTGTTTAGGCACACAGGGACTCTCCAAATGCGACATGGCGTCCAATCTCAATTCCAGCCAAAAAAGTCAAATGGCGCTGCTTCCATTCCGAGCTCTGCCATGCGCCCAAATAGTGGTTTACCCCCACACATGGTATATCGGTGTACTCTGGAGAAATTGTACAACAAATATTGTGGTTCATTTTCTCCTGATACCCTTGACAAAATTTAAAAAAATTGTGTCGAAAGAAAAATTTTGGGAAAAAAAGTTAAATGTTCATTTTTTCCTTCCACATTGCTTCAATTCTTGTGAAGTACCTAAAGGGTTAATAAACTTCTTGAATGTGGCTTTGAACACGTTGAGGGGTGCAGTTTTTAGAATGGTGTCACTTTTGGGTATTTTCTGTCATATTGACCCCTCAAATTCACTTCAAATGTGAGGTGGTCCCTAAAAAAATGGTTTTGTAAATTTTGTTGGAAAAATGAGAAATTGCTGGTCAACTTTTAACACTTATAACTTCGTAACAAAAAAAAAATTTTGGTTCCAAAATTGTGCTGATGTAAAGTAGACATGTGGGAAATGTTATTTATTAACTAATTTTTGTGACATATCTCTCTGATTTAATGGCATAAAAATTAAAAGTTTGAAAATTGCAAAATTTTCAAAATTTTTGCCATATTTCCATTTTTTTCATAAAAAAACGCAAGTTATATTGAAGAAATTTTACCACTATCATGAAGTACAATATGTCACGAGAAAACAATCTCAGAATCGCCAAGATCCGTAGAAACGTTCCAGAGTTATAACCTCATAAAGAGACAGTGGTCAGAATTGTAAAAATTGGCCTGGTCTTTAACCTGCAAAATGGCTTGGTCATTAAGGGGTTAAAAGAAAAATGCTGGTTCAGCTCTAACAAATGCTGGTTCAGCTCTAACAATATTATTGTAGATATAGACTGTACGGGCTCCTGTCAGGTATATATTATTGTAGATTCAAACTGTATGGGCTCCTGTCAGGTGTATATTACTGTAGATATAGACTGTACGGACTCCTGTCAGGTATATATAACTGTAGATACAGACTGTACGGGCTCCTGTCAGGTATATATTATTGTAGATATAGACTGTATGGGCTCCTGTCAGGTATATATTATTGTAGATATAGACTGTATGGGCTCCTGTCATGTATATATTATTGTACATATAGACTGTATGGGCTCCTGTCAGATATATTACTGTATAGACTGTATGGGCTCCTGTCAGGTGTATATTACTGTAGATATAGACTGTACGGGCTCCTGTCAGGTATATATTATTGTAGATATAGACTGTATGGGCTCCTGTCAGGTATATATTATTGTAGATATAGACTGTATGGGCTCCTGTCAGGTATATATTATTGTAGATATAGACTGTACGGGCTCCTGTCAGGTATATATTACTGTAGATAGACTGTACGGACTCCTGTCATGTATATAT
Organism: Oophaga sylvatica; assembly: GCA_033576555.1. Taxonomy (NCBI): domain Eukaryota; kingdom Metazoa; phylum Chordata; class Amphibia; order Anura; family Dendrobatidae; genus Oophaga; species Oophaga sylvatica. The sequence continues at coordinate 11,920 of JARQOD010000057.1, read as the reverse complement.
TATTGTACATATAGACTGTATGGGCTCCTGTCAGGTATATATTATTGTAGATATAGACTGTATGGGCTCCTGTCAGGTATATACCGTATATACTCATGTATAAGCCGACCCGTGTATAAGCCGACCCCCTAATTTTGCCACAAAAAACTGGGAAAACTTATTGACTCGCGTATAAGCCTAGGGTGAAAAATGATTATGCCCCCATATGATGCTCCACAGATTATGCCCCCATATGCTGCACAGATTATGCCCCTATATGCTCCAGATTATGCCCCCATATGCTCCAGATTATGCCCAATATGCTTCAGAGATTATGCCCCCATATGCTCCAGATTATGCCCCATATATTCCACAGATTATGCCTCCGTATGATCCACAGATTATGCCCCCATACAGTTAGGTCCATAAATATTTGGACAGAGACAACATTTATCTAATTTTGGTTCTAGACATTACCACAATGAATTTGAAACAAAACAAATCTGATGCAGTTGAAGTTCAGACTTTCAGCTTTCATTTGAGGGTATCCACATTAAAATTGGATGAAGGGTTTAGGAGTTTCAGCTCCTTAACATGTGCCACCCTGTTTTTAAAGGGACCAAAAGTAATTGGACAATTGACTCCAAGGCTATTTCATGGACAGGTGTGGGCAATCCCTTCATTATATCATTCTCAATTAAGCAGATAAAAGGGCTGGTGTTGATTTGAGGTGTGGTGTTTGCATTTGGAAGGTTTAGCTGTGAAGGAAACATGCGGTCAAAGCAGCTCTCCATGCAGGTGAAACAAGCTATCCTTAAGCTGCAAAAAACAGAAAAAACCCATCCGAGAAATTACTACAACTTTAGGAGTGGCAAAATCTACAGTTTGGTACATTCTGAGAAAGAAAGAAAGCACTGGTGAACTCATCAATGCAAAAAGACCTGGGCGCCCACGGAAGACAACAGTGGTGGATGATCGCAGAATACTCTCCATGGTGAAGAGAAACCCCTTCACAACAGCCAACCAAGTGAACAACACTCTCCAGGAGGTAGGCGTATCAATATCCAAATCTACCATAAAGAGAAGACTGCATGAAATTAAATACAGAGGGTTCACTGCACGGTGCAAGCCACTCATAAGAATCAAGAATAAAAAGGCTAGGCTGGACTTTGCTAAAAAACATCTAAAAAAGCCAGCACAGTTCTGGAAGAACATTCTTTGGACAGATGAAACCAAGATCAACCTCTACTAGAATGATGGAAAGAGAAAAGTATGGCGAAGGCGTGGTACAGCTCATAATCCAAAGCATACCACATCATCTGTAAAACATGGCGGAAGCAGTGTGATGGCTTGGGCATGCATGGCTGCCAGTGGCACTGGGTCACTAGTGTTTATTGATGATGTGACACAGGACAGAAGCAGCCGAATGAATTCTGAGGTCTTCAGAGCCATACTGTGTGCTCAGATCCAGCCAAATGCAGCCAAACTGATTGGTCGTCGTTTCATACTACAGATGGACAATGACCCAAAACATAAAGCCAAAGCAACCCAGGAGTTTATTAAAGCAAAGAAGTGGAATATTCTTGAATGGTCAAGTCAGTCACCTGATCTCAACCCAATTGAACATGCATTTCACTTGTTAAAGACTAAACTTCAGACAGAAAGGCCCACAAACAAACAACAACTGAAAACCACCGCGGTGAAGGCCTGGCAGAGCATCAAAAAGAAGGAAACACAGTGTCTGGTGATGTCCATGAGTTCAAGACTTCAGGCAGTCATTGCTAACAAAGGGTTTTCAACCAAGTACTAGAAATGAACATTTTATTTACAATTATCCAATTACTTTTGGTCCCTTTAAAAACAGGGTGGCACATGTTAAGGAGCTGAAACTCCTAAACCCTTCATCCAATTTTAATGTGGATACCCTCAAATGAAAGCTGAAAGTCTGAACTTCAACTGCATCTGATTTGTTTTGTTTCAAATTCATTGTGGTAATGTCTAGAACCAAAATTAGATAAATGTTGTCTGTGTCCAAATATTTATGGACCTAACTGTATGCTCCACAGATTATGCCCCTATATGCTCCACAGATTATGCCCCCATATGCTCCACATTATGCCCCCATATGCTCCATATTATGCCCCCGTATGCTCCAGATTATGCCCCCATATATTCCACAGATTATGCCCCCGTATGATCCACAGATTATGCCCCATATGTTCCACAGCTTATTCCCCCATATGCTCCATATTATGCCCCCATATGTCCACAGTTTATGCCCCCATATGCTCCAGATTATGCCCCCATATGCTCCAGATTATGCCCCCATATGTTCCACAGCTTATTCCCCCATATGCTCCATATTATGCCCCCATATGTTCCACAGTTTATGCCCCCATATGCTCCAGATTATGCCCCCATATGCTCCAGATTATGCCCCCATATGCTCCAGATTATGCTCCCATATGTTCCACAGCTTATGCCCCCATACGCTCCATATTATGCCCCATGTTCCACAGCTTATGCCCCCATATGCTCCATATTATGCCCCATATGCTACATATTATGCCCCATATGCTCCAGATTATGCCCCCATATGTTCCACAGCTTATGCCCCCATATGCTCCATATTATGCCCCCATATGCTCCATATTTTGCCCCCATATGCTCCAGATTATGCCCCCATATGTTCCACAGCTTATGCCCCCATATTATGCCCCCATATGCTCCATATTTTGCCCCCATATGCTCCATATTATGCACCCATATGTTCCAGAGCTTATGCCTCATATGCTCCATATTATGCCCCCATATGCTCCATATTATGCCCCCATATGTTCCAGATTATGCCCCCATATGCTCCATATTATGCCCCCATATGCTCCATATTATGCCCCCATATGCTCCATATTATCCCCCACAGCCGGAGATCGTGGGAGAAGCAGGGGGCTGCAGAGACCGCGGCGGCGGAGAGGTGAGTATAATCCGACACCCCCGCTCCCCCTCCCCCGCCAACCCCCGTATATGACCCGCGTATAAGCCGAGAGGGGGACTTTCAGCCCTAAAAAAATGGGCTGAGAATCTCAGCTTATACATGGGTATATACGGTATTACTGTAGATATAGACGGTATGGGATCCTGTCAGGTATATTTATTGTAGATATAGACTGTACGGGCTCCTGTCAGGTATATATTACTGTAGATATAGACTGTACGGGCTCCTGTCAGGTATATACTACTGTAGATATAGACTGTATGGGCTCCTGTCAGGTATATATTACTGTAGATATAGACTGTACGGGCTCCTGATATTACTGTAGATATAGACTGTACAGGCTCCTGTCAGGTGTATGTTACTGTAGATATAGACTGTATGGGCTCCTGTCAGGTATATATTACTGTAGATATAGACTGTATGGGCTCCTGTCAGGTATATATTATTGTAGATATAGACTGTACGGGCTCCAGTCAGGTATATATTATTGTAGATATAGACTGTACGGGCTCCAGTCAGGTATATATTACTGTAGATATAGACTGTACGGGCTCCTGCCAGGTATATATTACTGTAGATATAGACTGTATGGGCTCCTGTCAGGTATATATTACTGTAGATATAAACTGTACAGGCTCCTGTCTGGTATATATTACTGTAGATATAGACTGTACGGGCTCCTGTCAGGTATATATTACTGTAGATATAGACTGTACAGGCTCCTGTCAGGTATATATTGTAGATACAGACTGTATGGGCTCCTGTCAGGTATATATTACTGTAGATATAGACTGTATGGGCTCCTGTCAGGTATATATTACTGTAGATATAGACTGTATGGGCTCCTGTCAGGTATATATTACTGTAGATATAGACTGTATGAGCTCCTGTCAGGTATATATTACTGTAGATATAGACTGTATGGGCTCCTGTCAGGTATATATTACTGTACATATAGACAGTACTGGCTCCTGTTAGGTATATATTACTGTATAGACTGTATGGGCTCCTGTCAGGTATATATTACTGTAGATATAGACTGTATGGGCTCCTGCCAGGTATATATTACTGTAGATATAAACTGTACAGGCTCCTGTCAGGTATATATTACTGTAGATATAGACTGTACGGGCTCCTGTCAGGTATATATTACTGTAGATATAGACTGTACGGGCTCCTGTCAGGTATATATTACTGTAGATATAGACTGTATGGGCTCCTGTCAGGTATATTACTGTAGATATAGACTGTATGGGCTCCTGTCAGGTATATATTACTGTAGATATAGACTGTATGTGCTCCTGTCAGGTATATATTACTGTAGATATAGACTGTATGGGCTCCTGTCAGGTATATATTACTGTAGATATAGACTGTATGAGCTCCTGTCAGGTATATATTACTGTAGATATAGACTGTATGGGTCCTGTCAGGTATATATTACTGTAGATATAGACTGTATGGGCTCCTGTCAGGTATATATTACTGTACATATAGACAGTACTGGCTCCTGTTAGGTATATATTACTGTATAGACTGTATGGGCTCCTGTCAGATATATATTATTGTAGATATAGACTGTACAGGCTCCTGTCAGGTATATATTATTGTAGATATAGACTGTATGGGCTCCTGTCAGGTATATATTACTGTAGATATAGACTGTATGGGCTCCTGTCTGGTATATATTACTGTAGATATAGACTGTATGGGCTCCTGTCTGGTATATATTACTGTAGATATAGACTGTATGGGCTCCTGTCAGGTATATATTATTGTAGATATAGACTGTATGGGCTCCTGTCTGGTATATATTACTGTAGATATAGACTGTATGGGCTCCTGTCTGGTATATATTGTAGATATAGACTGTACGGGCTCCTGCCAGGTATATATTACTGTAGATATAGACTGTATGGGCTCCTGTCAGGTATATATTTTAGATACAGACTGTATGGGCTCCTGTCAGGTATATATTACTGTAGATACAGACTGTATGGGCTCCTGCCATGTATATATTATTGTACATATAGACTGTATGGGCTCCTGTCAGGTATATATTGTAGATACAGACTGTATGGGCTCCTGTCAGGTATATATTACTGTAGATATAGACTGTACGGGCTCCTGTCAGGTATATATTATTGTAGATATAGACTGTACGGGCTCCTGTCAGGTATATATTACTGTAGATATAGACTGTATGGGCTCCTGTCAGGTATATATTATTGTAGATATAGACTGTACGGGCTCCTGTCAGGTATATATTACTGTAGATATAGACTGTATGGGCTCCTGTCAGGTATATATTACTGTAGATATAGACTGTTTGGGCTCCTGTCAGGTATATATTACTGTACATATAGACTGTACGGGCTCCTGTCAGGTATATATTACTGTAGATATAGACTGTACGGGCTCCTGTCAGGTATATATTACTGTAGATATAGACTGTATGGGCTCCTGTCAGATATATATTATTGTAGATATAGACTGTATGGGCTCCTGTCAGGTATATATTACTGTAGATATAGACTGTATGAGCTCCTATCAGGTATATATTATTGTAGATATAGACTGTACGGGCTCCTGTCAGGTATATATTACTGTAGATATAGACTGTATGGGCTCCTGTCAGATATATATTATTGTAGATATAGACTGTATGTGCTCCTGTCAGGTATATATTACTGTAGATAGACTGTATGGGCTCCTGTCAGGTATATATTACTGTAGATATAGACTGTATGGGCCCCTGTCAGGTATATATTACTGTAGATATAGACTGTATGTGCTCCTGTCAGGTATATATTACTGTAGATAGACTGTATGGGCTCCTGTCAGGTATATATTACTGTAGATATAGACTGTATGGGCTCCTGTCAGGTATATATTACTGTAGATATAGACTGTATGGGCTCCTGTCAGGTATATATTACTGTAGATATAGACTGTACGGGCTCCTGTCAGGTATATATTACTGTAGATATATACTGTATGGGCTCCTGTGAGGTATATATTACTGTAGATATAGACTGTATGGACTCCTGTCAGGTATATATTACTGTAGATATAGTGTACGGGCTCCTGTCAGGTATATATTACTGTAGATACAGACTGTATGGGCTCCTGTCAGGTATATATTACTGTAGATATAGACTGTATGGGCTCCTGTCAGGTATATATTACTGTACATATAGACTGTATGGGCTCCTGTCAGGTATATATTACTGTACATATAGACAGTACTGGCTCCTGTTAGGTATATATTACTGTAGATACAGACTGTACGGGCTCCTGTCATGTATATATTACTGTAGATAGACTGTATGGGCTCCTGTCAGGTATATATTACTGTAGATAGACTGTATGGGCTCCTGTCAGGTATATATTACTATTTTCACAAAATGTGCCCACAAAATGTAATACAACTAATTTATACTACAGCCAATCAATGAAAACACTTTTAGTGGTAGTCAGAATATTTAAAGACACCACAAGGTAGTATAAAAATACAAAATACTTTATTAACATTGAATATCAATACATAAAATGCATAAGATAATGAAAAGGTACAGAAAACACAAAACAAAGAGAGACACTATACCATAGTGGAAACATAACTACAGCAATAAGGCATAAAATATCTATTATCCCTGAGATAATACTGCTGGGTTGATATAATTCACCGATCAATAAAGAGGCTAATGATGACCATATACGATTAAATTGTCAATACCAAAATGCCATAACAAGCCCCTAAGCGATTGGGGAACTATAAAAAAAACAGTGCTTTTAATGCTGGCATGCACAGCTGCCAAAGTATTCCCAATCACCCTGGATGAATAACCAACCCAACCCCTAGGGATATAAAAAGTAACGGTGGTCAATGAATAACCTACCACTGGATTGCTGAGGCTCCACACGGACGTCCCTCTGCCCCGACGCGCGTTTCGCACTGCTTCTTCCTGGAGGCGTATATAGATAGTATATATTACTGTAGATAGACTGTATGGGCTCCTGTCAGGTATATATTACTGTAGATATAGACTGTACGGGCTCCTGTCAGGTATATATTATTGTAGATATAGACTGTACGGGCTCCTGTCAGGTATATATTACTGTAGATATAGACTGTATGGGCTCCTGTCAGGTATATATTATTGTAGATATAGACTGTACGGGCTCCTGTCAGGTATATATTACTGTAGATATAGACTGTATGGGCTCCTGTCAGGTATATATTACTGTAGATATAGACTGTATGGGCTCCTGTCAGGTATATATTACTGTAGATATAGACTGTATGAGCTCCTATCAGGTATATATTATTGTAGATATAGACTGTACGGGCTCCTGTCAGGTATATATTACTGTAGATATAGTGTACGGGCTCCTGTCAGATATATATTATTGTAGATATAGACTGTATGTGCTCCTGTCAGGTATATATTACTGTAGATAGACTGTATGGGCTCCTGTCAGGTATATATTACTGTAGATATAGACTGTATGGGCTCCTGTCAGGTATATATTACTGTAGATATAGACTGTACGGGCTCCTGTCAGGTATATATTACTGTAGATATATACTGTATGGGCTCCTGTCAGGTATATATTACTGTAGATATAGACTGTATGGGCTCCTGTCAGGTATATATTACTGTAGATATAGTGTACGGGCTCCTGTCAGGTATATATTACTGTAGATACAGACTGTATGGGCTCCTGTCAGGTATATATTACTGTAGATATAGACTGTATGGGCTCCTGTCAGGTATATATTACTGTACATATAGACTGTATGGGCTCCTGTCAGGTATATATTACTGTAGATATAGACTGTATGGGCTCCTGTCAGGTATATATTACTGTACATATAGACAGTACTGGCTCCTGTTAGGTATATATTACTGTAGATACAGACTGTACGGGCTCCTGTCATGTATATATTACTGTAGATAGACTGTATGGGCTCCTGTCAGGTATATATTACTGTAGATATAGACTGTATGGGCTCCTGTCAGGTATATATTACTGTACATATAGACTGTACGGGCTCCTGTCAGGTATATATTACTGTAGATATAGACTGTATGGGCTCCTGTCAGGTATATATTATTGTAGATATAGACTGTACGGGCTCCTGTCAGGTATATATTACTGTAGATATAGACTGTATGGGCTCCTGTCAGGTATATATTACTGTACATATAGACAGTACTGGCTCCTGTTAGGTATATATTACTGTAGATACAGACTGTACGGGCTCCTGTCATGTATATATTACTGTAGATAGACTGTATGGGCTCCTGTCAGGTATATATTACTGTAGATAGACTGTATGGGCTCCTGTCAGGTATATATTACTATTTTCACAAAATGTGCCCACAAAATGTAATACAACTAATTTATACTACAGCCAATCAATGAAAACACTTTTAGTGGTAGTCAGAATATTTAAAGACACCACAAGGTAGTATAAAAATACAAAATACTTTATTAACATTGAATATCAATACATAAAATGCATAAGATAATGAAAAGGTACAGAAAACACAAAACAAAGAGAGACACTATACCATAGTGGAAACATAACTACAGCAATAAGGCATAAAATATCTATTATCCCTGAGATAATACTGCTGGGTTGATATAATTCACCGATCAATAAAGAGGCTAATGATGACCATATACGATTAAATTGTCAATACCAAAATGCCATAACAAGCCCCTAAGCGATTGGGGAACTATAAAAAAACAGTGCTTTTAATGCTGGCATGCACAGCTGCCAAAGTATTCCCAATCACCCTGGATGAATAACCAACCCAACCCCTAGGGATATAAAAAGTAACGGTGGTCAATGAATAACCTACCACTGGATTGCTGAGGCTCCACACGGACGTCCCTCTGCCCCGACGCGCGTTTCGCACTGCTTCTTCCTGGAGGCGTATATAGATAGTATATATTACTGTAGATAGACTGTATGGGCTCCTGTTAGGTATATATTATTGTAGATATAGAGTGTATGGGCTCCTGTCAGGTATATATTACTGTACATATAGACTGTACGGGCTCCTGTTAGGTATATATTATTGTAGATATAGAGTGTATGGGCTCTTGTCAGGTATATATTACTGTAGATACAGACAGTATGGGATCCTGTCAGGTGTATATTACTGAAGATATAGACTGTACGGGCTCCTGTCAGGTGTATATTACTGTAGATATAGACTGTATGGGCTCCTGTCAGGTATATATTACTGTAGATACAGACAGTATGGGATCCTGTCAGGTGTATATTACTGAAGATATAGACTGTACGGGCTCCTGTCAGGTGTATATTACTGTAGATATAGACTGTATGGGCTCTTGTCAGGTATATATTACTGTAGATATAGACTGTATGGGCTCCTGTCAGGTATATATTATTGGGGCAGTAGAATGTATTGGCTCCTGTCAGGTATATATTATTGTAGATATAGACTGTATGGGCTCCTGTCGGGTATATATTATTGTAGATATGGACTGTATGGGCTCCAGTCAGGTATATAGAATAGACAACAGATGGAAATTATTGGCAATTAGCAAGACACTCTCAATAAAAGAGTGGTTCTGCAGGTGCGGACCACATCTCAGTACAAATGCTTTCTGGCTGATGTTTTGGTCACTTTTGAAAGTTGGTTGTGCTTTTACATTCGTGGTAGCATGAGACAGACTCTACAACCCACACAAGTGGCTCAGTTAGTGCAGCTCATCCAGGATGGCACATCAATGCAAGCTGTGGCGAGGTTTGCTGTGTCTGTCAGCGTAGTTTCCAGAGGTGCTACCAGGAGACAGGACAGTACACCAGGAGACGTGGAGGGGGCCGTAGGAGGGCAACAACACAGAAGCAGGACCGCTACCTCCGCCTTTGTGCAAGGAGGAACAGGAGGAGCACTGCCAGAGCCCTGCAAAATGACCTCCAGCAGGCCACAAATGTGCATGTGTCTGCACAAACGGTTAGAAACCGACTCCATGAGGATGGTCTGAATGCACGATCTCCACCGATGAGAGTTGTGCTTACAGCCCAACACCGTGCAGGGTGCTTACCATTTGCCACGGAACTCCAGGATTGGCAAATTCGCTACTGGCGCCCTGTGCTCTTCACAGATGAAAGCATGTTCACTCTGATCACATGAGAGTCTAGAGACACTGTGGAGAGAGATCTGCTGCCTGCAACATCCTTCAGCATGACCGGTTAAGCAGTGGGTCAGTAATGGTGTGGGGTTGCATTTCTTTGGAGGGCCACACAGCCCTCCATGTGCTCGCCAGAGGTAGCCTGAGTGCCATTAGGTACCGAGATGAGATCCTCAGACCTCTTGTGAGACCATATGCTGGTGCGGTTGGCCCTGGGTTCTTCCTAATGCAGGACAATGCCAGACCTCATTTGCCTGGAGTGTGTCAGCATTTCCGGCAAGATGAAGGCATTGAAGCTATGGACTGGCCCGCCCGTTCCCAGACCTGAATCCGATTGAGCAGATTTGGGACATCATGTCTCGCTCCATCCAACATCACGTTGCACCACAGACTGTCCAGGAATTGGCGGATGCTTTAGTCCAGGTTTGGGAGGAGATCCCTCAGGAGAACATCCGCAACCTCATCAGGAGCATGCCCACCTGTTGTAGGGAGGTCATACAGGCACGTGGAGGCCCCACACAATACTGAGCATCATTTTTACTTGTTTTAAGGACATTACATTCCACTTTAATTTTGTGGGTGACTTCAAATTAAATTATAAAATTTGATTTCCATTGATGATTTTTGTGTGATTTTGTTGTCAGCACATTCAAGTTTGTACAGAATAAGGTATGCAATGAGAATATTTCAATCATTCAGGTCTAGGATGTTATTTGACTGTTCCCTTTATTTCTTTGAGCAGTATATATATATATATATATATATATTTTATATATATTTTTTTTTACCAGTTCATGAGCCATGTTCTGTAAAATCACAGTGACAGGTTAGTATAGAAAAGACAAGAGATATATACACTGTAAGCTTTTCAGGGGATATAGCTCTGAGATCGCCGTCCGGGTAGACGGAATGGCATAGAAACAGTTCATTCAGAGACAGCAGTTCTGGTAAAAACTGGCCGCAACCAGCTTTATTAAAGTCCACAGCAAACAGATAAAACAAATCATAAACATAAGACCTGGGCTTGTCTAGCCACTTACTACACTTAGATAGATTTCCCTATCTATCCGGGTCCCGACTCTAACAGCCTGGGCCAAAACAACACATATGTTCAGCATTTACCAGCATGGAGTTTCACAGAGTCTCCTCCTTGTGTCTGAAGGCATATCCAACGTCCAGACTTGAGAGAGCTCCCTCCTATTCAGCAGCTATCCGCATGGATTCTCACAGAGACTACTCCTGTGTCCGGGGTACATCGAGCACCCAGACTGAGACAGCTCATACTCCTGGAGACACCTTCTGTGCCTGGACCCCTCCTGTGTCCAGACTAAGCGAGCTCTCTGACTGTGTTCGCAGACACCTACTTCTGGTCTCCTAATTAACAGCTGAATGGTTTCAGGCCTGAGCTGCAAGTGTGTACTGAATGTAAGGTGTAGTGACCTTTCTCTACCACTAGGTCTACAAAGCCACACACCTCCCTTATACCAGTCAGTAAAGTAGCTAGGTGAAATATACACCCCATTCAATACACATACTCTCACTGTCTCACATATCCCCCCCCTCTTCTCCAGACCGGAGGGCTGGTCATCCAGACCGGAGGGCTGGTCAACAATCCAAAAGAGACAGTGAACTCTGGACCAGTCATGGCCTTCATCAGCTTCATCTTCACTACTGTCATCTGTATCTTCACCTGAGCCATAGCCAACATCAGCTTTCTCTTCATCTGAAGCATCCGCACTACCCTGTACCCTCCCAGGCCTATGCTCT
>JARQOD010000056.1:232240-251253 GCA_033576555.1 Oophaga sylvatica | reverse complement strand
GTCCTTCACCGCGAGATATCCACGCTCGCACACCATCGGAGAAAGGAGCAGGAGGCGCGTCTGTCACCAGCTGGGACAGCACTACGGAAGGTTCTTCTATCCAGCTGCTGCAAGCTTGTACCCTATGCAGAATACCCCACCAACGATTCTTCTATCATCCACAAACTAACATTACAGTGCCTGTGTAAGGAGGTGGCAGGCCCTCTCCATTGCGCCCTCTCCTCTTTCCGTGTGATCCCCGTGCACTTTCATGTACATATGTTATGTACCTGTATGTTATATGTGTCTTATACTGGTCCTAATGGTAATGCTCCTAAATATATTGTTATGTGTAATTGTTGTCTGGGTAGAGTTAGGGAAAGTAAATAGTTAAGGTTGTGGGCTGGGCTAGCAGTAGAAATGCGGGAGGAAGCTGCTGTCCCCGGTCAGAAGCTTGAGTACATTAGCCCTGAGCAGACATACAGTAAGAGACGGGGCACTGCCAGACTCCCAGATGGGAGAGATCTGTTGCCCGAACTCCAAGGACTTTGAGAAGCTTGAAAGGACACGCGAGGACTCAAGAAGGGTCCCAAAGACTAAAAAGGACTAATGACCGCAACACGGGCCCCAGGACTCTGGAAGGGCCCCCGCTGAAGGGAGTTCTAAGCAGGGCAGGCGTCAGCACCGGGGCAAATGCCGGGGCCCTGAGCAGGCTGGGGGGTCCACTCGATGTCATGGACATCGGCACACTATGGGGGCCCGGTGTCTGTACCAGTGCTGACTCCTGTGAGTGGGCCCCCGCTTGCTCAGGGCCCTGTCATTTATGATACTTACCTCTCCCATTGCAGCATCTTCTGACTGTGACGTTCAGGTCAGAGGATGCTATGACGTCACATCTGTGCGCCCTCTGCCTGAACAGTCACAGTGCAGAGAGCTGGAAGATGGCGACATTGAGGAGTCTGGAGCAGAGCAGCAAGGAGAGTTGAGTATTTCATATTTTTTTAATGTTTGGAGCATTATATATAGGGACCATCATATACTGGTATGGGGCCCATTATACACTGGAGCATCATATATGGGGCCAATTATGTATGGATCATTATATGGGCCCATCATATACTGGAGCATTATATGGAGTCTATCATATACTGTATGGAACATTATATGGGCCCTTTATGTATTGAGCAATACATGGGCTCATTACTCTTTATGGAGCAATATATGGGGCCTATTATATACTGTATGGAGCAATATATGGGGCCTATTATATACTGTATGGAACAATATATGGGGCTCATTATTCTGCATGGAGCAATATATGTGGCCTATTATATACTGTATGGAACAATATATGGGGCTCATTATTCTGCATGGAGCAATATATGTGGTCATTATTCTGTATGGAGCAAGATATGGTGCCCATAATTTAGTATGGAGCATTATATGGGCGTATTATACTGTATGGAGCATTATATGTAGCTCATTATACTGTATTGAGCATTATATGGGTCCATTATTCTGTATGGAGCAATATATGGGGCTCATTATTCTGTATGGCGCACTATGTGGTGCCCATAATACTGTATGGAGGACTATACTGGCCAATTTCTGACCTTCACACCATCCACAATCCCACACTCCTGTAAACAAAAAATTTCCGCATTTTGCGCTGCAAAAAACTCAAAAATGGCAGCACGCCACAACTTATTTTTAAAAACCCTCACATTTTGAGATATAATTCTAACACCCATACTAAACACAAACCAAAAAGCTTAAAAAAAAACACTTGTTCAAAGAAGCCAAACCAGGAAAAAATTACAAAAACAACCTACAGATATAACTTGACACACATTACATAAAACACACAAAAAACAGATAGCCATTGCTTAAAGAGCAAAGCTATGTACACAAAAAAACTCCACCTGGCTACTGGAAAAGTAAAACGTACTTAACCAGTACCGCCAGTGTCCTCTCCCACCATTTGTGCCGAGCAGCTTTCTGAGCCGCTGGCCTCCATATACTCCTCCACCCGTGCCTTTTTCTGCCCAGTCTTCCTCTGGGCCATTCCTTCTTCCACCACCTCAATGTTTCTGTTTTCCCCACCACCCTCCCTGTGACACTTTAACCCTCCTGAGTCCTCTTCCGAGGAGAAGGCACCAATATTTCTCGGATCAGACTCATGAACCAAAACCTCAGCCTCCTCCTCTGCCACAGATATATCGAAATCCATCAGGCATTCTGACCATGATTCAGCGACTGGGACTTCTTTTTTTCCTTCTTTTTTTGGCCATGAACGCTCCTCTCGCCTTATGGCCTTCCAAAATTCCTTGTCCTCCTTTTCCTCCTGTTGCTTCTCCCTCCTTCTCTCAGCCTCCTTGTCCTCCTGCCGCTTCTCCCTCCGTCTCTCAGCAGGAGTGGGTGGCGCCCTCACAACGCTTTGCAGCGCGGCGACTTCGCTTCTTCTCCTCCTCCCGCTCTTAACCTCCTCCTCTCTCTTCCTTTCTTCCTCCCGCCTCCGCTCCTCCTCACGTCTCTTTCTTTCCTCCTCCTCTCTAGTTGACCTCCTCGGCACACCAAACGGGCAGTCTCTATACAGGTGCTCTGAACTGCCACACCTGTCACATTCACGAGGCATCGGACACAGAGCCGCCACATGACCCTCTTGCTTGCAATTACGGCAAACCAACTCCTTGCTACACATGTTTAGCAGGTGCCCGAACTGAAAGCACCTCCTGCAGTATAGTGGCTGCCCTGGGTATGACAGGAAGCCCCTATGACCGCCACTGAAAAGTTTGCTGGTGGGTGGGTGAAACCTCCCAAACAACCTGGGTCCTTCTTCAATTTCACCCGAAACACATACTTGCAGTTGAAAATGCCCAAGACATTTTTCTGCTTCTCCCTCCCCTTCACGTATTCACAGTACCGCTCCAGGAACTGCTCCAGTAGTGCTACTTCTGTATAGGGGTTGTACACAGTCACAGTCACCACTTTTTCCATGAGCCCAAACAGGGGCTCCACCCGCACTCCCTCCAGGCATGGATCACCTTCATTACTTCTGAGCCATTCAAAGACGGTCAAACAGCATCCCTCATTCACAAAGGTTACATCATATGTACCTTGACTCCGGAATTCATTGACGCTGTAGATATCCTGACGATGGGCTCCAGCCTTTCCCTCCAACAGGTCCCGAACAACGTACACCAGGTTGTTTTTCTCACCACCTTCTACCACCACACGGATCATATTCTTTATGAACATCCTCAGTCCAGACTGCCGATACAGATACCGCAGTAGAATTCAGCAGCTACACTGCCAGCAAAGCCCCTGGATCACTCCAGTTTGCTTCACTCAGTTAGACTGAGCACCACAATATACTCAGCAACAGGAAGCTGCACTGGCCAGGTATATATAGCAGATCCAATCAGACTTAATCAGGGCGAGAACAATCAGCAGGGCAGGTGATGATCTCTATCCCAGACAAAGTTCATATGGTTTTCAGGCTGAAGTTATACAAGTTCCAAATAGCTCCACAACAAAGGAACAGACCAGCAAGCCATGGCTCACAGGTTCAAATCCTGACAATACTCCCTCTTAACGGCGGCCTCTGGACGCAACTTGCCCAGGTTTTGCAGGATACCGCGATGAAATTGTCCGATCAAACGAGGAGCATTGACGTTGCTTACTGGTTCCCATGAATTTTCCTCCGTGTCGTAACCCTGCCATTTGATCAAATACTGTAAACGATTTCTGTGTATTCGGGAATCCAAGATCTTTTCCACCACAAACTGCTCCTGTCCGTCCACTTCAATTGCATCGGGAGGCGGAGGGGATCGTTCTGGAAATGGATTGGCTGTGGCGACTTTCAACAAAGACATGAAAGACAGGATGAATCTTCATTGATGTTGGTAGCTGTAGACGAACGGCTAATGGACTCACAATCTTACTGATTTTGTATGGTCCCACAAACTTTTGTCCTAATTTAGGAGAAGGAATCTTCAATTTCAAATTCTTAGTGGATAACCACACTCTATCTCCAACCCTAAACATGGGAGTGGGTCTCCGATACCTGTCGGCCGCTTTTTTATATTTCTCCTGAGCTTCCTTTAATGTGTCTTTCAGAACATTAAGATTTTGCTGTAATAGAGAGATTCTTTCTGCGACTGCTGGTATTAATGGTGCCACAGGATTTTTGGGAAGGATGTTTGGGTGATATCCAAGATTTGCAAAAAATGGCATCTGTTTCGTAGAGGCATTCTGTGAATTGTTATATGAAAATTCCGCAAATGGCAGCAGATCCACCCAGTCGTCTTGTAGATGGCAAATATAACAACGAAGATACTGCTCCAGCGTCTGATTTGGACGTTCTGTCTGGCCGTTAGATTGCGGATGGTAAGCGGTTGACAATCGTACTTTGATGTCTAGCGCTGAGCATAAACTGCGCCAAAATTTGGATGTAAATTGCACACCTCGATCTGAGACGACTTCATCCGACACTCCGTGGAGGCGAAAAACATTGCAAATTATCAGATCGGCTGTATCTTTTGCTGAAGGCAGACCTGAACACGGAATGAAATGCGCTGCTTTCGTAAGTCGATCCACTACTACCAGAATGGATGTCTTTCCCTTGGACTCTGGTAGATCTACAATAAAGTCATTGAAATTGATCCCCACGGTCGTGTTGGGATGGCGAGAGGCTGCAATAGTCCCATAGGGGATGCACGTGGAGTCTTATATCTGGCACAGATGTCACAGGAATTAACGTACTTCTTCACGTCTTCTTGAAAGTTCGGCCACCAAAAGAAACGTGACAAAAACTCCTGCGTTTTCTGTGTCCCTTTGTGTCCTGCAATCTTAGAATCGTGCACTAGTTGTAGGACTCTTAACCGAGCTGCTTCTGGTACATATAGTCGTCGACCATCAGTCCATACTTGATTTTTAACCCTTCACCCCAAGGGTGGTTTGCACGTTAATGACCGGGACAATTTTTACAATTCTGACCACTGTCTCTTTATGAGGTTATAACTCCGGAACGCTTCAACGGATCTTCGCGATTCTGAGATTGTTTTCTCGTGACATATTGTACTTCATGTTAGTGGTAAAATTTCTTCCATATAACTTGCGTTTATTTTTGAAAAATACGCAAATATGGCGAAAATTTGAAAATTTAGCAATTTTCAAACTTTGAATTTTTATTCCCTTAAAACAGAGAAATATGTAACACAAAATAGTTAAGAAATAACATTTCCCACATGTCTACTTTACATCAGCACAATTTTGGAATCAAAATTTTTTTTGTTAGGAAGTTATAAGGGTTAAAAGTTGACCAGCGATTTCTCATTTTTACAACAAAATTTACAAAGCCATTTTTTTTAGGGACCACCTCACATTTGAAGTCACTTTGAGGGGTCTACATGACAGAAAATACCCAAAAGTGACACCATTCTAAAAACTGCACCCTCAAGGTACTCAAAACCACATTCAAGAAGTTTATTAACCCTTCAGGTGCTTCACAGGAACTAAAGCAACGTGGAAGGAAAAAATGAATATTTAACTTTTTAGCCACAAAAATGATCTTTTACAAACTTTTTTTTATTTTCACAAGGGTAAAAGGAGAAAATGGACAGATAAGGTTGTTATGCAATTTCTCCTGAGTACGCCAATACCCCATATGTGGGGGAAAACCACTGTTTGGGCACACGGCAGAGCTCGTAAGGGAAGGAGCGCCGTTTGACTTTTTCAAACTAAAATTGGCTGGAGTTGAGATTGGACGCCATGTCGCGCTTGGAGAACCTCTGATGCGCCTAAACAGTGGGAAACCCCCCACAAGTGACACCATTTTGGAAACTAGACCCCCTAAGGTACTTATCTAGATCTGTTGTGAGCACTTTGAACCCCCAAGTGTTTCACAAAAGTTTATAATGCCTGGGTGTGAAAAAAAAAAAAAAAAAATTCCACAAAAATGATTTTTTAGTCCTAAATTTTTGAATTTTCCAAGGAAATTGGACCCCAAAAGTTGTTGTCCAATTTGTCCTGAGTACGCTGATACCCCATATGTGGAGGTGGAAAACTGTTTGGGCGCACGGCAGGGCTTGGAAAGGAAGTAGTAACGTTTTGGAATGCAGACGTTGATGGGGGTCATGTTCCATTTGCAGTGCCCCAGATGAGCCTAAACAGTGGAAATCCCCCACAAGTGACCCCATTTTGGAAACTAGACCCCCTAAGGAACTTATCTAGATCTTTGGTGAGCACTTTGAACCCCCAAGTGCTTCACACAAGTTTATAATGCCCGGGCATGAAAATAAAAAATCCTATTTTTTCCCACAAAAATTATCTTTTAGTCACTAATTTTTTATTTTCCCAAGGGTATCAGGAGAAATTGGACCACATAAGTTGTTGTCCAATTTGTCCTGAGTACGCTGATGCCCCATATGTGGGGGGGAACCACTGTTTGGGCGCACGGCAGAGCTCGGAAGGGAAGGAGCACCATTTGACTTTTTCCAACCAAAATTGGTGGAATTGAGATTGGATGCCATGTTGCATTTGGAGAGCCCCTGATGTGCCTAAACAGTGGAAACCCCCACAAATGACCCCATTTGGGAAACTAGACCCCCTAAGGAACTTATCTAGATCTTTGGTGAGCAATTTGAACCCTCAAGTGCTTCACACAAGTTTATAACGTAGAGCCGTAAAATTTAAAAATCATATTTTTTCCACAAAAATGATCTTTTCACCCGAATTTTTATTTTCCAAGGGTAACAAGACTCCAAAAGTTATTGTGCATTTGTCCCGAGTACACTGATACCCCATATGTGGGGGTATACCACTGTTTGGGTGCATGGCAGAGTTTGGAAGGGAAGGAGCGCCGTCTCACTTTTTCAACGCAGAATTGGCTGGACGCCATGTCGTGTTGGAGAGCTCCTGATCTGCCTAAACAGTGGAAACCCCCCACAATGACACCATTTTGGAAACTAGACCCCTCAAGGAACTTATCTAGATGTGTGGTGAGAACTTTGAACCCCAGGTGTTTCACTAAAGTTTATAACGTACAGCCTTAAAAAAAAAATCCTTTTTTTTTTTTACAAAATGATTTTTTCGCCCCCAATATTTTATTTTCACAAGGGTAACAGAAGAAACTGGAACCCAAAAGTTGTTGTCCAATTTGTCCTGAGTACGCTGATACCCAATATGTAGGAGAAAACTACTGTATGGGTGCACGTCAGGGCTCGGAAGGGAAGTAGTGACGTTTTGGATTGCAGACTTTGATGGAATGGTCTGGGGGCGTCATGTCGCATTTGGAGAGCCCCTGATACGCCTAAACAGTGGAAACCCCCCACAAGTGACCCCATTTTGGAAAATAGACCCCACAAGGAACTTATCTAGATGTGTGGTGAGCACTTTGAACCCCGAAGTGCTTCACAGAAGTTTATAACGCACAGCCGTAAAAATAAAAAATCCTTTTTTTTTTTACAAAAATGATTTTTTCGCCCCCAATATTTTATTTTCACAAGGGTAACAGGAGAAATTGGACCCCAAAAGTTGTTGTCCAATTTGTCCTGAGTACGCTGATACCCAATATGTGGGAGAAAACTACTGTATGGGCGCATGTCAGGGCTCGGAAAGGGAAGTAGTGAAGTTTTGGATTGCAGACTTTGATGGAATGGTCTGGGGGCGTCATGTCGCATTTGGAGAGCCCCTGATGCGCCTAAACAGTGGAAACCCCCCACAAGTGACCCCATTTTGGAAAATAGACCTCACAAGGAACTTACCTAGATGTGTGGTGAGCACTTTGAACCCGAAGTGCTTCACAGAAGTTTATAACGCACAGCCGTAAAAATAAAAAATCCTTTTTTTTTTTACAAAAATGATTTTTTCGCCCCCAATATTTTATTTTCACAAGAGCAACAGGAGAAATTGGACCCCAAAAGTTGTTGTCCAATTTGTCCTGAGTACGCTGATACCCAATATGTGGGAAAAACTACTGTATGGGCGCATGTCAGGGCTCAGAAAGGGAAGTAGTGACGTTTTGGATTGCAGACTTTGATGGAATGGTCTGGGGGCGTCATGTCGCATTTGGAGAGCCCCTGATGCGCCTAAACAGTGGAAATCCCCAACAAGTGACCCCATTTTGGAAAATAGACCCCACAAGGAACTTATTTAGATGTGTGGTGAGCGCTATGAAGCCCCAAGTGCTTCACAGAAGTTTATAATGTACAGCCGTAAAAACAAAAAAAATCTTATTTTTTTTACAAAAATAATATTTTCGCCCCCAGTTTTTTATTTTCCCAAGGGTAACAGAAGAAATAGGACAAATTTCACAATAACTCTTGGGGTCCAGAGTACGCTGATACCCCATATGTGGGGATAAACTACTGTTTGGACGCATGGCAGAGCTCAGAAGTGAAGGAACACCGTTTGACTTTTTCAACGCAGAATTGGCTGGAATGGAGATCAGACGCCATGTCACATTTGGAGAGCCCTGATGTGCCTAAACAGCGGAAACCCCCAATTCTAACTCCAACCCTAACCCCAACACACCCCTAACTCTAGTCCCAACCCTAATCCCAACCCTAACCCTAATCCTAACTCTAACCCTAATCCTAACTTTAGCGCCAACCCTAACCCTAACTTTAGCCGAAACCCTAACCCTAACCCTAATGGGAAAATGGAAATAAATACATTTTTTTTATTTTATTATTTTTCCCTAACTAAGGGGTGATAAAGGGGGGTCTTATTTACTATTTATAGCGGTTTTTATGATTGGCAGCTGTCACGCTAAAAGACGCTTTTTATTGCAAAAAGTAGTTTTTTGCATCACCACATTTTGAGAGCTATAATTTTTGCATATTTTGGCCCACAGAGTCATGTGAGGTCTTAATTTTTGGGGACGAGGTGACGCTTTTATTGGTACCATTTTTGAGCACGTGACATTTTTTGATCGCTTTTTATTTCGATTTTTGGGAGGTTAGAATGAACAAAAATCAGCAATTCATGAATTTCTTTTGGGTGAGGCGTTTTTATTGTTCCGCGTGTGGTAAAATCGATAAAGCAGTTTTATTCTTCGGGTCAGTACGATTATGGCAATACCTCATTTATATAATTTTTTTATGTTTTGGCGCTTTTATAGAATAAAAACAATTTTATATAAAAAATAGTTATTTTTGCATCGCTTTATTCTGCGAGCTATAACTTTTTTATTTTTTTGCTGATGATGCTGTGTGACGGCTCGTTTTTTGCGGGACAAGATGACGTTTTCAGCGGTACCATGTTTATTTATATCCGTCTTTTTGATCGCGTGTTATTCCACTTTTTGTTCAGCGGTATGATGATAAAGCACTGATTTTTTGCTTCGTTTTTATTTTTTATTTTTTAAGGGGTTCACAAAAGGGGTTAACTAGTGGGACAGTTTTATAGGGGGGGTCGTTACGGACGCGGCGATACCATATATGTGTACTTTTATTGTTTTATTTTTTTTATTTACAATAAGTAATGAATTTATTGGGGAATTTTTTTTTTTTTTTTTTTTTTTTTTTTTTGGATTTTTTTTTACACATGTTTATTTTTACTTTTTTTTACTTTTTTACTTTGTCCCAGGGTGGGACATCACTGTATTTCATCAGATCGCTGGTGTGACAGTGTGCACAGCACTCTGTCACACCAGCGATGTGACAGGCAGTGCAGGACGCTTCCTCATGCCTGCTCTCGGCAGGCACTGAGGAAGCCGCCTCCCTCCAGGACCCCAGCGCCATCTTGGATCCGGGTCCTGGGAGGGAGGAAGCCCTCAGAGCAGCGCGATCACATCGCGCTGCTCTGAGGGTCTCAGGGGGGCGCGCAGGGAGCATCCACCCTGCGCGATCCTCCCCTGTGCCCCCAGCACACCGCGATCATGTTTGATCGCGGTGTGCAAGGGGTTAATGTGCCGGGAGCGGTCCGTGACCGCTCCTGACACACAGTCACGGGTGTCAGCTGTGATAATCAGCTGACACCCGGCGGCGATTAGCTGCGCTCTCTCCGGGAGCGCAGCTAATCGCCTATGACGTACTATCCCGTCCATGGTCAGAATGGCACGGGTTTTATGGACGGGATAGTACGTCTAATGTCAGAGAGGGGTTAAAAAGCAGATGCACGTCCCTGATGGATGTGATAGAAACGAGTCTGTTTCGTATGCTGCTTTCAAATCTTCCAGCAAATCTCCATCATGTATTACACCCAAGATCTTAGTATCTGCCACAATGGTTTGGGTGTTGTTACAAGGTTAGCTTCGCTTGAAAACATTCTGGATAATGCGTCTGCTTTCTTGTTGCGGGAGCCTAGTCGATATGAAATTACAAAATTGAATTGATTCAAAAACAGACTCCAACGGGTCTGCCGAGGAGAGAGGCATTTTGCAGACCTGATAAACTCCAGATTGCGATGATCGGTCAACACCAAAATTTGCTGTGCCGCCCCTTGGAGATGATGTCTCCACTCTTTCAATGCTGATATGATGGCGAGCAATTCTTTATTTCCCACGTCATAGTTATTTTCGGCTACAGACATACGTTGTGAGAAAAATGCACATGGATGCAGCAACTTCTTTTCCCCTGTCCTCTGGGAGAGGATAGCGCCGACCGCACAGTCTGAAGCATCCACCTCAATGATAAAAGTCAATTCAGGGTCAGGATGGCGTAATATGGGAGCCGTTGTGAATTTCCTTTTTAAGCGAGAGAACGCTTCTTGCGCTTGGGGTGTCCAGATGAATTTTGCTCCCTTTTTTGTTAGTTGCGTGATGGGTAGCACGATTTCTGAAAAATTCTTAATAAAACGTCTGTAAAAGTTGGCGAACCCCACAAAATGCTGAACTTCTTTCACATTTTTAGGGATAGGCCACTCGGTGATAGCTTGCGTTTTCTTAGCATCCATCCCTAATCCTTGAGGTGAAATGACGTATCCCAAGAACTGAATCTCTTCTCGATGGAATTCACATTTTTCTAATTTAATGTATAACGAATTCTCCCTTAATCGTTGTAGCACTTGTCTTACGTGCGTCTGATGTTCCTCCATAGAGTTTGAAAAGATCAGGATGTCATCTAGATAAACGACCACAAACTAATCCAACAGGTCTCGGAAAATATCATTTGCCAGGTGCTGGAAGGTAGCTGGAGCATTGGCGAGTCCGAAGGGCATCACTAGACTTTCAAAGTGTCCGTATCGGGTACGAAAAGCCGTTTTCTATTCATCTCCAGGCTTTATACGTACTAAATTGTATGCCCCACGTAAATCTAACTTAGTGAAGATCTTCGCACTTTGTACTCTTTCTAGAAGTTCCGGGATCAACGGTAGAGGATAACGATTTTTTACCGTGACTTTATTAAGCTCCCTGTAGTCCACTACTGGCCGTAATGTTCCATCCTTCTTTTTAACAAAGAATATAGGGGCTCCAGCGGGAGAAGATGATGGACGAATGAATTTTTTACTTAGATTTTCATCAATAAATTCTTTGAGAGCCTTCAGTTCAGGACCCGCTAAAGGGTAGATAGTTCCAAACGGTATAGCCGCTCCCGGGAGAAGTTCTATTGGGCAATCGTATGGTCGATGCGGAGGAAGTGTATCCGCTCCCTTCTTGTCACAGACATCTAAGAAATCTTCGTACACCGCTGGGAGCTGAGGCAATTCTGGATTCTGAACTGCTTCTAATGCTGATTCACTTGGAACCACTGCTTGAACTTCCTTTTTGGGGAAACTGATCTTTTTCATCTCCCAATCGATGATAGGATTTTGCTTCTGCAGCCAGGGCAAACCTAAAATGATGGGAAAATGTGGAGAAGAAATAATTAGGAAGGTTAACATCTCACGATGCTGGGGCTCAATAAAGATCTCCAAAAGTCCTGTCTCATGATCCACTGGCCCCGAATTCAGTGGAGATCCATCTACCGTCTCCATCACAATAGGTGAACGTCTTTTCTGCACATCTATGCCATGATTTTGAGCAAATGCAGAATCCATGAACATCCCGCTGGCCCCAGAGTCAATCATGGCTGATGCGGTGATCCACTGGGAGTTAACCTTCAGTTTGATAGTTACAAAATAATGTGATTCTCGGTTCTCCTTCCTGGTAGGTGGAACTATGGATGATATGGACTGGATCTCATCTTTAGCGTAATCAGTCTCTGAGAGGAAAGACTCCTCGTCGGAAGAATCAGGATCCATTATGGCAGCCACCATTTTTCTTGAACGGTTTGTGGGACGACTTGGACAGTTAATAAGAAAATGTCCTGCTTCCCCGCAGTACAGACATAGATTCTCCTTAAATCTCTGTTCTCTTCGTTCTGCACTCGCTCTTCTCTGGATCGCATCCACCTGCATTGGCTCTAGTTCTGTATCTCGAACATTCCGGCTAGGCACTTCTTTAGTGACCGATGGCAGGGAGGAGTTATAAGAGTTAGTTGAACGATTCATGGAGGTCCACTTCTCTTGTCGTCGTTCAGACAGACGGGTGTCAACCCGGATGCAATACTTGATGAAATCATCCAGATCCGAAGGGGTCTCTCCACGGGCAAGTTCGTCCTTTACTGCACTAGAAAGTCCTCTTTTAAAGAAAGTTACTTTTGCTGCATTATTCCATTGTGTCGACGGCCCACCTCCTATACTCCATAGCATACTCTGCGACGGGGCGTTTGCCTTGTCGTAATGCCAGCAACGTTGATTCAGCGGTAGCGGCACGGTTTGGGTCGTCAAACATCTGCTGCATCGCTCAAATAAACTCGTCCAGATTGTCTAAACGTGCGTCCCGAGTCTCAATCAGAGGATTAGCCCAAGCGATTGCTTTGTGGGTTAACAGCATAATGATGCATAGTACCTTTGACCTATCAGTCGGGAACTGATTAGCATGTGTATCGAAGAACAGGTAACATTGATTCAAAAATCCACGAAATTTATCTCGATCACCGCCAAAACGAAAAGGTGGTAGCTTGGGGAGCGTGGCAGACGCTGAGACGGAAGCCTGTCCTTCTAGCTGTGTGATTCGAGCAGTCAACACTTGTACCGCACTCTGCAGATCAAGATCATGAATAGCTTGTTGGTGATTCTGGACATTATGATCGCTTTGTGCAATAAATGCGTCCATCCGTGCTTTTCCATTTACCTGTTCGGTGTGCAAACTGGACATTGCACCCTGCAGTTTTCTGACACGTGTATCCATAGTTTCTGCTCCAGCGGCCTCCATTTTTGAGAGGCTGAGTATTCTGTCACGTTACTGGCGATACTGGACTGGAGGCCAGTGGCCGGAGCAGCGATGCACAGGTAACCGGACCGTGGAAAGACTTCTGGAGGTGCAGTATATGGCGGTGGAAGTTCACTGTGTCAGCAGATGCCGGGGCCTGCCCGAGCACGGGCCGGCCAAGATCACACTCAAGCACCAAGTCCGTTTAAATGATAGAAGGTTGAGGTAGGAACAGCAGGGTTTCCACAAGAGACAGGAAGATGCCAGCAAAACACCTTCCAGATCAGGAGCTCAGATAATGCTTCACTCAGTAAAGGGTATGCCACACTAAACGAGATCGCAAACGAGATCGCAAACGAGATCACGAAAACGTAACTATTTTGCGATCTCGTTAGTGACCTCGTTGTGTGTGGCATGTAGCAGCGATGTGGCCCCTGCTGTGATGTCGCTGATCGTTCACTAGAGTTCTGGACCGTTTTCTGATCGTTGGCGTCCCACTGGTGAGCCTGAATCGCTGTGTTTGGCACCTTTTGCGAACGACGAGCGACCTCGTTTGTGACGCATGACTGTTTTGCGCCACGGAGTGGATAGCAATATCTGTAAGTTCTCTTTTGCGTCACAGAGAGGATCGCAGAAGTTGCAAAGCAGGCTAGCAGGACGCAGAGAGCAGGAGCGATGCTGGAAATTCCTATGAATCAGAAGTGCTCAGTACATGCTAATGACATCCTAACGACCGCCAAAGTCGTTAAAGAGATCGCTGACCGCTGATGTGTCGTTTATGAGATCTCCTGTTTGGCAGCTACTAGCGACCTAAAAGAGATCACAAAAACGATCTCGTTATCTTACGTCGTTATTGAGATCGCTAACGAGATCGCTAAGTGTGGCAGTACCTTTAGACTGAGCACCACAATATACTCAGCAACAGGAAGCTGCACTGGCCAGGTATATATAGCAGATCCAATCAGACTTAATCAGGGCGAGAACAATCAGCAGGGCAGGTGATGATCTCTATCCCAGACAAAGTTCATATGGTTTTCAGGCTGAAGTTATACAAGTTCCAAATAGCTCCACAACAAAGGAACAGACCAGCAAGCCATGGCTCACAGGTTCAAATCCTGACATGCAGACTTTGATGTGTGTCATGTTCCGTTTGCAGTGCCCCAGATGTGCCTAAACAGTGGAAACCCCTCACAAGTGACCCCATTTTGGAAACTAGACCCCCTAAGGAACTTATCTAGATCTTAGGTGAGCACTTTGAACCCCCAAGTGCTTCACACAAGTTTATAATGCCGGGGCGTGGCCTAGCAAGGAAGGGAAGAGGACGTGTTTCTGATCAGCTCCTCACCACACTCTCTATAATCTAGTTCCATCTGCTATAATACAGGACCATCCAGGGCTATAAACCTATTTATGAGAATAACATCACTCCCTGGAAGCCTGAGAGACACTTTGGAGCTGATTGATCACCTTAGCACTGACTTCTGTGTTGCGGCCTACTCTGGTGTGGAGGCCTGGGCCTCGATTCCGGCCACGGCCTAGCGGCGAAAACTACTGAGAACGGCCTTCACTACTGTCCGTTTGGAGACCCATGCTACCACCCTGGAGCCCTGCTCATCTCTAGTCATGGGACGCAATACACGCTTTCCTCCAGCCACCCAGAAGGTAGGCCCCAAAGCTGGGGACTTGTCATGTGTGCATCGCCACGAAGATCGTCGCGGTTGCACATTCTGACTTCTCACAGCTGAGTTGCTGTTTCTTTGTGTTTGGCAGTTAGGGAGTTAATTCTGTCTGTGCTCAGTTCTGGGACTGGGTGCAGTTTTCTCCCGGCTGCAATTAATTATTTGTTGATTGGTTTCCTTTAAATCTCTGGTTGTCTGTGTTGGGAGTTGCCAGTGAAATTCTTCATGCAGACCACAGATAGGATTGTATCTGTATAGACTTTAGTTGTGAGCTCCTTAGCTGTTTTAAGCTCACCTTGCTTAGAGTTTAATATCCCAGATCATTTATGTTCCTTCTGTGTTTGAGTGTGTATGCAAGTCTGTGTTTTCTCCAGTCTGTCTTATATTTTTAATCTGTGTATTTAGCAGAGATCAGCCCATATCCCTTTGGTGGTAATCAGAATCCTTCTTAGGACTGATTACAGGGTTCAGGGACTGATAGGAGACAGGGTTAGGCTGGAGACTTGGACCTCTGAACCATTATCAGTACCTCCAAGGTGAGGGATTAGTTAGGACCCCAGTTTAGGGTCAGGTTAGACCCCCGGTCCTCCTCTTTCCTGTGACAGTGTATCAAGTCCTCAAGATTAACCCTGAGTTCAACGGATATCGTGTCAGGTAAATCTATTCTATATTTACATGCTGATGTTGCTAATCTATATGTTGTATAGAGTGTTGTTCTTTTAAGAATAGTTTACTGACATCGTACACATATCATAAGACCGCGTGACATTTTCACTGGCCAATAAAATTATTCCCAGTTGCCATGGATCCAGTAGCCCAGCT
Organism: Oophaga sylvatica; assembly: GCA_033576555.1. Lineage (NCBI taxonomy): Eukaryota > Metazoa > Chordata > Amphibia > Anura > Dendrobatidae > Oophaga > Oophaga sylvatica. The sequence goes on along the minus strand of JARQOD010000056.1, from coordinate 235,575 downwards.
GGCTCTGCAGTTGCAGGGATTATCCATGGAGCTGACGGACATTAAGTCCAAAGTTTTGTCTCCCTCGGAGCAAACCAGATTTGAACCTAAAGTAGCTCTCCCGGACAGGTTCACTGGTGGGCGAGACAAATTTTTTACCTTCAGGGAAGCATGTAAATTGTATTTTCGGCTTCGGCCTCGATCATCAGGGAGTGAAGAGCAGAGAGTGGGAATTGTTATATCACTTCTGCAAGGGGACCCTCAATCCTGGGCATTTTCCCTTCCTCCGGGATCCCGGCTCTACAGTCAGTAGATCGATTTTTTACTGCCCTGGGTTTGGTATATGATGACCCAGATCGGGTCTCTCTTGCTGAGACAAAATTACGTAAGATACAGCAGGGAGATCGTCCGGCGGAGGAATTTGCTTCTGAGTTCCGTAGATGGGCCACAGATACTCAGTGGAATGACCCAGCTCTTAGGAGCCAGTTTTGTCATGGGCTTTCTGACAAATTAAAGGACGTTTTGGCTCAGTATGATTCTCCTCCATCACTGGAGGCTGCTATGGCCCTAGCTATCCGTACTGATAGACGGCTCCGGGAGAGGTGCGAGGTAACTCCGCCCCCTGTTGTTACTCCACCTACTACTAAAGTCCCTTATGTTGAGGTTCCCCTTGTCTGTTCGGAGGAGCCTATGCAGTTGGGAGGGACATCATTTCGTAGGAGGGGATTGGCGGTACGCCGCAGGACTAGAAGGTGTTTCTTCTGCGGGAAAGAGGGACATTTTGTTGGGGGATGTCCATCCCGTGCCTTGTTGAGCAAAAAGTCGCCGGAAAACTGTTAATCCCAGGTTGTGTGGTGGACGACAACCTGGGAGTATGTATTTCGTCCGCTAGTTCTAATATAGGGATCGGTTTGACCAATACACTCAGATGCATACCTTGAGCCTGAGCAAACTGAGCGTCAACCAGATTAGCCCCGGACCCACTATCAAGAAGAACAGAAAATCTCTCCACTCTCGTACCAACCACCACCTCCACTGGCTGAGTCTTGCCTCTTCTTCTGCTTTCAGATAAGATATTTTCTGTTTTTGTTTTTGTGCTTACCATTTGCATATTTATCTGCATTTCTGTGAGGTTAGCCAGGTTCCCCCACCCCGGGGGGCTTGGGCCCCTCTCAGTTCCTCTGGAGCCATTGTTATTTGTTCATTTGCCTTTTCCAGCTTTTTCAGTGGCTGCGGCTTAGTTTTGTTACACCAGAGAACTGATTTAGGTGGTAGAGGTCGTGTGATCTCAGGTGTTTTTGCAATCGGTACGTTGGCGTTTTTTTGGGGTTTTTTTGGATTGCAGTGAGTATCCTTTCTATCCTTTTCTGTCTAGGCAGATTGGGCCCCAGCGTTTGCTCATACTATTTTCTGTCTGTGTCTGTATTTCCTCTTGTCTAACCTGTTGTGAATGGGTTTGAGATGAGTTCTGAGCAGAGGCTCCCTCTGGTGGTTACAAGCGGTGCTAGTGAAGATTGTGAGGACTGGGAATCAGGTGTTACTGACTGGTCTTATATAAGGGAGTCATTTTCCCATCAGGGTTGCCGGTGATCAATTGTTCTGGTCTGAATCCTTCTTTCCAGTTTCCCTTGTAGCCTGCTGTGTCGTGTCTGCATCTCCTGCTAACAGATAAGACATTTTCTTCTTTTGTGTTTGTGCTATATTTTTGCATTTGTCCTGCACTTCTGTGGGGGCCTTCAGGGTCCCCTCCGGGGGCTTTTGCCCTCTCAGTTTAGTTCAGCCACTGAGTTTTGTACTTTTGCTTTTTCCATTTTTTTCAGTGGCTGCTGTTTTGATTTTGTTACACCAGAGAACTAATTTAGGTGGTAGAGGTCGTGTGATCTCAGGTGATTTTGAAATTAGTAGAGTTGGTGCTTTTCAGGGTTTTCTGGGATTGCAGTAAGTACCCTTCCTATCCTTTTCTATTTAGATAGTTTGGGCCCCAGCGTTTGCTCATACTATTTTCTTTCTGTGTCAGTATTTCCTCTTGTCTAACCGCCATTACATGTTTGGGGGCTTTCTATTATCTTTGGGGTTCTGCTCCGGGGCAGATAGCTTTTCTGTGAATCCTGATTGCCAATCCTCATTGAATGGTTCAGTACTGTTTGTAACCACCAGAGGAAGCTTCTGCTCAGAATTCATTTCCAGAACATTCACAACAGTACCCCCCCCTTGAGGAGGGGTCACCGAACCCTCATTTGTGCAACCAGGTCGGTCAGGATGAGCTCGGTGATACACATGGATCAGTCTCCTAGCATGGATGTCCGAAGCAAACACCAAGAATTGTCCTCCTGACCATAACCTCTCCACTTAACCAAATACTGGAGTTTCCATCTAGAAAAACGAGAATCCAATATTTTCTCAACCACATACTCCAGATTGCCCTCAACCAAAACAGGGTCAGGAGGCACAGCCATAGGAACCACTGGCTCGACAAACCTCTTCAATAAGGACTTGTGGAACACGTTATGGATCTTAAATGTCCCTGGAAGAAGTAAACGAAAGGAAACAGGATTAAGAATCTCCATGATCTTATAAGGTCCAATGAACCTAGGCTTAAACTTAGGAGATGCAACTCTCATAGGGATATTTCTTGAGGACAACCAGACCAAGTCCCTCACTTTAACCAGAGGACCATCAGTCCTATGCCGGTTGGCAAACCGCTGGGCCTTCTCCTGAGAGAGGGACAACCTCTCCATTACCTGCCTCCGTCTGTCCCGAAGAAAATCGAGGGTGAAACCCAAAATTGCAGAAAAATGGAGACATCAAAGTGGCAGAGCTAGCCCTATTATTAAGAGCAAACTCCGCCAAAGGCAAAAAAGAGACCCAGTCATCTTGATCAGCAGACACAAAGCATCTCAGATAAGTCTCCAATGTCTGGTTTGTTCTCTCAGTTTGTCCATTGGTCTGAGGATGAAAAGCAGAAAAGAAAGACAATTGAACACCAAGTTTAGAACAAAAAGCCCTCCAAAATCTGGAAACAAACTGGACTCCTCTGTCAGACACAATGTTCTCAGGAATGCCGTGTAACCGAACCACGTGCTGAAGGAACAAAGGCACCAATTCGGAGGAGGAAGGCAACTTAGGTAATGGCACAAGATGTATCATCTTGGAAAACCTATCACAAATCACCCAGATAACGATCATTCTCTGAGAAACAGGGAGGTCGGAAATAAAATCCATAGAGATATGGGTCCATGGTCTCTTGGGCACAGGCAATGGCATCAACAAACCACTAGAGCGAGAACAAGGCTTGGAGCGAGAGCAAGTCCCACAGGATTGCACAAACTCCCTGACGTCACGAGACAAAGTAGGCC
>JARQOD010000056.1:10497-232140 GCA_033576555.1 Oophaga sylvatica | reverse complement strand
GGTGATCAGTGGACTCCCCTGTCGTACATGTAAGTACTTTGTATTAAAACACATTTTAATGTACATGCCAAAGTGGACTTGAAATTAAAAATAAATTGTGAAATGTAGATAAAATGGCAGAATTAATCCCTTCATGTACTGATAATTTTTCTGCTCAATGGTTGAGGCCTATCCATTTACAAGTGTTGTTTTCACATTTTTGCTGTATATGGGTGTTATAGTGTGAAGATAAATTTCTTTTTCTTTGTGATTTACCATTCGTTTTTTGTTCATGCAGGACACAGAAGAGTCTGTCTCCACACCTCCAACAGAAGAAGACAGCATGGCGTTGGTCCAAGAGGACGAAGTAGTCGAGCCACCATCCTCATCTGTGCGGAGCCGGCTTACATTTTCTGGCAGAAAAAGGAAGGCTCCCACCTCGGCTACTCCAGAATTTATTGAATTAGCCAAAAAGTCCTTACGGCGGAAAAAGACCTACCAAAAATAACTGGCTTTGCTTACTACGCTAATGAGAAGCTCCAACACTGGATCCTATACAGCAGATTCATGCAGAGAGACTCATGTTTGAGGTCCTGACTCAAGCATCATTAGGAAACCTGCATGTCGTCACGGCCAGACCGCAGTACCCGGACTACTCATTGCAGCACAATCCTGTGCCGAACCCAATTGGGATAAATCAACAAACCCAAACGTTGTTGCTCCACCTTATTTTTATACACCACAGAGGCAGCGTGGTAATGGCAACGATCCATCTTACCAGCAGCTGTAGTTTTTAAAATATTTTCAAAAGTTTTTTGTTGTCTATTTTTTTTTTACATTGTTACATTTTTTGAATAAAAATCTTATTTATCTAGTGAAGTGTGGTCTCGTATTCTTATTAATGTCAACAATTTTGTTGACAACTATTAAAAATTTGTATTTTTATTACATCTACTTGTTTCTACTTGTCACACACGGGGTCATGGGAGTACCAGCTGTCATAGGAGTTCCAGCATAGGTACAAAAATGAAATGAAAAATATTTCAAAAATTAACAACATTTCTTTTAAAGGCCCTGGTCACACTAGCGCTAAAACCTTATAATAAAAAATAATACACAACAGCTGCGTATATAAACTTAATATATATAATATATATTTTTTGAATATATCATGAATCATGATATATATCATAGTAAGAAAAAACTAAAAATAAAAAAACAATAAAATACAAATAATAATAAAACAAACAAAAAAAAAATTAACTACTGCCCCCCTTTTCTAGGGCAGCCAGAAACCTCTACAACATCACCCCGTGTTGATGCACGGCTGCCATCATCCGACGGTGTGACATCCGCAGGTCCTGGGCAGTGGGGATTTCTGTGGAGGTAATGGTAACAGTTAACAGGGAATTCAGTTGCAACATCAACATGTACATGTTACATGTTTGCTGTGCACTTACGGTTTTGGGGCGACTGCAGTTCCCTGAAGACCCACTTACGGCCCATCCAGAACCTGCGGCACCGTCGGCTAGGGAAACACAGAAAAATATATATATCACAACAGCCCTTAAACATTTTATGACCTAACAAAGTTGTCAAACTTGTCGGAAGCTTATATTATGTGCGTAAATTACCTGAAGGCGAGCCTGCATACGCGTCACGGAGTGACGCTGGAGAGAATCCTAGGGGAGGTGTGGATGGGGATGATGACCCCAAAAATGGAGGCGGGGTAGCTGCTGGTGAAGGGGTGCGTGGACATGGTGATGCCCCTGGTGATGGCGCTGCGGTGGCTGCGGGGACGGTGGTGCAGCTGCAGGTGAAGGTAGTGCTGCAAATAAAAAATACAATTCAGTGAAATAATCCTTCTACAAACCCCATCACTGCTGTACTCCCATCACTACTGGTACTCCCGTCACTGCCAGTACTTCCGTCAATGCCTGTAACCCCCTCACTATTGGTACTCGTCAACACCTCCCTGCTCCACCGCTGTGACATCTTCCGCATTTCCTGACAAGTCCAGAGTAGAGCAGTGCCCGGCGAGGAGAGGTCTTTCCTTTGTATTTAATGTTTGGAGAAATATATGGGGAGCATTATACACTGGAGAATTATATATGGGGCCCATCATATACTAGAGCATCATATGGAGTTCATTATTTATGGAACATCACATTTATTATGGAGCATCATATGGAGCACATATGCGCCCATTCTGTATGGCGCACTATGTGGTGCCCATAATACTGTATGGAGGACTATACTGTCCGTCACCCCATCACTAATGGTACTCCCGTCACTGTCCGTAACCCCATCACTGCCAGTACTTCCGTCAATGCCTGTAACCCCATCACTACTGGTAGTCCTGTCACAACCTTAACCTAGCCTCTCCAGATACCCTCACCAACACTCACCACGATGCCTCCGAAGCTGTGCACGGATGCTGGCGACCCTATCGCTCGACCGGTAGCGCAGGTCCGCCAACTTCTTTCTTATCTGCTTCGTAGTCCTCTGCACCCCGAAACGCCGAGCAAGGCCCCTCTGGATCCGGCGCAGGACTGCCTTTTTGTGATGCATCGGACGCGCCGTCGGGATGCTGCACCCATAGTCCCATGCATCACATTTCTTGATGAGGTACGCACCTCTGCGTCCCCCCAGGCTGCTGCACGCTATCTTCCCGCAATAGTCACAAGATATTAATAACGCCGCATGAACGACGCCAGCGTCATGATGCCACTACGTACGCTATAAACTAATCGCACTTGTGACGCAAGACGCTATTGTGATCGCAAAGTGACCGCACCAACAACGCACAGACTTGCGACGCCATTGCGATCGCAAAGCTACAGGTCCCAGCTAGGCGCCCAAGCCACACAGACATGACACGCCATTGCGATCGCAAAGTGACAGTTTGTGCTGCTATTGCGTTTGCCCCGATTTGGCATTTATTATTGCCGAGGTGATGTGGCCAGCAATCGGAGCTGAGGGGCGTTACTAAAGAAAACCTAGTCCCGCCTGCGCCGCTGTCATATGCGTCACCAACGAGGTCGCTCGTAGTTCACAAAAGGTGTCAAACACAGCGATTCAGGCTCACCAGCGGGACGCCAACGATCAAAATACGGCCCAAAACCGTTCGTGCACGATCAGCGACATCACAGCGGGGGCCACATCGCTGCTACATGTCACACACAGCGACGTCGCTAACGATGTCGCTGCTGCGTCACAAAATCGATCTCGCTTAGTGTGGCATGCCCTTAAGGAAGAAGTGTAGGCTTACCAGATGGGACGTAGCAGATACTCCGGTCTCACTGGGTGCTTGGATCCTCGATCTGGAAGAGCTTAGTCCTGGTGGACTGTAGTCTTGGTGGTCTGTAGTTGTGGAGGTCCTTAGTCCTGGGGCTCAGGTGAGATCAGTCACAAATCGTGAAAGCTCTGTAATCTCAGGACATAAGGTGACCGCTTTATCCTTCAGGTTGTGGGCGGGGTATTGTTTGAATCAGCGCTGTGATTGGCCGGCGCTCTGGGGGGCTCTGGTGAGATCAGTCACAAATCATGAAAGCTCTGTAATCTCAGGACATAAGGTGACCGCTTTATCCTTCAGGTTGTGGGCGGGGTATTGTTTGAATCGGCGCTGTGATTGGCCGGCGCTCTGGGGGGCTCTGGTGAGATCAGTCACAAATCGTGAAAGCTCTGTAATTCTCAGGACATAAGGTGACCGCTTTTATCCTTCAGGTTGTGGGCGGGGTATTGTTTGAATCGGCGCTGTGATTGGCCGGTGCTCTGGGGGGCTCTGGTGACCACTTTGTCACTTGTTATCTTGGCTTTCTTTATCCATTCCTATGCAACTAACTTTAGTTTCAATTGATGTGAATACAGTTGTCCCCGCTGCGCCGCCCGTGTTATCATACAAACATGGTGGTAGGGAGACTTTTCAGTGAGACAGAGGAATTGCCACCACTCCGGCAGCTCTCCTTACATGCCTGTGACACATGGCAGAGTGACGTATGTCCTGTGCGGGGCGCACATGAGCCAGGTGTGCTTTACTATGTACACAAGAGATGACATGCCGTCAGTTTTCTGTCACAGTTCTGCAGCAAATATGGGATTTCTCAGGTCATGGCTACAGTCACTGACACACAATCCTCCTCACAACTCGTCGTCTCCACTTTGTGTATCATATCAGGAGATTATTGACATTTTTTCCTCAAAATTTGAAAAACTACAGAAGGGGGAAAAAGTGCTTGACATTTTTTTTAAATACATTTTGAAGTAAACCTCTCCAAAAATTCATCTCAATCTCTTCTAAACCTCTTCAGATAAATAGATGTCCCCCAATAGACTGTTTCTTGAAGCAACTCACCTTTAAACACTTAAAACCCAGTGTGAACATAGCTTAAGAAATAGATATGTGTGAGAGTAGGTGTAAAAACGCTCAGTGTCATCCAGAAAAGTGTGAGGATTCTTTTCTCACTTATCATCCATTTACAACCCATTTCTACAACAGCGGCCATTAACGATGTACAGTTCCCTGAGGTACAGAACCGCAATATATCCCTGGAATCGGATGTGACACTGCGGCTCTATGGCGTCTGATGTGTGCACCCACAGACCTGACTGGGCGAGCCTCATGCTGCCATGCTCGTGCATGCTGCCATTTTTTCACATTCAGACAACAATCGGTCATCTGCACCGCTCTATTGGATAACATTGGTCCGAGTGCCGTCCATTTTGTACTTGGACTGATAATACGGTGGTGTGAACGAGTCCTTATAGGTATAAAGTAATAAAGGGATATTCCTCCGTCCATACAAACATTTAATGATGGCACATCTTATATTTGTGATATACTTGCTACTCCCAAAATGTCTCCATTACACTTCTCCAGGGATCCAGTGTTTGCTCCGGAAATCATTGGTCACAAATACCAATGAACGTGCCTGATAGTCTCTGTAGTGGAGCTACAGCAGCACGGCTTTATTTGTGATGTCAGCCATTTTGACAAAAAAAAAGGAAAATGTAGGACGGCATTCAATTAGCTGATGATTCAGTGCTGTGGAGTCAGAAAGTCTCCTTTCACTGTTTTGAACTTATCACAAGGACGGCATAACTGGCGCCATTACTAGTTACTGTGGGATGAAAATAAAATGTCTGAAAAGTGACAAACTGCTCCCATCTCGGCATCTTTCCATCCATTCCAGGCTCCTACGTTCTCTATGTCCTTCCTCTCCATGCCGCTTACAGTAACATATGACAGACTTTATTTCTGACAGGTTTCTGATGTGAGAAACACTTAATTTCTCGCGTTTCCGTGTGGATTTGTCTATTGGTCAAAACTAGAAATGGATCCTAGAACGATCCAAATCTAAACTAATGAGCGGCATATTTCCTAGATCAGCCATGTATTCCACCTTCTCAATACAGTGATTACATACAGGCTCACAGCATTCTCTTTACCCCTTTAGGATGCAGCTAATTTTCATTTTCGCTTTCATTTTTTTATTTAATTAACCCTTAACAACCGCCGATACGCCTTTTAACGGCGATAGTTAAGGGTACTTAAGCCACAGCGCCGTGGAGAAAGTATATAGCGCCCCCCAGTGTCGGATTTTCTGCAGGGTCTTGGCAATTGGGGGGTAGCTGAGACCCAGAGAACATGATTCGGGTCGGTTTTTACCGACCCCGCTTTTGCGATCGCCATTATTAACCATATAATGGCGACCGCAAAAAAAGCCGCGATTCTCCCTTTAATTTCTCTCTGCTCTGATGTGATCGCTATCACGTCAAACGGCGCTCCTTCCCTTGCTGCCGTGCGCCCAAGAAGTGGTTTACCCACACACATGGGGTATCGGCGTATTCAGGAGAAATTGGACAACAAATTTTGTTTTTCATTTTCTCTTTTAACACTTGCGAAAATAAAAAAAGTTGGTTCTGAAGTAAAGTTTTTGCAAAAAAAGTTAAATGTTAATTTTTTCCTCCCACATTGCTTCAGCTCCTGTGAAGCACTTGAAGGGTTAATAAACTTCTTGAATGTGGTTTTGAGCACCTTGAGGGGTGCAGTTTTTAGAATGGTGTTAGTTTTGGGTATTTTCTATCATTATAGACCCCTCAAAGTGACTTCAAATGTGAGGTGGTCCCTAAAAAAAAAATGGTGCTGTAAAAATGAGAAATCGCTGGTCAATTTTAACGCTTATAACTTTGCAACAAAAAAAATAATTTGTTTTCAAAATTGTGCTGCTGTAAAGTAGACATGGGAAATGTTATTTATTAAGAAATTTGTGCAATATGACTCTGATTTAAGGGCATAAAAATTTAAAGTTTGAAAATTGCGAAATGTTAAAAATTTTCGCCATATTTCCGTTTTTTTCATAAATAAACACAAGTCATATAACATTTTTTACCACTAACGTGAAGTACAATATGTCACAAAAAAACAATCTCAGAATCAGCGGGATTCGTTAAAGCGTTTCAGAGTCATAACCTCATAAAGTGACAGTGGTCAGAATTGTAAAAACTGGCCCGGTCATTAAGCTGCAAAATGGCTCTGTCACTAAGGGGTTAAAGAGCCATAACGTTTTTATTTTTCTGAAAAAGTTTGATCGCTTGTTGTACATACTGGAATACCATGGTATTGCAGTACTGTCCATCATGGATAGCGGTCATAAATGCAATATTGTCAATCACTTACAGCAGTACTGCCAATCGCTGAGAGCAGACCTGTCAATCACTGATAGCAGACCTGTCAATCGCTGAGAGCAGACCTGTCAATCGCTGAGAGCAGACCTGTCAATCGCTGAGAGCAGTACTGCCAATCGCTGAGAGCAGACCGTCAATCGCTGAGAGCAGACCTGTCAATCACTGACAGCAATACTGCCAATCACTGAGAGCAGACCTGTCAATCACTGATAGCAGACCTGTCAATCGCTGAGAGCAGACCTGTCAATCACTGATAGCAGACCTGTCAATCGCTGAGAGCAGTACTGCCAATCGCTGAGAGCAGACCTGTCAATCGCTGAGAGCAGAACTGCCAATCGCTGAGAGCAGACCTGTCAATCGCTGAGAGCAGACCTGTCAATCACTGACAGCAGTACTGCCAATCGCTGAGAGCAGACCTGTCAATCGCTGAGAGCAGTACTGCCAATCGCTGAGAGCAGACCTGTCAATCGCTGAGAGCAGACCTGTCAATCACTGACAGCAATACTGCCAATCACTGAGAGCAGACCTGTCAATCGCTGAGAGCAGACCTGTCAATCGCTGAGAGCAGACCTGTCAATCGCTGACAGCAGTACTGCCAATCGCTGAGAGCAGACCTGTCAATCACTGATAGCAGACCTGTCAATCGCTGAGAGCAGTACTGCCAATCGCTGAGAGCAGACTTGTCAATCGCTGAGAGCAGACCTGTCAATCACTGACAGCAATACTGCCAATCACTGAGAGCAGACCTGTCAATCGCTGATAGCAGTACTGCCAATTGCTGAGAGCAGACCTGTCAATCACTGATAGCAGACCTGTCAATCGCTGAGAGCAGACCTGTCAATCGCTGAGAGCAGACCTGTCAATCGCTGAGAGCAGACCTGTCAATCACTGACAGCAGTACTGCCAATCGCTGAGAGCAGACCTATCAATCGCTGAGAGCAGTACTGCCAATTGCTGAGAGCAGACCTGTCAATCACTGATAGCAGTACTGCCAATCGCTGAGAGCAGACCTGTCAATCGCTGAGAGCAGACCTGTCAATCGCTGAGAGCAGACCTGTCAATCACTGAGAGCAGACCTGTCAATCACTGACAGCAGTACTGCCAATCGCTGAGAGCAGACCTGTCAATCGCTGAGAGCAGACCTGTCAATCACTGAGAGCAGACCTGGCAATCACTGATAGCAGACCGGTCAATCGCTGAGAGCAGTACTGCCAATTGCTGAGAGCAGACCTGGAAATCACTGAGAGAAGACCTGTCAATCACTGATAGCAGTACTGCCAATCGCTGAGAGCAGTACTGCCAATCGCTGAGAGCAGACCTGTCAATCGCTGAGAGCAGACCTGTCAATCACTGAGAGCAGACCTGTCAATCACTGACAGCAGTACTGCCAATCGCTGAGAGCAGACCTGTCAATCGCTGAGAGCAGACCTGTCAATCACAGAGAGCAGACCTGGCAATCACTGATAGCAGACCTGTCAATCGCTGAGAGCAGTACTGCCAATTGCTGAGAGCAGACCTGGAAATCACTGAGAGAAGACCTGTCAATCACTGATAGCAGTACTGCCAATCGCTGAGAGCAGACCTGCCAATCGCTGAGAGCAGTACTGCCAATTGCTGAGAGCAGACCTGTCAATCGCTGAGAGCAGACCTGTCAATCACTGAGAGCAGTACTGCCAATTGCTGAGAGCAGACCTGTCAATCACTGATAGCAGTACTGCCAATCGCTGAGAGCAGTACTGCCAATCGCTGAGAGCAGACCTGTCAATCGCTGAGAGCAGACCTGTCAATCGCTGAGAGCAGTACTGCCAATCGCTGAGAGCAGACCTGTCAATCGCTGAGAGCAGTACTGCCAATTGCTGAGAGCAGACCTGTCAATCGCTGAGAGCAGACCTGTCAATCACTGAGAGTAGTACTGCCAATTGCTGAGAGCAGACCTGTCAATCGCTGAGAGCAGTACTGCCAATTGCTGAGAGCAGACCTGTCAATCGCTGAGAGCAGACCTGTCAATCACTGAGAGCAGTACTGCCAATTGCTGAGAGCAGACCTGTCAATCGCTGAGAGCAGACCTGTCAATCGCTGAGAGCAGTACTGTCAATCGCTGAGAGCAGACCTGTCAATCGCTGAGAGCAGTACTGCCAATTGCTGAGAGCAGACCTGTCAATCGCTGAGAGCAGACCTGTCAATCACTGAGAGCAGTACTGCCAATTGCTGAGAGCAGACCTGTCAATCACTGATAGCAGTACTGCCAATCGCTGAGAGCAGACCTGTCAATCGCTGAGAGCAGTACTGCCAATTGCTGAGAGCAGACCTGTCAATCGCTGAGAGCAGACCTGTCAATCGCTGAGAGCAGACCTGTCAATCGCTGAGAGCAGTACTGCCAATCGCTGAGAGCAGACCTTTCAATCACTGATAGCAGTACTGCCAATCGCTGAGAGCAGTTCTGCCAATAGCTGAGAGCAGACCTGTCAATCACTGACAGCAGTACTGCCAATCGCTGAGAGCAGTTCTGCCAATCGCTGAGAGCAGATCTTTCAATCACTGAGAGCAGTTCTGCCAATCGCTGAGAGCAGTTCTGCCAATCGCTGAGAGCAGACCTGTCAATCACTGATAGCAGACCTGTTAGTCAGTGGCAGCAGTGCTGTTAGTTAGTCAGTGGCAGCAGTGCTGTTAGTCAGTGGCAGCAGTGCTGTCAGTCATTGGCAGCAGTCATAAATGCCGCTGTCAGTGATTGACAGAACCATGTAAGGAATTACCAGCAGCGTTTGGAGCTCAGCCGGTATCGGCCTTTTGTGGAGCGGGCACCCGCTTCCTCTGACATAAAGGTAAGTCACACAGCCTCTAGTAGTTAATCTTGTATTATAATCTTGTATTGAGTATTTGTTGAGTTTTTGAAGAGCAGTACTGCCAATCGCTGAGAGCAGTACTGCCAATTGCTGAGAGCAGACCTGTCAATCGCTGAGAGCAGTACTGCCAATCGCTGAGAGCAGACCTGCCAATCGCTGAGAGCAGTACTGCCAATTGCTGAGAGCAGACCTGTCAATCGCTGAGAGCAGACCTGTCAATCACTGAGAGCAGTACTGCCAATTGCTGAGAGCAGACCTGTCAATCACTGATAGCAGTACTGCCAATCGCGGAGAGCAGACCTGTCAATCGCTGAGAGCAGTACTGTCAATCGCTGAGAGCAGACCTGTCAATCGCTGAGAGCAGACCTGTCAATCGCTGAGAGCAGTACTGCCAATCGCTGAGAGCAGACCTGTCAATCACTGATAGCAGTACTGCCAATTGCTGAGAGCAGACCTGTCAATCACTGATAGCAGTACTGCCAATTGCTGAGAGCAGACCTGTCAATCGCTGAGAGCAGACCTGTCAATCACTGAGAGCAGACCTGTCAATCGCTGAGAGCAGACCTGTCAATCGCTGAGAGCAGACCTGTCAATCGCTGAGAGCAGTACTGCCAATCGCTGAGAGCAGACCTGTCAATCACTGATAGCAGTACTGCCAATTGCTGAGAGCAGACCTGTCAATCGCTGATAGCAGTACTGCCAATTGCTGAGAGCAGACCTGTCAATCGCTGAGAGCAGACCTGTCAATCACTGAGAGCAGTACTGCCAATTGCTGAGAGCAGACCTGTCAATCGCTGAGAGCAGTACTGCCAATTGCTGAGAGCAGACCTGTCAATCGCTGAGAGCAGACCTGTCAATCACTGAGAGCAGTACTGCCAATTGCTGAGAGCAGACCTGTCAATCGCTGAGAGCAGACCTGTCAATCGCTGAGAGCAGTACTGCCAATCGCTGAGAGCAGACCTGTCAATCACTGATAGCAGTACTGCCAATTGCTGAGAGCAGACCTGTCAATCACTGATAGCAGTACTGCCAATTGCTGAGAGCAGACCTGTCAATCGCTGAGAGCAGACCTGTCAATCACTGAGAGCAGACCTGTCAATCGCTGAGAGCAGACCTGTCAATCGCTGAGAGCAGACCTGTCAATCGCTGAGAGCAGTACTGCCAATCGCTGAGAGCAGACCTGTCAATCACTGATAGCAGTACTGCCAATTGCTGAGAGCAGACCTGTCAATCGCTGAGAGCAGTACTGCCAATTGCTGAGAGCAGACCTGTCAATCGCTGAGAGCAGACCTGTCAATCACTGAGAGCAGTACTGCCAATTGCTGAGAGCAGACCTATCAATCGCTGAGAGCAGACCTGTCAATCGCTGAGAGCAGTACTGTCAATCGCTGAGAGCAGACCTGTCAATCGCTGAGAGCAGTACTGCCAATTGCTGAGAGCAGACCTGTCAATCGCTGAGAGCAGACCTGTCAATCGCTGAGAGCAGTACTGCCAATCGCTGAGAGCAGACCTTTCAATCACTGATAGCAGTACTGCCAATCGCTGAGAGCAGTTCTGCCAATAGCTGAGAGCAGACCTGTCAATCACTGACAGCAGTACTGCCAATCGCTGAGAGCAGTTCTGCCAATCGCTGAGAGCAGACCTTTCAATCACTGAGAGCAGTTCTGCCAATCACTGAGAGCAGACTTGTCAATCACTGATAGCAGACCTGTTAGTCAGTGGCAGCAGTGCTGTCAGTCATTGGCAGCAGTCATAAATGCCGCTGTCAGTGATTGACAGAACCATGTAAGGAATTACCAGCAGCGTTTGGAGCTCAGCCGGTATCGGCCTTTTGTGGAGCGGGCACCCGCTTCCTCTGACATAAAGGTACGTCACACAGCCTCTAGTAGTTAATCTTGTATTATAATCTTGTATTGAGTATTTGTTGAGTTTTTGAAGTGGAAACTAAGCAGAAACTCCAAGTTTTTGAGGGGTTTTGAGTTGTAGAAGAGGAATTTAGTGTTTCTGGTCTAAAAACTCAAACCCCGTGTGATCTGTGCTTTTCAGGTGGAAAAGTCCAATAATTTCAAGAGAAATCCAGATCAGAAATTCTTGCAGACTTTTAATGTGATTTTCAGTTCTTTTTTTAGATAATCGTTTTTACAGCTTTTTTTGTTGCTCTGTGGCTTCATTGACAAGTTTACTGTATATTCCACTAGGAACACACATCACTTTATTAACTCAATATGCTTTTTACAACCACACTGTAAAAATAACTTGCAGTATAAAAAAATTCTTTCAAAACCAACCAAAAGTTTATTAGAAGAGTAAATGAGGCAATCACAGATAAAAAAGCACTGTATGAACAGACGCCGGGGGACATTTTCCTTCTGAAATTAGTGCTGATTTCTTGTGGCTTTATATAAATGGGACATTAGTGTTTGTACAGCTCAGATAAAAATTAATTTCTTTATGTATACAAATCAGAATTACAGGATTAAGTTCTGAGAATTTTTTGGGGGGAAACCAACTTCTGAAAAAAAATAACAGGTGCCATTCCTGTACAAGGCACATTCATTTGCAAGTTAATTGATGAACCTCTAGAAGCAAAATCAAGACTCAGTGTTTATTGTGAATATACTCCTCAACATTGAAATTACAAAACCAAGAATCAAAGGAAGGATATACATCACAAAGAAATGTAAATGGTGAAAAAAAAATCTCAGTTTATTCAGTATCAAGCACAAGTACCATGCGCAAAATGAGACACATGCCATTAATGAAGTTCTGTTCAAGGAATGTTCTGCCACACTGAATACACTTGGGCATGCAAATCATCAAGGTCCACTGCGGGCAGCTCCCTTTACAGTTGCCAGGCCATGACATTCCAGATGAATTTTGGGGCATCTTTTCTATTCTATTTTCTTACCATAGGGGACTGATATATAAATTAATAGTAAAACACAGATAACACATGTCCCTTTATGGTTTTTTTTCAAAATTGAGTCCATCCATAAAGTCACAAGAAAATTGTGTTTGTGATATAATTTTTGCTGCTGTCAATCGATGCTGACAATGTGGTTTTTTATATACCAAATACAACGTTCACTAGCAGTATATCCTCTTCACATCGCTGCTTTTGGGCACCATTTTATTCTTAAAGGTGTATAAGCATAAAACTGTTTTGAGCTGGTCATAGAATAACTATCTATGTAATATGAACAGTAACCACCAAATACTTTAGGATTCTCTGGTGGGCCAAATTCAGATCCATTATTAAGCCCCAAAGGTCCAGGTGGAAACCACCCCACTTGAGGTTCATCTGAAGCACAAAACCTGGCTGACCCATATCTATGAGCAAACACATTAGTCATTCGTATACCTAACTAGTGATAAATTCTTTTGGAGATCACAGTAGTCAATATAGTAGAGATATTGAGTGGCCAACAGTAGATAACATCAGTTTGTGGAAAACTGAGGCTCTACAAGACTGTTCATAGGGGGATGGGGCCCATTTGTTAGTAATTGATTCTAGAGATGAGCTACTTTGCCTTTTTTAGGGTCGAGTCGGGTTTCATAAACCCCACTTTCTCAAAAGTCGGGTCGAGCGAAATTGGCCGACTTTACTGAAAAGTCGGGGTTTCGAACGAAACACGAAACCCAATAGAAGTCAATGGGGAAGCAAAGTCATCATGGACTGTATGTGTCATCTTGGGAATGGTACCAAATCGTTACAAACCCAGGCATGGCCAATTTTATGAAGGTGAGCTCAGTCACCAACATTTTTTGGTGACAGGTGGGTCCTGTTTTGGATCTGGATTGATCCAGCAGTACTCTGTGAAGACTCTTCAGATAGCACACTAGCAGCAGGGCAAGCGAGGTCCTGTAAGGCATACACTGGCAATTCAGGCCAGGTGTCCACTTCACAGGGCCAGTAGTGAAAGGGGAATGAATAGTGGGGGCGAACATCGATAGGGGATGAAATGTAATTTGTAGACTCACTCATTATGTATTGCACAGAAAGAGAAAAGACATAGGCTATAGATGCAGGGGATCACCAATAATATACAAGAGATATATAATCAAACACATTTTTTATTGAATACAAAAAGACACCAATAAACATATTAAAACATTGTTAAAAAAATCACAAATGTGATATGACAAACAACAAACATGTACAACAGCCCATAATGGAGCTTGTAGCCCTAAACCAGGTGCATGTGTGCACAATGACCAATCAAAATGAGCTATTGCCCTACACTAGACATCATACCATAGGATATTCCATGTATGCATAAGTGTCCAGGCTGCTACTTATCCTAAAGAATATACATTGCAAATAACCCACAAAGGAGAGATTCACCAATCATACCAGATACAGCATAATAGCTTACCAGGCTGCCCTGCACCTGAGTGAAATAATACATCAAGCCTGGCAAATGTTAAAGACACAGAAGATATATCAGAGTCACAATCAGTGCCTATGGAGACAAGCAATAAAAGGTATACAAATGAGGGCACAAAGAGAAAAGATACCCACAGTACACTGTCAAAGCCACTGTTTAGTGGTGACACGCGTCGGGTCTCTGATAGCCCGACCATCTGCATGTGCTCCTATACACCTTTATTCTGGCTGCACTTTGACAGTGTACTGTGGGTATCTTTTCTCTTTGTGCCCTCATTGTAGACCTTTTATTGCTTGTCTCCATAGGCACTGATTGTGACTGTGATATATCTTCTGTGTCTTTAACATTTGCCAGGCTTGATGTATTATTTCACTCAGGTGCAGGGCAGCCTGGTAAGCTATTATGCTGTATCTGGTATGATTGGTGAATCTCTCCTTTGTGGGTTATTTGCAATGTATATTCTTTAGGATAAGTAGCAGCCTGGACACTTATTCATACAGGGGATATTCTATGGTATGCTGTCTAGTGTAGGGCAATAGCTCATTTTGGTTGGTCACTGTGCACACATGCACCTGGTTTAGGGCTACAAGCTCCATTATGGGCTGTTGTACATGTTTGTCTTGTTTGTCATATCACATTTGTGATTTTTTAACAATGTTTTAATATGTTTATTGGTGTCTTTTTGTATTCAATAAAAAATGTGTTTGATTGTACAGTACAGACCAAAAGTTTGGACACCCTTCTCATTCAATGATTTTTCTGTATTTTCATGACTATGAAAATTGTAGAATCACACTGAAGGCATCAAAACTATGAATTATCACATGTGGAATTATACATTACACTTTACAAAAAAGTGTGAAACTACTGAAAATATGTCTTATATTCTAGGTTCTTCACAGTAGCCACCTTTTGCTTTGATTACTGCTTTGCATGCAGAAAAGGTGAACGGCTGGACTCTACATGCCTGGTTCCCACCGTGAAGCATGGAGGAGGTGTGATGGTGTGGGGGGGCTTTGCTGGTGACACTGTTGGGGATTTATTCAAAATTGAAGTGGTGAGCGGTCCAGGTCACCCCAAACCATCTCGATTGGGTTCAGGTCTGGTGACTGTGGAGGCCAGGTCATCTGGCGTAGCATCCCGACACTCTCCTTCTTGGTCAAATAGCCCTTACACAGCCTGGAGGTGTTTGGGGTCATTGTCCTGTTGAAAAATAAATGATGGTCCAACTAAACGCAAACCGGATGGAATAGCATGCTGCTGCAAGATGCTTGTGTGTGGTTCACTATGCCTTCAATTCTGAATAATCCCCAACAGTGTCACCAGCAAAGCACCCCCACATCATCACACCACCTCCTCCATGCTTCACGGTGGGAACCAGGCATGTAGAGTCCATCCGTTCACCTTTTCTGAGTGCTGAAATGCTAGTCACACAAGGACATGCCACTCACACACGCAGCGCCCCACTGCAGCCTATTGTATACAGGTCCTTCTCAAAAAATTAGCATATAGTGCTAAATTTCATTATTTACCATAATGTAATGATTACAATTAAACTTTCATATATTTTAGATTCATTACACACCAACTGAAATTTGTCAGGTCTTTTATTGTTTTAATACTGATGATTTTGGCAGACAACTCCTGATAACCCAAAAAACCTGTCTCAAAAAATTAGCATATCAAGAAAAGGTTCTCTAAACGACTTATTACCCTAATCTTCTGAATCAACTAATTAACTCTAAACACATGCAAAAGATTCCTGAGGCTTTAAAAAAAACTCCCTGCCTGCTTCATTACTCAAAACCCGCATCATGGGTAAGACTAGCGACCTGACTGATGTCAAGAAGGCCATCATTGACACCCTCAAGCAAGAGGGTAAGACCCAGAAAGAAATTTCTCAACAAATAGGCTGTTCCCAGAGTGCTGTATCAAGGCACCTCAACACCAGGATATAACCAGTAGAAAAAGTGTTCGTTAGCAGAAGCGTACAGCTGTATATACAGTGTTGGTGTAATGTTAAATCTCCGTATATATGTCCAGAGTCAGACACAGACTCTCACAGGATCAGTATGGATCACACCAGAATCTAAAAAGTTGAAAAAGGGAAATGTTTTTGAAGCGTACACCTGTCTACAGTCTGGTGGTACTTTTAAAATATCCTATATATTTCAGCCTCAGGAAGCCAGTCCAGACTCTCCGCTACAGGAAAGTGGGATGGATACAAGTCCAGCCAAAAAGTATAGTGAGTGCATAATTGTGTTAATTAATAATCATGGGAAAACCGCCAGGGACATATTTCATAGGCGATGCCGACCCTCAATTACTTTGTGGAGACATCGAAAAAGTTTCTTTGTCAAGAAAGGGTTACTGGATCGCAGTAGCGTGGATCCCATCACCGTTACTTGTCTCCTTCAAATTGTGATTACCAGGAAAAATGTTGACATGGTGTGACTCATTACTGCCTCTCGTAATCAGGATGGTCACTTTGGAATGCAAAAGACAGAAGACACAGGCCGGAGGCGATTGTATTGGATTGGCATGAGGGGACACTGAGAAACGGTGCCAGGAATGTGACACGTCTGTCACTAGGAAACCTGTGTTAGCTGATCATAAAGCAGCACTGCATCCGATTGTGAGTCAACGTCCATTACAAACGGTAAAACATACGAGAAAAGGCTGCACTCTATCATACTAAAGCATGACAACATAGAATACATGAAATTTTGAATAGCAATATGGCTTTGGAGTATAAGGAAAAATTTGAGACGCTTAGTATAAACATTTGGCCAAACATTAAAAGCCCACCAACCATCGTCAAGGTGGTCTCAAGACTGTTGAGTCCTGACCTAATGTGAACATACCTCTATTAGGCTGATATCTGAATTTCTGGATGAATGTGGCACTTCTGTCAGTAATGCCTGCATTTATGGGTAAGTATGGACCTGCTGTAATTAAAATCACCACCTGGTGGGGGCGGAGTGCTCGGTCAGTAAGCCACCAAATTCAGATATCAGCCTAATAGAGGTATATTCACATTAGGTCAGGGACTCACCAGTCTTGAGACCACCTTGACGATGGTTGGTGGGCTTTTAATGATTGGCCAAATGTTTATACTAAGCGTCTCAAATTTTTCCTTATACTCTAAAGCCATATTGCTATTCAAAATTTCATGTATTCTATGTTGTCATGCTTTAGTATGATAGAGTGCAGCCTTTTCTCATATGTTTTACATGGGGATAGCTCCCCTTGGTTTGCACCTAGTTCACATTAGTCTGGATGTGCCAGTCAGGTTTTTTTGTCTTTTGAATATTAGCTTACTGAATGAGAACTCCGCCCCCACCAGGTGGTGAGTTTAATTACAGCAGGTCCATACTTACCCATAAATGCAGGCATTACTGACAGAGGTGCCACATTCACCCAGAAATTCAGATATCAGCCTAATAGAGGTATATGCACATTAGGTCAGGGACTCACCAGTCTTGAGACTACCTTGACAATGGTTGGTGGGTTTTTAATGTTTGGCCAAATGTTTATACTAATCGTCTCAAATTTTTCCTTATACTCCAAAGCCATATTGCTATTCAAAATTTCATGTATTCTATGTTGTCATGCTTTAGTATGATAGAGTGCAGCCTTTTCTCGTGTTTTACATGGGGTAGCTCCCCTTGGTTTGCACCTAGTTCACATTAGTCTGGATGTGCCAGTCAGGTTTTTTTGTCCATTACAAACTGTAGACATTCATCATCTGAAGGTAGAGCCCTGCAGGACAGGCCATAGGTACGTCTTAACCATCATCGATCAGTTCACAAAATTTGTACTGACCTCCCTGTGAAGGATTGAACTACCAAGATTACACAGCGGTGGAGCAGGGACAGGGAGAGTAAAGTATTGCAAGTGCTGTGCACTTAGCAAGCAGGGTGGGCCCACTCATTGGTGACGGCACTGGCACAGGGCCCCTCATAGTACGCTGGTGTGTCTGACGGAGAGTGGCGCCGCCCACCGTCAGAGACACTTTTTTGTACTATGAGGGGCCCTGTGCCAGTGCCGTCGCCCAAGAGTGACCCCCACCACCTGCTCAGAGCACCGTCACTTGGCAGGGTGCACAAGTTGGCGATACCAGACCTGGGGGAGGGCAGGAGAGTTAGGGAGGTTTAAAAAATTGCATATGTTGAGCTGTAGGCTGGACGTTAAGCTGCTGCAAATGGAGGAATTGGAGGAGTACGATCAAGAGGCGGAAAAGTGAGCCATTATGCTGCCAACCTATGTGTCATCAGGGGAACGTGGGACAAAAGCATTTGAAATCCATGCATGGTTCATTTTAATGAAGGTTAGATCATCCACATTTTGGGTCGACAGACGGGTCCTTCTTTCAGTCAGGATTGATCCAGCAGCACTGAACACTCTTTCAGATAGCACACTACCAGCAGGGCAAGCGAGCTCCTGTAAGGCATATTGTGCCAATTCAGGCCAGGTGTCCAGTTTACAGGCCCAGTAGTCAAAGGGGAATGACCTGAGGGAGAACATCAA
The DNA here is from genome assembly GCA_033576555.1 of Oophaga sylvatica. Lineage (NCBI taxonomy): Eukaryota > Metazoa > Chordata > Amphibia > Anura > Dendrobatidae > Oophaga > Oophaga sylvatica. The sequence continues at coordinate 213,713 of JARQOD010000056.1, read as the reverse complement.
TATGGGAGTAGTTTTTAACCACAGTTGACAACTGCTGTCTCCTGTCAGTTGCAATCGATTCATTATGACCAGTCATGTGAGCGGTACTTGAGAAATCAGTACACAACATGGTCATGAAACCCGTCTCCAACCTCACTTCGGCTGTGTGCAGCACAAACACCTCTTCCATTTGGCCCACTAGGGCCCGTGGTAGAACCAGCAACGCTGCTGTGTGATGGGAATGCCTCTAACAAACGGTTTACCAGAGTTGCTTGTTTGTTCACCAATATTAGCTCTAGGTTCTCCTGTGGCATGATGTTCTGTAATTTTCCTTTATAGCGTGGATCAAGGATGCTGGCCAACCAGTAGTCGTCATCCTTCATCATTTTGGCAATGCGGGGGTCCCTTTTTAGGATGCGCAAGGCATAATCACACATGTGGGCCAATGTTTCAGGTGTCAATGATGCACTGACACTGGTGGGTGGAGGAGCACTATCTGCCAAATCCACATCCCTCCAGTCCCGCACAAACCCTGTACCTGACGTTGGCACGCCAACATTTGATCTTGCCCCCTGAGAAGCATCCTCTTCCCCAAAATAATCATCCCCCTCATCTTCCTCCACCTCGTCCTGGACATTTCCCTGAGACAATGGCTGACTGGCATCAACGCTTCCCTTCTCCTCCTGCGCTGCAGACGCCTGATCCTTAATGTGCGTCAAAGTTTGCATGAGAAGACGCATAAGTGAGATGCTCATACTTATGATGGCGTCGTCTGCGCTTACCAGCCGTGTGCATTCCTCAAAACACTGAAGGATTTTACAGAGATCTTTGAGCTTCGACCACTGCACACCCGACAACTCCATGTCTGCCCTCAAACTGCCTGCCCGTGTATCCTGCCACAAATGCATTACAGCCTGCCTCTGTTCGCACAGCCTTTCAACCATGTGCACGGTGGAGTTCCACCTTGTTGCAACGTCTATGATTAGGCGGTGCTTGGGGAGGTGGAGCGATCGCTGCAACCTCTGCATACGACTGGAGTCTACGGGCAATCGACGGATGAGCGAGCACAGTCTTCGCACCTTATTGAGCAGGGCTGCTAATTCGGGATAATTATTTAGGAAGCGCTGCACCACCAGGTTCAAGGTGTGAGCCAGGCAAGGTATGTGTTGGAGTTTTGCCATGGCTATGGCCACCACAAAATTACGCTCGTTATCACTAACTACCTTGCCTGCCTCAAGATGTAGACTGCTCAGCCATGACTCAGTTTGGCGCTGCAAATAGTCGGCCAGTACCTCCGCGGTATGTCTGTTGTCGCCCAAAGGCATCATTTTTAAAACAGCCTGCTGACGCTTACCACCAGCTGTTCGATACTGGGACACCTCGTGTGCAACACTGGCAGCTGCGGATGGAGTGCTGGTGCGTCTGCGCTCTGTTGACGAGCTTTCGCTTCTGGAGGAGGAGGGTGTAACGCCTGCAGCCAACTGTTTCCTATGTCGTGGGCTAGGCAGAACTGTCCCACCGCCACTGTCCCCTGTGGACCCTGCATCCACCACATTCACCCAGTGCGCAGTGATGGACACGTAACGGCCCTGGCCATGCTTACTGGACCATGTATCTGTTGTGAGGTGCACCTTTGCACTCACTGATTGTTTGAGTGCATAGACAATGCGGTCTTTCACATGCTTTTCGAGAAAAGAACTGCCGACTGGGTAGGTCATAGCGAGGGACAGCGTAGGCTATGAGGTCTCTGAATGCAGCGCTTTCAACCAAACGGAAGGGCATCATCTCTAATGCGATCAGTTTGGCAATGTAGACGTTCAAAACAAGTGTACGCGGATGAGAGGGTGAGTACTTTTTGGACCTACTCAGAGTGTCTGGAAGGGTGAGAAGGACTTGAGAGCTGCATATGGGGGAACTAGCGGTGGACATGACGGACTGAGAGGGGGTTGGTGATGTTGATGGCCTAGATGCAGTCTTTTGTTGCAAAAACATACTGATTCCCTGACTGCTTTGGCCTTGCAACGACACCTCAACACTTGTTGCTGCTGGTGTGCCAACCGGTGGTCTTACAGTGGGGGAAGCGATTGAGCGTTGCTCGCTAACTTCAGTCAGAGCAGGTGCACATGTGCTACCTGAGGTTTTGTAGTACGTCCACGCTTGAAAGTGCATGGTATTTAAATGTCTAAGCATGCAACTGGTATTCAATTTTTTAAATTTTTCCCTCAGCTAAAGGTCCTTCCGCACTTATTACAGATAACCTTTACCTCATCAATAGGATTTTGGTAAAAAAAACGTGCCAAACTGCTCTTCCTACTATTCTATAACTTTTCAGGGCTTGCACGCTGTGTGCCGTCTGTCCAAGCTGTCCTGCAACTTTTTTTTAATGCTGCGGGCCTCCCAGATAACCCCAGCTGTGATGTCGAGAACTGCTGCGGATCCTCCTCAGCTTCTGAGTTATTGCCACAGTCAACTTCTTCCCCCTCTGGATGCCAATCCGGGTCAACAACTGGGTCATCCATCACCTCCTCTTCAATTTCATCTGCACCTTCCTCTGTGTCACCGTGTAATAATATGCGTGGTATAATATGCGGGAAGGGGCACCTGAGTTTCATCAGGGTCAGATTCTGGCTCAGTAGACTGTGGGGGCAATGCAGTGCTCTGTGGGAATGTACCAGCAGAATCATATAGCAGTGACTGTGCATCAGTGCACTCCATGTCAGATTCATCTTGGACTGGGGAATTCAGGATTTGATTTGCTAACCCAGGCATGGGATGTGAAAACAGCTCCATGGAGTAATCAGAAAGTGTGGCCTGCCGCATCCTTCACTTCACTTGGGGGTGAAGGACAAAAGGAAAGGGGTTGTTCCTGACCAGAAGCCTGCACTGACGAACGAGTGCTTGTACTTTTTGAAACTTCAGAAGAGGAGGCGATAGAGCTGGAGGCTGCTTCTGCAAGGTAAGACAAAACCTGTTCCTGTTGCTCAGCCTTTAAAAGCGGTTTACCTACTCCCAGAAAAGAAAGCCTTCCGGGCCTTCTGGACCCAGAGAATGCCGCCGGATCAACACCTCCTGCCTTAGGAGCTATAGTGCTTTTGGCAGTACCAGCAGATGCACCACCACCACGATCTGTAGTAGTTGGCCCCCCGCCCACGTCCATGGCCTCTGAGACCATACCTCCTCATGTTTGTGAAAATGTGCCCAATATAACAGCAGATATATGATACTGTATCAGAAGTGTGCAGATATATACGGTGAATGTGAAATCTTGAAATCTCAGGATATATTTGTTGAGTAACACAGGCACTCACAGGGTCAGTATGGAGTCCAACACAATCTGAAAATTAGGAAAACTGTACTATATCAGTAGTGTACAGCTGATAACAGTCTTGGTGTAATTTTAAATCTCCATAGATATTTGGGAGTAACACAGGTGCTCAGAGTGTCAGTATGGAGGAGACCACAATCTGAAATTTAAGAAAACTGTACTATATCAGTAGTGTACAGCTGATAACAGTGTTGGTGTAATTTTAAATCTCCGTAGATATTTGGGAGTAACACAGGTGCTCAGAGTGTCAGTATGGAGGAGACCACAATTTTACAATGAGGAAAACTGTACTATATCACTAGCGTACAGCTGGAATCAGTGTTGGTGTAATTTGAAATCTCTCTAGATATTTGGGAGTAACATAGCCGCTCACAGGGTCAGTATGGAGTAGGCCACAATATGAAGTTTAGGAAAACTGTACTATATCACTTGCACACAGCTGATAACAGTCTTGGTGTAATTTTTAAACTCCGTAGATATTTGGGAGTAACACAGGTGCTCAGAGCCGCAGTATGGAGTACACCACAATATTAAAATCAGGAAAAGTGTACTATATCAGTAGAGTACAGCTGTATACAAAGTTGGGGTATTTGTTAATCTCCGTATAGATTTCCGGAGTCACACAAAGACGCTCTTTCAGTATTGATTTTAGACCATAATACAGAAGGCAGAAAAACACAACTGTATCAAAAGATACCAGGTGTATACAGTTTTGGGGAAAAAAAAATTGCAGTATGGATTTACAGAATCACACAGATAGTTAGCAGGCTTTTTTCCATGATACCAGCCGGTACACGGTACTGTGAGGAGCGTACAGCTCTATACGGTGTGGGCCAAAATTAACACTCAGTACCTGTGCAGAAAATAATTATTTAAGTATTACTGCTGTGTAGGTGCTGTGTAAAAAGCAGTCTGAACAGCAGTGTCCACACAGCTATACAGCTAGCAGGCAGCCGAAAAATCAGCTCTGCTGCACTGAAAAAATTCCTCCCCTCTCACTGGCAAACAGCAGAGTGCAGACTAATAATCAGCTCTGCTGCTCCACACTACAAATTCCTCCCCTGTCACTGGCAAACAGCAGAGTGCAGATTATAATCAGCTCTGCTGCTCACACTACCAATTCTCCCTTCACTGAAAACGCAGATGCAGACTAATAATCAGCACTGCTGCTCCACACTACCAATTCCTCCCCTCTCACTGGCAAACAGCAGAGTGCAGACTAATAATCAGCTCTGCTGCTCCACATACATTCCTCCCTCTCACTGGCAACAGCAAGTGCAGACTAATAATCAGCTCTGCTGCTCCACACTACCAATCCTCCCTGTTACTGGCAAACAGCAGAGTGCAGACTAATAATCAGCTCTGCTGCTCCACACTACCAATCTCCCCTGTCACTGGCAAACAGCAGAGTGCAGACTAATAATCAGCTCTGCTGCTCCACACTACCAATTCCTCCCTGTCACTGACAGGCAGCCTAAGAACCAGCGCTGCTGCGCACACAAAAATCCACCACTGTGACTGCACACTAAAGGGTATGCCACACTAAGCGAGATCGCAAGCAAGATCGCTAACGAGATCACTACTGCGTCACCATTTATGACGCAGTAGCGATCTCGTTAGCGACTTAGCTGTGTGTGACATGTAGCGGCGATGTGGCCCCTGCTGAGATGTCGCTGATCGCTCATGAACGTTCTGAGCCGTTTTTTGGTCGTTGGTGTCCCGCTGGTGAGCCTGAAACGCTAGTGTGACACCCTTTATGAACGACTTCACCAGCGTCGCAGGTGGGACTAGGTTTTCCCAATAATATTAATGTAGCGTGTGCACTGCTAGGTATATAAAGGTGCCGGATTAGGTTCCTAAGCCAGAATATAATATAATAAAATCAGGCACTCAACTTGTATGTTTGTGACAAACATTCGTTTTTATTTGGTGAAGATATGGTTCTCATAGAGGTAGCAAGACGTTTCGGCAGTCACTCTGCCTTTATCAATTGCTTGTTTTGCAGAAGAGAAACCTTTAATATAAATTGAGAAAATGAACAAAAATTTTTTTTAAAAAAAGTATATACAACAATAGAGAATAGCTTGGTGATAGGACATATTGTACAAATATTAGAATAGGGAAATACCCCCAGCACAATCCAAAAATTCCTGTGTGTACATGCAACATACCGTTTACGAGATAGAAGAACACATGAACGTATATAGTCACTTGTCCCAAAATTGGATAACTATCAGAAAGAATGTATACATTTTTGTATATGTACATAGGATAACCATAGGTTGTGTGCCCAAGATATGGTAAAAGGTATAACATACCGTTTATGAGATAATGGGGCAAAAACTGTATTTGTCCATAATTCGGACAGCTACAGCAAAAGGCTATCAGAGAGAGAGAGAGACATTCTTATATTTATATGTGTCCACAGAATAGAGACATATTGCATGAATTAATATAATATAAAGTATATTTCATACCCCAGAGCCTAGAGGATATTGGGTGGCTTGTAATATCAAGTGGTCTGCAGACTGGTAATAAGAAAGATTACACACAGTGAAATATAGCTAACCCAGGTTAATGAGCCACATAGTTGAGAAAAGATGATGCATACCCTTATGAAGTAACGGACTTCGCTCAGTGTAGTTTTTAGGGTGGTTTGCAGTCTAAAATAAGCCAAAGAAGTGTCATATAATTTAATTGCCGTAATGCGTGGTGACATGAGCGGCAAGAGCGCTTACCCTGTGTGGCTGCTGACGCGGATCCGCCGCTAGTCAAAGCAGTCTGTGAGTATCGTACCTATATATGAGCGCGATGTCTGCCGAGAACCGGAAGTGTCCAGCGTCGTGGCTTAGCGTGCGTTCCACTAACACCTTCCGGTACCCAGAATTCCGGGACCGGAAGTGCGTGTGTGCTCAGCTAACTGAGTGAGATGGGTGCCGCCCCCGGTGTAACGTCATAGTACCTCCCTTGGTTACCGACATAAAAACAATATGGTAACATGGGTGTTATCGTTTGGTCTAACCAGGCGGAGACACCGCAAGTGAGACATAGACCTCATTCAAGGATATGTTAGGGGCGCCCCTGGTATAACATGTCAAATTGATAGTCCGTGGTATGGCATATATGTGACCCATTATGACAAATAGGATGTGCTCCTTAAGGTGAAGGGATCGATACAGTGATTACCTATAACAAGTGGCTATGGTGGAAACATAGAATCCATTCACTGTGCAGATGGTGAAATTCAGTGCTGCATTATATTCAGTGCCTAGGGTGGTTCAATAAAGACGGCTCTAAAAAGATAAGAGTATCATGTTAATAATGGAACAGAGCATATCATCAAATAAAAGACAGTAAATCGTATTCCCTGTTTAACCCTTTCGGGGCAAGAGTCTCCAAAGTGTGGATCCAATAGGATTCCCGTTTTTTGAGAAGTAATGAACGATTACCCCCTCTTCTAGGGGGGGGAACGGTCTCTATGACCTGGAATTTAAGTTGAGATATTGAATGTCCTTGTGAGTGAAAATGATAGGGAATCGGTAATAATAAATTATTACATCGGATAGTCGATTTGTGTTTTGAGATACGGTCTCTAATACACTGTGTGGTTTCTCCTATGTAAAGGAGGCCACAAGGGCACTTAATGAGATACACTACAAATGATGATTCACATGTGTGATAACATTTAATCTGAAAGCTCTTGTGTTATGATTTGGTAGCTGAGGAGAGCAAGCAAAAAGAAAATACACCAGAGCAGTTGGAAACTATGAGATTGCAGTACCCTGACTACCACCACAACTAGAGGCAGCCGTGGAGCGTTCCTACGTTGGTCCTAGACGCCTCGTCACAGCCTGAGAAACTAACTACACCTAAAGATAGAAAGAGGAAAGCTATCTGCCCCGGAGCAGATCCCCAAAGAACATAGAAAGCCCCCAAACATGTAATGGCGGTTAGACAAGAAGAAATACTGACACAGACAGAAAATAGTATGAGCAAACGTTGGGGCCCAAACTTACTAAATAGAAAAGGATAGGAAGGGCACTTACTGCAATCCCAAAAAACCCTGAAAAGCACCAACTCTACTAATTTCAAAAACACCTGAGATCACACGACCTCTACCACCTAAATTAGTTCTCTGGTGTAACCAAAAACAAAACAGCAGCCACTGAGAAAACTGGAAAAAGCAAATGTACAAACATCAATGGCTGAACTGAACTGAGAGGCAAAAGCCCCAGAGGGGACCCTGAAGGCCCCCACAGAAGTGCAGGACAAAATGCAAAAATCAAGCACAAAAACAAAAAGAAGAAAAGGTCTTATCTGTTAGCAGGAGATTCAGACACAACACAGCAGGCTTCAAAGGAAACAGGAATCAAGGATTGAGAGCAGAACAATTGATCACCGGCAACCCTGATGGGAAGGTGACTCCCTTATATAAGACCAGTCAGTAACACCTGATTCCCACTCCTCACAATCTTCACTGGACAGTCCAGTACCGTTTGTAACCACCAGAGGGAGCTTCTGCTCAGAACTCATTTCCAGCCTATTCACAACAGTACCCCCCCCTGAGGAGGGGTCACCGAACCCTCATTTGAGCAACCAGGTTGGTCAGGATGAGTTCTATGATACGCACGGATGAGTCTCCTAGCATGGATGTCCGAAACAAACACCCAAGAATTGTCTTCCTGACCATAACCTCTCCATTTAACCAAATACTGGAGTTTCCGTCTAGAAAAACGAGAATTCAATATTTTCTCAACCACATACTCCAGATTGCCCTCAACCAAAACAGGGTCAGGAGGCACAGTAGTAGGAACCACTGGCTCAACAAACCTCTTCAACAAGGACTTGTGGAACACGTTATGGATCTTAAATGTCCCTGGAAGAAGCAAACGAAAAGAAACAGGGTTAAGAATCTCCATGATCTTATAAGGTCCAATGAACCTAGGCTTAAATTTAGGAGATGCCACTCTCATAGGAATATTTCTTGAGGACAACCAGACCAAGTCCCCCACTTTAAACCGAGGACCATCAGTCCTATGCCGGTTAGCAAACCGCTGGGCCCTCTCCTGAGAGAGGGACAACCTCTCCACTACCTGGTCCCAAATCTGTTGCATACGCTCCACAACAGAGTCAACACCCGGGCAGACAGAAGCCTCCGTCTGTCCAGAAGAAAACGAGTAAATTACAGAAAAATGGAGACATCAAAGTGGCAGAGCTAGCCCTATTATTAAGAGCAAACTCAGCCAAAGGCAAAAAAGAGACCCAGTCATCCTGATCAGCAGACACAAAGCATCTTAGATAAGTCTCCAATGTCTGGTTTGTTCTCTCAGTTTGACCATTGGTCTGAGGATGAAACGCCGAGGAGAAAGACAATTGAACACCAATTTTAGAACAAAGGTCCTCCAAAATCTGGAAACAAACTGGACTCCTCTGTCAGACACAATGTTCTCAGGAATGCCGTGTAAACGAACCACGTGCTGAAGGAACAAAGGCACCAATTCAGAGGAGGAAGGCAACTTAGGTAATGGCACAAGATGTATCATCTTGGAAAACCTATCGCAAATCACCCAGATGACGGTCATTCTCTGAGAAACAGGGAGGTCGGAAATGAAATCCATAGAGATATGGGTCCATGGTCTCTTGGGCACCGGTAATGGCATCAACAAACCACTAGAACGAGAGCAAGGCTTGGAGCGAGAGCAAGTCCCGCAGGACTGCACAAACTCCCTGACATCACGAGACAAGGTAGGCCACCAAAAGGACCGACCAACCAAGTCCCTGGTACCAAAAATTCCGGGATGACCGGCCAACGCGGAACAATGAATCTCAGACATTACACTCTTTTTCCACTGGTCCGGGACAAACAATTTCCCAACAGGGCAGCGCTCGGGCTAATCTTCCTGGCACCCCTCCAGAGCCAGTCTCAAATTGGGCGAGATGGCGGAAAGAACTACACCCTCTTTCAAAATAACAGAAGGATCAGATAACTCAGGAGAGTCCGCCAGGAAACTCCTCGAGAGGGCATGCGCCTTAACATTTTTAGTGCCAGAAAGAAATGAAACCACAAAATTAAAACGTGTGAAAAACAAGGCCCACCTGGCCTGTCTAGGATTAAGTCGCTTGGCAGATTCCAGATAAACTAGATTCTTATGGTCAGTAAGGACCACCACCTGATGTTTGGCTCCCTCCAGCCAATGTCTCCACTCTTCAAAAGCCCACTTCATGGCTAATAACTCCCGATTACCCACGTCATAATTACGTTCAGTGGGAGAAAATTTTCGAGAGAAAAAGGCACAAGGGTTACTTTTAGAGGTCTCTGGATCTCTTTGGGACAAAACGGCACCTGCCCCAATTTCAGAGGCATCAACCTCCACCTGAAATGGTAGAGAAACATCAGGCTGCCGTAGAACAGGAGAAGTGAATCTCTGCTTAAGTTCCTGAAATGCAGAGACTGCCTCAGGAGGCCAATTCACCACATCAGAACCCTTCTTGGTCAAATCAGTTAATGGTTTAACAATAACAGAGAAATTACCAATAAATTTACGATAAAAATTGGCAAAACCCAAGAATCTTTGAAGAGCCTTTAAAGAAGTAGGTTGGACCCAATCACAGATAGCCTGAACTTTGACCGGGTCCATTTCAATAACAGATGGGGACAAAATGAAACCCAGAAATGAGATCCTCTAAACGCCAAAAAGACACTTTGATCCCTTCACATACAGAGCATTCTCTCTCAAAATCTGGAACACAGTCCGAACATGTTTTACATGAGAGTCCCAGTCATTGGAAAAAATCAAGATATCATCCAAATAAACAATCAGAAATTTATCCACAAAATCCCTGAAAATGTCATTCATGAAGGACTGGAAGACAGAAGGAGCATTAGTGAGCCCAAAGGGCATCACAAGGTACTCAAAATGCCCTTAGGGGTATTAAATGCCGTCTTCCATTCATCCCCGTGCTTAATGCGAATAAGGTTATATGCCCCCTGAGGTCAAGCTTGGTAAACCAAGAGCGTTTTTCACCCTGGAAAACAGATCAGAGATCAAGGGTAACGGATATTGATATTTCACAGTAATATTGTTCAAGAGACGATAATCAATACACGGCCTTAATGAACCATCCTTTTTGGCCACAAAGAAAAAACCGGCACCTAAGGGTGAAGAGGATGGTCTGATATGACCCTTCTCCAATGACTCCTTGATATAAGACCGCATAGCGTCATGTTCAGGTACAGACAAGTTAAAAAGGCGACCTTTAGGGAATTTACTAACAGGCACTAATTCAATAGCGCAGTCATAGCTCCTATGGGGAGGTAAGGATGCAGATTTACTTTCGCTAAACACATCAGAAAAATCAATCAAAAAGTCAGGAACATCCTGAGCCTGGGGGGAGGCAGAAAAAACAGGAGTGTTGGCATTAACACATTGACAGTCCCAACTGGTAACAGACACAGATTTCCAATCCAAAACAGGATTATGAGACTGTAACCAAGGGAAACCCAGTACGATAATGTCATGCAGATTATACAGAACCAAAAATTTGCAACTCTCCTGATGATCAGGTTCTACCCTCATTATCACCTGAGTAGAGAACTGAGGTTTATTCTCAGCCAAAGGGGTAGAATCGATCCCCAGTAGGGGAATAGACTTCCATAGGGGTATCAAGGGAAACCCACAACGTTTAGCAAAATCAAAATCCATCAGGTTAATAGCTGCTCCAGAATCAACGAAAGCCTGAGCAGAAAATGAAGACAGAGAGCACATCAGGGTAACAGTTAACAAAAACTTAGTCTGAACACTACCCAAGTCAACTGAGCGAGCAAAACGTCTTCCCCGCTTAGGGCAGACAGAAATAGCATGAGAGGCATCACCACAGTAGAAACATAACCCATTGCGCTTTCGAAATTCATGACGCTGTGCCCCAGAAACCACTCTATCACACTGCATGGATTCAGAAGCAGGTTCACAAGGCAACATTATTCCACGCATACCTTTCCGCTCACGCAAACGTCTGTCAATTTGAATCGCTAATGACATAGAATCATTGAGACCAGAGGGAACAGGGAATCCCACCATAACATCCTTTACATTATCTGACAGTCCCTTCCGAAAAAGAGCTGCCAAAGCGTCGTCATTCCATTTGGTCAGGACTGCCCACCTACGGAATCTCTGACAGTATAACTCAGCGTCCTCAAGCCCCTGACTTAATGCCAACAAAGTTTTTTCAGCTTGATCAGTGACATTAGGCTCATCGTACAATAAACCCAAAGCCGGAAAAATGCATCAACATCACTCAAAACAGGATCCCCAGGTTCAGGGAAAAAGCCCAATCCTGAGGGTCGCCGCGCAGGAGAGAGATGACAATTTGAACCTGCTGCGCTGCGTTCCCTGAGGACTTAGATTTTAAGGCAAAAAACAATTTACAGTTATTTTTGAAATTCAGAAACTTAGCTCGATCCCCTAAAAACAAATCTGGCATGGGAATCCTAGGTTCCACAACAGGCAACCTAGCAAGATAGGTAGTAATACTCCGAACTTCAGTGGCAAGCTGATCCACACGGCCAGACAACTGTGCAAACTCCATTGAGAGAAAAAAAAAAAATCCTACTCAGCACCCAGAGATACAGAGGGAAAAAAAAAAAATGCAACAAAAAAAAAAAAAAAAAAATCTCTGACAACTTTTTTCTTTCACAATATTTTTCCCTTCTGTGAGTACCATATAATTTTCAGTTTAATTATTACATCGGATAGTCGATTGTGTTTTGAGATACGGTCTCAATACACTGTGTGTTTCTCCTATGTAAAGGAGGCAAGGCACTAGAGATACACTACAAATGATGATTCACATGTGTGTAACATTTAATCTGAAGCTCTTGTGTTATGATTTGTAGCTGAGGAGGCAAGCAAAAAGAAAATACACCAGAGCAGTTGGAAACTATGAGATTGCAGTACCCTGACTAACCACCACAACTAGAGGCAGCCGTGGAGCGTTCCTACGTTGGTCCTAGACGCCTCGTCACAGCCTGAGAAACTAACTACACCTAAAGATAGAAAGAGGAAGCTATCTGCCCCGGAGCAGATCCCCAAAGAACATAGAAAGCCCCCAAACATGTAATGGCGGTTAGACAAGAAGAAATACTGACACAGACAGAAAATAGTATGAGCAAACGTTGGGGCCAAAACTTACTAAATAGAAAAGGATAGGAAGGGCACTTACTGCAATCCCAAAAAACCCTGAAAAGCACCAACTCTACTAATTTCAAAAACACCTGAGATCACACGACCTCTACCACCTAAATTAGTTCTCTGGTGTAACCAAAAACAAAACAGCAGCCACTGAGAAAACTGGAAAAAGCAAATGTACAAACATCAATGGCTGAACTGAACTGAGAGGCAAAAGCCCCCAGAGGGGACCCTGAAGGCCCCCACAGAAGTGCAGGACAAAATGCAAAAATCAAGCACAAAAACAAAAAGAAGAAAAGGTCTTATCTGTTAGCAGGAGATTCAGACACAACACAGCAGGCTTCAAAGGAAACAGGAATCAAGGATTGAGAGCAGAACAATTGATCACCGGCAACCCTGATGGGAAGGTGACTCCCTTATATAAGACCAGTCAGTAACACCTGATTCCCACTCCTCATAATTTTCACTGGACAGTCCAGTACCGTTTGTAACCACCAGAAGGAGCTTCTGCTCAGAACTCATTTCCAGCCTATTCACAACACTCTTGCCCGTCCGGGGATGGTGGATAGTGGAGCCCTTTTGTATATTACTACACTGGGCACAATGGAGACACGGGAATGTACCAAAACGGGGATTGGAGAGAATATTTGCCTCTTGGTACGTAGTGGCCCAATATCAGCATGTACGAGATCATCCTTCAAATTTGATGGTCTTCTGAAACAAGGTAAAAAAGGTTCCGAAAATTCAGGAACGTCAGGGTGTGCTTGTGAGAGAAGGGGCCAATGTCTCCTTATGGTCCTGTGTAATATATATGCATAGGGGTGGAACGTATGCACGAATGGAATACGTTTTTTGGTAGACTGTCGTTGGATGTTAGGTGTATGGTTCCTAGAATCAGACAGGAGAGGAGAAGGGTATCCTCTTTGTAAAAATTTCGTGGTCATCTCCATGTGTCTGCGATTACGGAGAGTGTCGTTAGTCACAATCCGTGTTACACGCTGATATTGTGAGACCGGGATGGACCGTTTGACTGCTGGTGGATGGAAACTGTTCTAATGTAGAATGCTGTTTCTATCTGTGGGTTTGATATGGAGGTCGGTAGTTAAATAGCCATTGGAGTCCTTTATGATAATGGTATCAAGGAAATTAATAGACTCAAGACTGGAGGATATGGTGAATTTAATCCCTGGCCAAGATGTGTTGAGGAAGGCGTAAAACTCCATTAGGGATTCAAGAGAGCCTGTCCAAAAGCAAATTACATCATCGATGTAACGCTTCCACAGCAAGACATTTTCTACATATAAATGCTTATAGATGACCTTAGCTTCAAATTCCGCCATGTACCTATTAGCATACGGGGGCGCCACGTTAGATCCCATGGCAGTCCCCGTATCTGCAAGAAGAAAGTATCTTGGAAAATGAAGTAGTTGTTAAATAGTATGATAGATAACAGGTCAATGCATAGGTTGACCTGATTAGGTTCCATCCCTGTACCAATCAAAAGGTGGTGTACCGCATTGATGCCTTCAATGTGAGGGATAGACGTGTACAGATCTTTTACATCTAGGGTGACAAGGATAGTGTTAGCTGGAATTCTGCCTAGTTGTCGAATGGTTCGTAAAAATTCACCCGTGTCTAACAGGAAAGAAGGTGCTTTCTGTGTTAGAGGTGTAAGAACCTTTTCTAGAAATTTAGCAATAGGAGACAAGATGGATTCAGTGGAGGCCACAATTGGCCTCCCTGGTGGATTTTCCAAATTTTTATGGACTTTGGGTAAGGTGTAAAAAACCGGTGTTATGGGGTATTTCTTCTTCAAATAGTCACTTGTTTTAACATCTAAGGTACCCAACGCAGAATATTTTTGTATGACGGTATCAATCTTAAGAGAAATTACTTGTATAGGATCTCCAGACAGCTGTTGGTAGACTGTTGTGTCTCCTAGCTGTCTTAGGATCTCGGACACATATTGTGTCTTGTCCATTATTACCAAGGCACCCCCTTTATCGGCAGGCTTAAAAATGAGATTAGTGTCGCTACGTAATGAAGTAAGTGCTTGTTTCTCCACTATTGATAAATTAGGGGGGTAGAATAATCTACCTTTTTCAATATCTCCCCTGATTGTGGAGAAAGAAGCTTGTACAAAGCCGATAAAGGTTTCTATAGCATGTGACCCCGGTGGTGGACGAAATGAACTTTTATTGTAAAGTCCCAATTTCTGTATAGACAGGGCATTCTCAGTGGTATCATCTGCTGATGGCGTATGGGATGAAGAAGAAAAATACGCTTTTAACCGTAGTGACCTGAAGAACCTCTGAAGGTCCATTTCCAATTGGAATGTACTGCACTTATAGGCAGGACAAAAAGAGAGACCTTTCTGCAGTACCCCAAGTTCGGCTACACCTAATGTTCTAGAGGAAATGTTTATGACCAAAGATTCTGTACCTGGGATCTCGTTATTCGTTTTGAATTTTGGAAGTTTCTTCCTTCTGCTCCGTCTTGTCTCCTTCTGGGGAAACGTCTTCGTTGACCTAAAAAAGTCCCTGATGTTGAAGGGGTGACATTTCTCTCCTGTTCGGATTCTGAAGTTGAGTGTTCTGTAGAGGATCTTTGAAAGCGTGGTGGACGTCTGGATGAAAAGGATTCTTGCCATCTGTATACACGATGTAACTCGTAGTCTGCAGGCGTCTCTCAAAAATTTGTTTCTCTTGCGGCTTTCTGTGTCGCTTCTATGTAGATTAACCCGGGTTTGGATTTGAGACTTGAGCGTACTGAGTTCTTCAGAGGTACCGGTGGTAGCTAGTTGCGACTCTATATTCTTGATCTGGATGTTGTTCGCCTCGATAGCTTGATGCAGATGTTCTAGGGTAAGTGTCATTAAATCGAGAGAACACTTGTTTAGGATTTGTTCATAACGAGAACAATACTCAGGTAAGTCATGAAAAAGAGTGGGGCGGAGTGGGACCCTCAAACCTCGTGGTATCCGCTTAACCCGAAGATATTCGGAAAGTGTGGCGCTATGTAGCCGAGGTTGACGTGATGTCTGAGGGCCCGTTCTAAATCCCTTCCCCGTGTTTCTCGTGGAGGTGCCTTTAAGAATTCACTAGAAAATTTGGATTGTGCCAGGATAGCGGAAAATTCCTCTGTATTATAGGAAAATGTGGAAGACATAACCACTTCTAGCGTGCTACAACGTAAAAGGGACAATAATATTAATGTAGCGTGTGCACTGCTAGGTATATAAAGGTGCCGGATTAGGTTCCTAAGCCAGAATATAATATAATTTAATCAGGCACTCAACTTGTATGTTTGTGACAAACATTCGTTTTTATTTGGTGAAGATATGGTTCTCATAGAGGTAGCAAGACGTTTCGGCAGTCACTCTGCCTTTATCAATTGCTTGTTTTGCAGAAGAGAAACCTTTAATATAAATTGAGAAAATGAACAAAAATTTTTTTTTAAAAAAAGTATATACAACAATAGAGAATAGCTTGGTGATAGGACATATTGTACAAATATTAGAATAGGGAAATACCCCCAGCACAATCCAAAAATTTTCGGAACCTTTTTTACCTTGTTTCAGAAGACCATCAAATTTGAAGGATGGTCTCGTACATGCTGATATTGGGCCACTACGTACCAAGAGGCAAATATTTCTCTCCAATCCCCGTTTTGGTACATTCCCGTGTCTCCATTGTGCCCAGTGTAGTAATATACAAAAGGGCTCCACTATCCACCATCCCCGGACGGGCAAGAGCTTTCAGATTAAAGGTTATCACACATGTGAATCATCATTTGTAGTGTATCTCATTAAGTGCCCTTGTGGCCTCCTTTACATAGGAGAAACCACACAGTGTATTAGAGACCGTATCTCAAAACACAAATCGACTACCCGATGTAATAATTTATTATTACCGATTCCCTATCATTTTCACTCACAAGGACATTCAATATCTCAACTTAAATTCCAGGTCATAGAGACCGTTCCCCCCCTAGAAGAGGGGGTAATCGTTCATTACTTCTCAAAAAACGGGAATCCTATTGGATCCACACTTTGGAGACTCTTGCCCCGAAAGGGTTAAACAGGGAATACGATTTACTGTCTTTTATTTGATGATATGCTCTGTTCCATTATTAACATGATACTCTTATCTTTTTAGAGCCGTCTTTATTGAACCACCCTAGGCACTGAATATAATGCAGCACTGAATTTCACCATCTGCACAGTGAATGGATTCTATGTTTCCACCATAGCCACTTGTTATAGGTAATCACTGTATCGATCCCTTCACCTTAAGGAGCACATCCTATTTGTCATAATGGGTCACATATATGCCATACCACGGACTATCAATTTGACATGTTATACCAGGGGCGCCCCTAACATATCCTTGAATGAGGTCTATGTCTCACTTGCGGTGTCTCCGCCTGGTTAGACCAAACGATAACACCCATGTTACCATATTGTTTTTATGTCGGTAACCAAGGGAGGTACTATGACGTTACACCGGGGGCGGCACCCATCTCACTCAGCTGAGCACACACGCACTTCCGGTCCCGGAATTCTGGGTACCGGAAGGTGTTAGTGGAACGCACGCTAAGCCACGACGCTGGACACTTCCGGTTCTCGGCAGACATCGCGCTCATATATAGGTACGATACTCACAGACTGCTTTGACTAGCGGCGGATACCGCGTCAGCAGCCACACAGGGTAAGCGCTCTTGCCGCTCATGTCACCACGCATTACGGCAATTAAATTATATGACACTTCTTTGGCTTATTTTAGACTGCAAACCACCCTAAAAACCTACACTGAGCGAAGTCCGTTACTTCATAAGGGTATGCATCATCTTTTCTCAACTATGTAGCTCATTAACCTGGGTTAGCTATATTTCACTGTGTGTAATCTTTCTTATTACCAGTCTGCAGACCACTTGATATTACAAGCCACCCAATATCCTCTAGGCTCTGGGGTATGAAATATACTTTATATTATATTAATTCATGCAATATGTCTCTATTCTGTGGACACATATAAATATAAGAATGTCTCTCTCTCTCTCTGATAGCCTTTTGCTGTTAGCTGTCCGGATTATGGACAAATACAGTTTTTGCCCCATTATCTCATAAACGGTATGTTATACCTTTTACCATATCTTGGGCACACAACCTATGGTTATCCTATGTACATATACAAAAATGTATACATTCTTTCTGATAGTTATCCAATTTTGGGACAAGTGACTATATACGTTCATGTGTTCTTCTATCTCGTAAACGGTATGTTGCATGTACACACAGGATTTTTTGGATTGTGCTGGGGGTATTTCCCTATTCTAATATTTGTACAATATGTCCTATCACCAAGCTATTCTCTATTGTTGTATATACTTTTTTTAAAAACATTTTTTGTTCATTCTCTCAATTTATATTAAAGGTTTCTCTTCTGCAAAACAAGCAATTGATAAAGGCAGAGTGACTGCCGAAACGTCTTGCTACCTCTATGAGAACCATATCTTCACCAAATAAAAACGAATGTTTGTCACAAACATACAAGTTGAGTGCCTGATTTCATTATATTAGGTTTTCCCAATGACTGCAGAGGTCGTTATACAGATCGCTGATGAGATGTGTTTGGAATCACAGATCGCTGATGAGATGTGTTTGGAATCTAACAGCTAAGTCGCTAACGAGATCGCTACTGCGTCATAAATGGTGACGCAGTAGTGATCTCGTTAGTGATCTCGCTTAGTGTGGCATACCCTTAAGTGTACAGCACAATCGCTATCAGCACAGGCACATATTTCGCTTTTTGGACAATTCCTAACGCTCTCCCTGCTGAGAGCAAGCGGCAACAACCTCTCCCTACGCTAAGATCGGCTGAAGTAAAATGGCAGTCGGTGGTGAGGGCATTTTATAGACACTGTGATGCCACAGAAAGCCTGCAATGCCCTCCAATAAGATGGTGGTGGCGGCAGCGCGTCATCACGTTGCCAACAGTCTGCGTCCTTCATCATTGGCAGAGATTTGGCGCTTTTAACATTATGGGAAAATCGACTGGCGCGATAAAGTCGCTGAACTCGTGGGCGACCTCTTGCTATGGTCGGGTTTCGGTCGGCGAAACCCGACTTTAGCGAAAGTCGGCCATTTTTCAAATGTGCCCGACCTGTTTCTTTCAACTCTCTAGACAACCCATTTAAGAAGATTCAATTTTGGTTAAAACTATTCCAACATTATGAACATTAAAAAGGCTTCTCCCATATGTGACGTCTCTGATGTTTATTAACAGTTGATTTCCAAGTAAAATATTTCCCACATTAAGAAAATGAAAAAGGCTTCTCCTCTGTGTGACTGCGCTGATGTCTAACAAGAAATGATTTCTTTGTAAAACATTTCCCACATTCTGAACATGAAAAAGGCTTCTCCCCTGTGTGAGTTCTCTGGTGGCTAACAAGATGCGATTTCTGGTAAAAACATTTCCCACATTCTAAACAGGAAAATGGCTTCTCTCCGGTGTGAGTTTTCTCATGTTTACTCAGGGCTGATTTATCTGTAAAACATTTCCCACATTCTGAACATGAATATGGCTTCTCTGCTGTGTGAATTCTCTCATGTGTAACAAGATTTGAATTCTGAGTAAAGCATTTCCCACATTCGGAACAGGAAAAAGGCTTCTCCCCTGTGTGAATTCTCTGGTGAAAAACAAGTAGTGATTTTTTGTGCAAAACATTTCCCACATTCTGAACAGGAAAAAGGCTTCTCCCCTGTGTGAGTTCTCTGGTGGGTAACAAGACGCGTTTTACGGTTAAACATTTCCCACATTCTGAACAAAAAAATTCTTCTCCCTGTGTGAGTTCTATGGTGAGTAACCAATTCTGATTTCTGGCTAAAACATTTACCACATTCTGAACAGGAAAAAGGCTTCTCCCTGTGTGAGTTCTATGGTGAGTAACCAATTCTGATTTTCGGCTAAAACATTTACCACATTCTGAACAGGAAAAAGGCTTCTCCCCTGTGTGAGTTCTCTGGTGGGTAACAAGACGCGTTTTACGGTTAAAACATTTCCCACATTCTGAACAAAAAAAGGCTTCTCCCCTGTGTGAGTTCTATGGTGAGTAACCAATTCTGATTTCTGGCTAAAACATTTACCACATTCTGAACAGGAAAAAGGCTTCTCCCCTGTGTGAGTTCTATGGTGAGTAACCAATTCTGATTTCCGGCTAAAACATTTCCCACATTCTGAACAGGAAAAAGGCTTTCCCCTGCGTGAGTTCTATGGTGTTCAACAAGATTCCTTTCTGGATAAAATTTTTCCCACATTCTGAACATGAAAAAGGCTTCTCCCTGTGTGACTTCTATGGTGAATAACAAGCAGTGATTTATGTGCAAAACATTTCCCACATTCTGAACATGAAAAAGGCTTCTCCCCGGTGTGAGTTCTATGGTGAGTAATCAAATCTGATTTTGGTTAAAACATTTCCCACATTCTGAACATGAAAAAGGCTTCTCCCTGCGTGAGTTATTTGGTGTATAACAAGATTCCCTTTCTGGTTAAAACATTTCCCACATTCTGAACATGAAAAAGGTTTCTCCCCTGTGTGAGTTATTTGGTGTATAACAAGATTCCCTTTCTGGTTAAAACATTTCCCACATTCTGAACATGAAAAAGGTTTCTCCCCTGTATGAATTCTCTGGTGAGTAACAAGATCTGATTTCTGTTTAAAACATTTCCCACATTCTGAACATGAAAAAGGATTCTCCCCTGTGTGAGTTCTCTGGTGTCTAACAACATGTGTTTTACTTGCAAAACATTTCCCACATTCTGAACATGAAAAAGGCTTCTCCCCTGTGTGAGTTCTCTGGTGGATAACAAAATGTGATTTCCATGTAAAATATTTTCCACATTCTGAACATGAAAATGACTTCTTTGCATTAGGAGCAGTTTGTTTTTTAATGCCTCTTTTGTGACTCTGATTTTCCTTAGTAGTCGGTAATGAATCAGATGTGACCTGTTTCATAGGATCAGATGAAGATCTTTGCTGTGAATGGATGATGATATATCTGGAGTAATGGCATTCACTTCAGTTGTATCTTGTAGGATCTCAAGATCATCTGATTTAGAAATTGAAGATGTCAGCTGTTCCTCTGATCTCATGGTACAGTAAAAAAAAAAAGGATTCTCCCCTGTGTGAATTTTCTCATGTTTACTCAGGGCTGATTTCTCTCTAAAACATTTCCCACATTCTGAACATGAAAAAGGCTTCTCCCCCGTGTGAGTTCTCTGATGTGCGATAAGATTTGATTTATCTGTATAACATTTCCCACATTCTGAACATGAAAAAGGCTTCTCCCCTGTGTGGGTTCTATGATGTGTAACAAGATACGCTTTCCGGTGAAAATATTTCCCACATTCTGAACATGAAAATGGCTTCTTTGCTTTAGGAGCAGTTTGTTTTTTAATGCCTCTTTTGTGACTTTGATTTTCCTTAGTAGTCAGTAATGAGTCAGAAGATGGGACCTGTTTCATAGGATCAGATGACAGATCTTTGCTGTGAATGGATGATGATGTATCTGGAGTAATGGCATTCTCTTCAGTTGTATCTTGTAGGATCTCAAGATCATCTGATTTAGAAATTGAAGATGTCAGCTGTCCCTCTGATCTCCTGATACAGTCATCTGCTAAGATAAAAAAAACTATTTTTTAATAAATTATCCTTGAGTTTTATGTTTGAATATTTCTACTTAAACTGTCCATAAAAATGGCAAGCTATGTAAAAAACTGTAATTATTTACCAAGACAATGACAGTTCACAGTCTAAGGCCTCTTGCACACATTCGTTTTTTCGCCGTCAGGACAATCCGTCCATTTGTAAAAAGACGGATCCAGCGCTGATTGCGAAAAAACTGATGCAACGGATCCGGTTTTTAGCCTGATCCGACCTGAACTTTTGAACTGGAGAAATGTAGTGTGCGCATGTCGAGAGAGAGAGAAACAACATGAATCTGACAAAAGTAATAATAAATCAAAAATCTATGAAAATGAACAGATGAAAGTCAGACATTGCTTTTCAGCCATGCTTCCACAGAATTTATAAAAAATAAAATTCACTAAATAGGCCTGGACAGAAATGATGGTTCCCTTAACTTAACCGCTTTGTGACCGCCAACGGTAGATAAATGTCAGCGTTAGCAGGGCTTTGTGCAGAACCGAAGTTTGTCTACGGTCGGCGGTTTTGTGCTCATCGGGACACCCATGTATCTTATAACAAGGGGATTTGAGAGCACAACGCTTCCTGTGACCCCTAACCTCATTGAGACCTGATTGGTTCAGGTCCTGATGATGTCAGCGTCACACCAGCCAATGAGACAAATCACTAGGAAAGTTTGTTGTAGAAATGAACTTTCCCGGGCGATCTGCCTCATAAAACGCTGTTTCTCCTCAGATCTCCTGTCAGTGAGAGATTAGAGGAGAAACAGTGTTACAAGTGCTGCTGTCAACAGCTGTGTCATCACCGATCCTGTTATAAAGTAAGAAAACAGATAAGGCAGGTTAGGGTTAGTGCTATAGTTAGGGTTAGGCCATAGTTAGGGGTAAGCGCCATAGTTAGGGTAAGCGCCATAGTTAGGTAGGTAGTTAGGGCGCCATAGTTAGGGTAAGCGCATAGTTAGGGTAGCGCCATAGTTAGGGTTAGCGCCATAGTTAGGGTTAGCGCCATAGTTAGGGTTGCAGTTAGGGTTAGCGCCATAGTTAGGGTTAGCGCATAGTTAGGGTAGCGCCTGTTATAGTTTAGGGTTAGCGCCATAGTTAGGGTTAGCGCTATAGTTAGGGTTAGTGCTATAGTTAGGGTTAGTGTTATAGTTAGGGTTAGTGCTATAGTTAGGGTTAGTGCTATAGTTAGGGTTAGTGTTATAGTAGGGTTAGTGCTATAGTTAGGGTTAGTGTTATAGTTAGGGTTAGTGTTATAGTTAGGTTAGGTTAGTTAGGTTAGCGTATAGTTAGGGTTAGGCTATAGTTAGGGTTAGTGCATAGTTAGGGTTAGCGCTATAGTTAGGGTTAGCGCCATAGTTAGGGTTAGCGCCATAGTTAGGGTTAGCGCCATAGTTAGGGTTAGCGCCATAGTTAGGGTTAGCGCATAGTTAGGTTAGCGCTATAGTTAGGGTTAGTGCTATAGTTAGGGATAGTGTTATAGTTAGGGTTAGCGCCATAGTTAGGGTTAGTGCTATAGTTAGGGTTAGTGCTATAGTTAGGGTTAGTGTTATAGTTAGTGTTATAGTTAGGGTTAGTGTTATAGTTAGGGTTAGTGCTATAGTTAGGGATAGTGTTATAGCTAGGGTTAGTGCTATAGTAAGGGTTAGTGTTATAGTTAGGGTTAGTACTATAGTTAGGGTTAGTGCTATAGTTAGGGTTAGTGTTATAGTTAGGGTTAGTGTTATAGTTAGGGTTAGTGCCATAGTTAGGGTTAGTGTTATAGTTAGGGTTAGCGCTATAGTTAGGGTTAGTGCTATAGTTAGGGTTAGTGCCATAGTTAGGGTTAGTGCTATAGTTAGGGTTAGTGCTATAGTTAGGGTTAGTGCCATAGTTAGGGTTAGTGCTATAGTTAGGGTTAGTGTTATTAGTTAGGGTTAGTGCTATAGTAAGGGTTAGTGTTGGGGCTAAAGTTAGGGTTAGGCTAAAGAATTAGGCTTTTCTCAATTGTCTCCCCAATAATTTGGTCACGTCACATTTTTCTATTTCCGGAAAAAAAAAAAAAAGTCCCGTCAGTATTATAGTGCAGAGGAGGCTTATTCACTTTTATGTTCTGACAGTGAAGAAAGTGCAGTGTCAGATGGCAATGTGGATTTCGAGGGCTTTAGTAGCAGCGACAGTGATGGCTCAGAAATGAGCAGTGATTCTGGTCCATCCTCACACACAAGGACCAGTACAACAAGAAGGACAAATAGCGCTTCTGGAGAAATGTCTCCAGCTCAGGAAACAATGCCCAGTACTAGCGCTGTCCCTAGCGCTCGTGAATTGGCGCCCACCAATGTCCAAGGGGCTTTGTCTCTTGATGTAGCATTTACCAGATGGGAGGCTTCAGATTCGGCTACTCCATTCATCCCTAATTTTAATGCCGTTCCTGGTATAAATGTGGAGGTGGAAGATTTTGGACCGATTTTTTTAAATTTGTTTATGACAGATAGTTTGCTAGAGCATATTGTTCTACAAACAAATTTATATGTGTCCCAATTCATCAGCCAGAATCCACGATCCTATTATGCTAGGTCAAATTTATAGACACCAACTAATGTCCTAGAAAAGAAAAAAAATTTAGGACTTACATTCGTTATGGGGCTTGTTATAAAAATGAGCATTCGGTCTTATTGGTCCAACCACCCTGTTCAAGCCACCCCTATGTTTTCTGCAGTTCTTCCTAGGACCCATTATGAAATGTTCATGAGATTTTGGCATTTTAATGACAATAGTCAATGCCTGCCCAGAAATGCCCCAGAACATGACGGACTATTCAAAATCAGACCCATCATCGATGACTTGACAGAAAACTTCTTAAAGCTCTACACCCCAACAGAAAACATTTCCATTGATGAGTCCCTTGTAAAATTCGTAGACTATGAGCCCTTGCGGGCAGGGTCCTCTCTCCTTCTGTACTTGGGTGTGCCTTGTATTGCTCATGTTTATTGTACTTGTCTATATTTCCCCTTTTCACATGTAAAGTGCCATGGAATAAATGGCGCTATAAAAATGTATAATAATAATAAAATTGAAAGGAAGACGGCACCTCAAGCAATTTATTCCTTCTAAGAGGGCAAGGTTCAGAATAAAGCTCTATAAAATGTGTGAGAGTTCAACCGGATACACATCAGCTTTTCACATTTATGAGGGGAAAGATAGCCAACTAAACCCACCAGGAGGCCATACTTATCTGGGGTCATCTGGAAAAATCGTTTGGGAGCTGATAACTCCATTTTTACAAAAAGGCTACAATCTGTATACTGACAACTACTACACCAGCATCACTGTTGTGAATGGGTTTGAGATGAGTTCTGAGCAGAGGCTCCCTCTGGTGGTTACAAGCGGTGCTAGTGAAGATTGTGAGGACTGGGAATCAGGTGTTACTGACTGGTCTTATATAAGGGAGTCATTTTCCCATCAGGGTTGCCGGTGATCAATTGTTCTGGTCTGAATCCTTTATTCCAGTTTCCCTTGTAGCCTGCTGTGTCGTGTCTGCATCTCCTGCTAACAGATAAGACATTTTCTTCTTTTGTGTTTGTGCTATATTTTTGCATTTTGTCCTGCACTTCTGTGGGGGCCTTCAGGGTCCCCTCCGGGGGCTTCTGCCCTCTCAGTTTTGTTCAGCCACTGATGTTTGTACTTTTGCTTTTTCCAGTTTTTTCAGTGGCTGCTGTTTTGATTTTGTTATACCAGAGAACTAATTTAGGTGGTAGAGGTCATGTGATCTCAGGTGATTTTGAAATTAGTAGAGTTGGTGCTTTTCAGGGTTTTCTGGGATTGCAGTAAGTATCCTTCCTGTCCTTTTCTATTTAGTTAGTTTGGGCCCCAGCGTTTGCTCATACTATTTTCTTTCTGTGTCAGTATTTCATCTTGTCTAACCGCCATTACATGTTTGGGGGCTTTCTATTATCTTTGGGGTTCTGCTCCGGGGCAGATAGCTTTCCTATATCTATCTTTAGGTGTAGTTAGTTTCTCAGGCTGTGACGAGGCGTCTAGGACCAACGTAGGAACGCTCCACGGCTGCCTCTAGTTGTGGTGGTTAGTCAGGGTACTGCAATCTCATAGATTCCAACTGCTCTGGTGTATTGCCTTTTTACCTGCACTCCTCAGCTACCGAAACATAACAGTATCACCGGCCCAAAAAATTGAATTTGTATGGTACTCACAGAAGGGAAAAAATATTGTCAGAGTTGTCAGAGATATTTTCTGTTTGTTGCATTTTTTTTTTTTTCCCTCTGTATCTCTGGGTGCTGGGGAGGATCTTTTCTCTCAATGGAGTTTGCACAGTTGTCTGGCCGTGTGGATCAGCTTGCCACTGAGGTTCAGAGTATTGCTGCATATCTTGCTAGGTTGCCTGTTGTGGAACCTAGGATCCCCATGCCAGATTTGTTTTTAGGGGATCGAGCTAAGTTTCAGAATTTCAAAAATAATTGTAAATTGTTTTTTGCCTTAAAATCTAAGTCCTCAGGGAACGCAGCGCAGCAGGTTCAAATTGTCATCTCTCTCCTGCGCGGCGATCCTCAGGATTGGGCTTTTTCCCTGACACCTGGGGATCCTGTTTTGAGTGATGTTGATGCATTTTTTCAGGCCTTGGGGTTATTGTACGATGAGCCTAATGTCACTGATCAAGCTGAGAAAGCCTTGTTGGCATTAAATCAGGGGCTTGATGACGCTGAGTTATACTGTCAGAGATTCCGTAGGTGGGCAGTCCTGACCAAATGGAATGACGACGCTTTGGCAGCCCTTTTCCGGAAGGGTCTGTCAGATAATGTAAAGGATGTTATGGTGGGATTCCCTGTCCCCTCTGGTCTCAATGATTCTATGTCATTAGCGATTCAAATTGACAGACGTTTGCGTGAGCGGAGAAGTATGCGTGGAATGGTGTTGCCTTGTGAACCAGCTTCTGAACCCATGCAGTGTGATAGAGTGGTGTCTGGGACACAGCGTCATGAGTTTCGAAAGCGCAATGGGTTATGTTTCTACTGTGGTGATGCCTCTCATGCTATTTCAGTCTGCCCTAAGCGGGGAAGACGTTTTGCACACTCAGTTGTCTTGGGTAGTGTTCAGACTAAGTTTTTATTAACTGTCACTCTGATATGCTCTCTGTCCTCATTTTCTGCTCAGGCTTTCGTTGATTCTGGAGCAGCTATTAACCTGATGGATTATGATTTTGCTAAACGTTGTGGATTTCCCTTGATACCCCTACAGAAGTCTATTCCCCTACTGGGGATCGATTCTACCCCTTTGGCTGAGAATAAACCCCAGTTTTCTACTCAGGTGATAATGAGGGTTGAACCTGATCACCAGGAGTGCTGCAAATTTTTGGTTCTGTATAATCTGCATGACATTATCGTGCTGGGTTTTCCTTGGTTACAGTCTCATAATCCTGTTTTGGATTGGAAATCTGTGTCTGTAACCAGTTGGGGCTGCCAATGTGTTAATACCAACACTCCTGTTTTTTCTACCTCCCCCAGGCTCAGGATGTTCCTGACTTTTTGATTGATTTTTCTGATGTGTTTAGCGAAAGTAAATCTGCATCCTTGCCTCCCCATAGGAGCTATGACTGCGCTATTGAATTAGTGCCGGGTAGTAAATTCCCTAAAGGTCGCCTTTTTAACTTGTCTGTACCTGAACATGACGCTATGCGGTCTTATATCAAGGAATCATTGGAGAAGGGTCATATCAGACCATCCTCTTCACCCTTAGGTGCCGGTTTTTTCTTTGTGGCCAAAAAGGATGGTTCATTAAGGCCGTGTATTGATTATCGTCTCTTGAACAATATTACTGTGAAATATCAATACCCGTTACCCTTGATTTCTGACCTGTTTTCCAGGGTGAAAAACGCTACTTGGTTTACCAAGCTTGACCTCAGGGGGGCATATAACCTTATTCGCATTAAGCACGGGGATGAATGGAAAACGGCATTCAATACCCCTGAAGGGCATTTTGAGTACCTGGTGATGCCCTTTGGGCTCACTAATGCTCCTTCCGTCTTCCAGTCCTTCATGAATGACATTTTCAGGGATTTTGTGGACAAATTTCTGATTGTTTATTTGGATGATATCTTGATTTTTTCTAATGACTGGGACTCTCATGTGAAACATGTTCGAACTGTATTCCAGATTTTGAGAGAGAATGCTCTGTATGTGAAGGGATCAAAGTGTCTTTTTGGCGTACAGAAGATCTCATTTCTGGGATTCATTTTGTCCCCATCTGTTATTGAAATGGACCCGGTCAAGGTTCAGGCCATCTGTGATTGGGTCCAACCTACTTCATTAAAGGCTCTTCAGAGATTTTTGGGTTTTGCCAATTTTTATCGTAAATTTATTGGTAATTTCTCGGTTATTGTTAAACCATTAACTGATTTGACCAGAAAGGGTTCTGATGTGGTGAATTGGCCTCCTGAGGCAGTCTCTGCATTTCAGGAACTTAAGCAGAGATTCACTTCTGCTCCTGTTCTACGGCAGCCTGATGTTTCTCTGCCATTTCAGGTGGAGGTTGATGCCTCTGAAATTGGGGCAGGTGCCGTTTTGTCCCAAAAAGATCCAGAGACCTCTAAAAGTAACCCTTGTGCCTTTTTCTCTCGAAAATTTTCTCCTACTGAACGTAATTATGACGTGGGTAATCGGGAGTTATTGGCCATGAAGTGGGCTTTTGAAGAGTGGAGACATTGGCTGGAGGGAGCCAAACATCAGGTGGTGGTCCTTACGGACCATAAGAATCTGGTCTATCTGGAATCTGCCAAGCGACTCAATCCTAGACAGGCCAGGTGGGCCTTGTTTTTCACACGTTTTAATTTTGTGGTTTCCTTTCTTCCTGGCACTAAGAATGTTAAGGCGGATGCCCTCTCGAGGAGTTTCCTTGCGGACTCTCCTGAGTTATCTGATCCTTCTGTTATTTTGAAAGAGGGTGTAGTTCTTTCCGCCATCTCGCCCAATTTGAGACTTGCTCTGGAGGGGTGTCAGGAGGATAGGCCCGAGTGCTGCCCTGTTGGAAAATTGTTTGTCCCGGACCAGTGGAAAAAGAGTGTGATGTCTGAGATTCATTGTTCCGCGTTGGCTGGGCATCCCGGAATTTTTGGTACCAGAGACTTGGTTAGTCGGTCCTTTTGGTGGCCTACCTTGTCTCGTGATGTCAGGGAATTTGTGCAGTCCTGCGGGACTTGCTCTCGCTCCAAGCCTTGCTCTCGCTCTAGTGGTTTGTTGATGCCATTGCCTGTGCCCAAGAGACCATGGACCCATATCTCTATGGATTTCATTTCCGACCTTCCTGTTTCTCAGAGAATGACCACCATCTGGGTAATTTGTGATAGGTTTTCCAAGATGATACATCTTGTGCCATTACCTAAGTTGCCTTCCTCCTCTGAATTGGTGCCGTTGTTCCTTCAGCACGTGGTTCGTTTACACGGCATTCCTGAGAACATTGTGTCTGACAGAGGAGTCCAGTTTGTTTCCAGATTTTGGAGGACTTTTTGTTCTAAACTGGGTGTTCAATTGTCTTTCTCCTCGGCATTTCATCCTCAGACCAATGGTCAAACTGAGAGAACAAACCAGACATTGGAGACTTATCTAAGATGCTTTGTGTCTGCTGATCAGGATGACTGGGTCTCTTTTTTGCCTTTGGCTGAGTTTGCTCTTAATAATAGGGCTAGCTCTGCTACTTTGATGTCTCCGTTTTTCTGTAATTCTGGGTTTCACCCTCGATTTTCTTCAGGACAGACGGAGGCTTCTGTCTGTCCAGGTGTTGACTCTGTTGTGGAGCGTATGCAACTGATTTGGGACCAGGTAGTGGAGAGGTTGTCCCTCTCTCAGGAGAGGGCCCAGCGGTTTGCTAACCGGCATAGGACTGATGGTCCTCGGTTTAAAGTAGGGGACTTGGTCTGGTTGTCCTCAAAGAATATTCCTATGAGAGTAGCATCTCCTAAATTTAAGCCTAGGTTCATTGGACCTTATAAGATCATGGAGATTATTAATCCTGTTTCTTTTCGTTTGCTTCTTCCAGGGACATTTAAGATCCTTAACGTGTTCCACAAGTCCTTGTTGAAGAGGTTTGTTGAGCCAGTGGTTCCTGCTGCTGTGCCTCCTGACCCTGTTTTGGTTGAGGGCAATCTGGAGTATGTGGTTGAGAAAATATTGGATTCTCGTTTTTCTAGACGGAAACTCCAGTATTTGGTTAAATGGAGAGGTTATGGTCAGGAAGACAATTCTTGGGTGTTTGCTTCGGACATCCATGCTAGGAGACTTATCCGTGCGTATCATAGAACTCATCCTGACCGACCTGGTTGCTCAAATGAGGGTTCGGTGACCCCTCCTCAAGGGGGGGGTACTGTTGTGAATGGGTTTGAGATGAGTTCTGAGCAGAGGCTCCCTCTGGTGGTTACAAGCGGTGCTAGTGAAGATTGTGAGGACTGGGAATCAGGTGTTACTGACTGGTCTTATATAAGGGAGTCATTTTCCCATCAGGGTTGCCGGTGATCAATTGTTCTGGTCTGAATCCTTTATTCCAGTTTCCCTTGTAGCCTGCTGTGTCGTGTCTGCATCTCCTGCTAACAGATAAGACATTTTCTTCTTTTGTGTTTGTGCTATATTTTTGCATTTTGTCCTGCACTTCTGTGGGGGCCTTCAGGGTCCCCTCCGGGGGCTTCTGCCCTCTCAGTTTTGTTCAGCCACTGATGTTTGTACTTTTGCTTTTTCCAGTTTTTTCAGTGGCTGCTGTTTTGATTTTGTTACACCAGAGAACTAATTTAGGTGGTAGAGGTCGTGTGATCTCAGGTGATTTTGAAATTAGTAGAGTTGGTGCTTTTCAGGGTTTTCTGGGATTGCAGTAAGTATCCTTCCTGTCCTTTTCTATTTAGTTAGTTTGGGCCCCAGCGTTTGCTCATACTATTTTCTTTCTGTGTCAGTATTTCATCTTGTCTAACCGCCATTACATGTTTGGGGGCTTTCTATTATCTTTGGGGTTCTGCTCCGGGGCAGATAGCTTTCCTATATCTATCTTTAGGTGTAGTTAGTTTCTCAGGCTGTGACGAGGCGTCTAGGACCAACGTAGGAACGCTCCACGGCTGCCTCTAGTTGTGGTGGTTAGTCAGGGTACTGCAATCTCATAGATTCCAACTGCTCTGGTGTATTGCCTTTTTACCTGCACTCCTCAGCTACCGAAACATAACACATCACCCTATTTAAAAGTCTGGTTGAGCATAACATGGGGCTTGTGGGACCATGCACAAAAACCGTCAGGGGTTTCCACAATCACTGGTCAACAAAAAGTACCGAAGGGGGCAGTCAGGGGCTTTACACAATGGATAGCTGCTTGTCCTTAAGTATAAGGATAAAAAAGATATTTTTATCCTGAGCTCGATCCACACAGATGCCACAAGGGCCACTGCAGACCAACAGGGATATACTACTCCAAAACCTGTGTCTGTCATTGACTACAACAAATATATGGGGGTGTGGACCTTGCAGATCAGGTTCTACAGCCATACCAGGTATCAAGAAAATCATATACAGTGTTGGCCAAAAGTATTGGCACCCCTGCAATTCTGTCAGATAATACTCATTTTCTTCCTGAAAATGATTGCAATCACAAATTATTTGCTATTTTTATCCTAATTTAATTTGCTTGCAAGGAAAAAACACAAAAGAGAATGAAGCAAAAATCAAATCCTTTATCATTTCACACAAAACTCCAAAAATGGGCCGGACAAAAGTATTGGCACCCTCAGCCTAATACTTGGTTGCACAACCTTTAGCCAAAATAACTGCAAACAACCGCTTCCGGTAACCATCAATGAGTTTCTTACAATGCTCTGCTGGAATTGTAGACAATTCTTCTTTGGCAAACTGCTCCAGGTCCCTGTTATTTGAAGGGTGCCTTCTCCAAACTGCCATACTGAGATCTCTCCACAGGTGTTCTATGGGATTCAGGTCTGGACTCATTGCTGGCCACCTTAGAAGTCTCCAGTGCTTTCTCTCAAACCATTTTATAGTGCTTTGGAAGTGTGTTTTGGGTCATTGTCCTGCTGGAAGACCCATGACCTCTGAGGGAGACCCAGCTTTCTCACACTGGGCCCTACATTATGCTGCAAAATTTGTTGATAGTCTTCAGACGTCCTAATGCCATGCACACGGTCAAGCAGTCCAGTGCCAGAGGCAGCAAAGCAACCCCAAAACATCAGGGAACCTCCGCCATGTTTGACTGTAGGGACCGTGTTCTTTTCTTTGAATGCCTCTTTTTTTTTCCTGTACACTCTATGTTGATGGTTTTTCCCAAAAAGCTCGACTTTGGTCTCATCTGACCAGAGAACATTCTTCCAAAACGTTTTAGGCTTTCTCAGGTAAGTTTTGGCTAACTCCAGCCTGGCTTTTTTATGTCTTGGGGTAAGAAGTGGGGTCTTCCTGGGTATCCTACCATACAGTCCCTTTTCATTCAGACGCCGACAGATAGTACGGGTTGACACTGTTGTACCCTCGGACTGCAGGGCAGCTTGAACTTGCTTGGATGTTAGTCGAGGTTCTTTATCCACCATCCGCACAATCTTGCGTTGAAATCTCTCGACAATTTTTCTTTTCCTTCCACATCTAGGGAGGTTAGCCACAGTGCCATGGGCTTTAAACTTCGGAAGACACAGGAACATTCAGGTCTTTGGAGATGGACTTGTAGCCTTGAGATTGCTCATGCTTCCTCACAATTTGGTTTCTCAAGTCCTCAGACAGTTCTTTGGTCTTCTTTCTTTTCTCCATGCTCAATGTGGTACACACAAGGACACAGGTTGTGTCAACTTTAATCCATGTTAACTGGCTGCAAGTGTCATTTACTTATTGCCAACACCTGTTAGGTGCCACAGGTAAGTTACAGGTGCTGGTGATTACACGAATTAGAGAAGCATCTCATGATTTTTCAAAGGATGCCAATACTTTTGTCCACCCCCTTTTTTAAGTTTGGTGTGAAATTACAGGTCCTTCTCAAAAAATTAGCATATAGTGCTAAATTTCATTATTTTCCATAATGTAATGATTACAATTAAACTTTCATATATTTTAGATTCATTACACACCAACTGAAATTTTTCAGGTCTTTTATTGTTTTAATACTGATGATTTTGGCATACAACTCCTGATAACCCAAAAAACCTGTCTCAAAAAATTAACATATTTCAACCGTCCAATAAAATAAAAGTGTTTTTTAAAAACAAACAAAAAAACCATCAAATAATAATGTTCAGTTATGCACTCAATACTTGGTCGGGAATCCTTTTGCAGAAATGACTGCTTCAATGCGGCGTGGCATGGAGGCAATCAGCCTGTGACACTGCTGAGGTGTTATGGAGGCCCAGGATGCTTCGATAGCGGTCTTAAGCTCATCCAGAGTGTTGGGTCTTGCGTCTCTCAACTTTCTCTTCACAATATCCCACAGATTCTCTATTGGGTTCAGGTCAGGAGAGTTGGCAGGCCAATTGAGCACAGTAATACCATGGTCAGTAAACCATTTACCAGTGGTTTTGGCACTGTGAGCAGGTGCCAGGTCGTGCTGAAAAATGAAATCTTCATCTCCATAAAGCATTTCAGCCGATGGAAGCATGAAGTGCTCCAAAATCTCCTGATAGCTAGCTGCATTGACCCTGCCCTTGATGAAACACAGTGGACCAACACCAGCAGCTGACATGGCACCCCACACCATCACTGACTGTGGGTACTTGACACTGGACTTCAGGCATTTTGGCATTTCCTTCTCCCCAGTCTTCCTCCAGACTCTGGCACCTTGATTTCCGAATGACATGCAAAATTTGCTTTCATCAGAAAAAAGTACTTGGGACCACTTAGCAACAGTCCAGTGCTGCTTCTCTGTAGCCCAGGTCAGGCGCTTCTGCCGCTGTTTATGGTTCAAAAGTGGCTTTACCTGGGAATGCGGCACCTGTAGCCCATTTCCTGCACACGCCTGTGTACGGTGGCTCTGGATGTTTCTACACCAGACTCAGTCCACTGCTTCCTCAGGTCCCCAAGGTCTGAAATCGGTCCTTCTCCACAATCTTCCTCAGGGTCCGGTCACCTCTTCTCGTTGTACAGCGTTTTCTGCCACATTGTTTCCTTCCAACAGACTTCCCATTGAGATGCCTTGATACAGCACTCTGGGAACAGCCTATTTGTTGAGAAATTTCTTTCTGGGTCTTACCCTCATGCTTGAGGGTGTCAATGATGGCCTTCTTGACATCAGTCAGGTCGCCAGTCTTACCAATGATGGGGGTTTTGAGTAATGAACCAGGCAGGGAGTTTTTAAAAGCCTCAGGAATCTTTTGCATGTATTTAGAGTTAATTAGTTGATTCAGAAGATTAGGGTAATAGGTCGTTTAGAGAACCTTTTCTTGATATGTTAATTTTTTGAGACAGGTTTTTTGGGTTATCAGGAGTTGTATGGCAAAATCATCAGTATTAAAACAATAAAAGACCAGAAAAATTTCAGTTGGTGTGTAATGAATCTAAAATATATGAAAGTTTAATTGTAATCATTACATTATGGAAAATAATGAAATTTAGCACTATATGCTAATTTTTTGAGAAGGACCTGTATATCCAATTTGGCTTTAGGTCAATTCTTTTTGTGTTTTTTCATTGAAGACAAATTAAATGAAGATAAAAATAGCAAATAATTTGTGATTACAATAATTTTCAGGGAGAAACTGAGTATTATCTGACAGAATTGCAGGGGTGACAATACTTTTGGCCAACACTGTACCTGGTACAAGAAGTTAGTCATTTATTTGTTTCACGTGGCCACATATAATTCTTCTGTGTTATAAGATTTTAAGGAACTCAGAAAGAGAATTGGAGGGATCCAATGGCTGGATATCCTTAAGGACAAAAATGTCCAGGAAGGATGGAAAATCTTGAAAAATGAGATTCTCAAAGCACAATCGTTAACAATTCCGAAAAGAGGGAAGAATGGGAAGCATTTAAGGAAACCAGGATGGATGAACATAGAACTTAAACACATGCTAAAAAGGAAGAAAGAAATGTTTATCAAATGGAAAGAGGGAGGCATATCTAAAGAAGAATATAATGCCGTCTGCAGAACCTGCAGGGCACAAATCAAAGCTGACAATGAATTAAGGCTTGCAAGTGACGTCAAAAGCAACAAAAAAGGATTTTGGGGATACGTCAAAAGTAAAAGAAAAGTCAAAGATGCTATAGGATTTTTACAGGATGAAAATGATGAAATGGTAAGTCAGGATGTTGAGAAGGCTGAACTTTTAAATTCCTATTTTGCATCTGTTTTCTCTCAGAAAGGAAATGTAACATCAACTGATCTTCACTGTCCTATTAAAGGAATAGAAGAATCCAGGATATCTATAAACAGAAAGACAGTGAGGAAACACTTAGCTAACCTAAATGAATTCAAGTCTCCAGGTCCAGATGAATTACACCCCAGGGTACTGAAGGAGATAGCAGAAGAAATTCTTGAACCACTGTCCATAATCTTTGAAAATTCTTGGAGAACAGGAGAAGTCCCAGAAGACTGGAGAAGAGCAAATGTTGTTCCTATCTTCAAAAAAGGGGAAGAAGGTGGACCCAGGGAACTACAGGCCGGTGAGTCTGACTTCTATACCAGGAAAGATCTTTGAACAAATTATTAAAGAACATGTATGCAAGTACCTGGATAAGAATGAAGTGATTAAACAGAGTCAGCATGGGTTTGTAACTAATAAGTCATGTCAGACTAACTTAATTTCCTTCTATGACAGAATCACTGACTGGGTGGATCAGGGAAATGCTGTAGATATAGTATATCTTGACTTCAGCAAAGCATTTGACAAAGTATCTCACACAATCCTTATTGAAAAAATGACTAAGTATGGAATGGACAAGGCAACTGTTAGGTGGATTCATAACTGGCTTAGTGATCGGACCCAAAGAGTGGTTGTAAATGGCTGCACATCCAGTTGGAAGAATGTCTCAATTGGGGTACCACAAGGCTCTGTTTTGGGCCCTGTATTGTTCAACATCTTTATCAATGATTTAGATGAAGGAATTGAGGGTAAACTGATCAAATTTGCTGATGACTAGAGTTGAGCGATACTTTCCGATATCCAAAAGTGTCGGAATCGGAATTGTATCGCCGATACCCAAAAAATATCGGCGATACCCGATACCGATACCGGAAATCCAATGTAAGTCTATGGGAACAAAATATCGGAATTAAAAAAACCCCATTCTTGCCTTGTTGGTTAATTGTACATGAAGGAAAACAACAAAGAGTAATGTAGAATGTATTGGGGAAGGTTGAGGAGACATTAAAGGCATAGATGTTTAACCCAATCAAATGGAATAGCATAAATTTTTTTTTTTTTTAAAGATGTTCGGATTGACGAAGAAATTGACAATGTTGTTAACGTTTTTTCTATTTTGGCAAATATGTATATTTCACAACTTCCATGCTCTTCACCTTTTTAACTTTTGACACACTTTCTCCTTCATAATCTTCAGCAGCATCATCTTTTTCATCAAATTATTCTTCATCTTCACCTTCTTTATCTTCTTAAACTTCTTGCTATTCATCTTTTTGTTAACATTACTCATATTCTTCTTATTAAACTATTATTCTTATTCATATTGTACTTCATCTTCTTCATCATATTCTTATTTGTGACAGAGAATCCTGTACTTGTAATCTGTCAAAGTATGAATTTTTCATCCTTCCGTTCTTGCTGTCACAAAAGATTTAAATTACAACAGTATTTGTCCGTGTTCAGTTTAGCCTGCAGCAGCAGGCATTTTCCAGGGGCACCACAAGGAGGAACGGACTCACCCCCATACACTGCTTAGTCTTCTTCTGCTTAGAATTTAGAGCATATATTTTGCTCTTCATTTTGGTCTTATACTTCATGTTCTTCTGCTTTTTGATCTTCTGCTTATTGTTCTTAAGTCTCTTGTTCTGTGTCTTGTAGTTTGTCTTAACCTTCTTAGTCCTGTTTGGTAATCTTTTATTTCTTCTTTGTGATGGTGTTTAGGCTGGTTGTCTTGATGCTCGTCGTCCTTGTGGTCGTCATCTTCTTCGGGGTGGTCATCAGGGTCGTCGTCTTCATTGTTGGAGATCCAGAGTGATTACCCAAAAAAGCATTGAAAAAATCTTCAATTTGTAAATGTAGCAGAAGGTACAAGAGTCAATGCAAGTAACGAGGACCAGCTGACTGTGCTGGAACCCGGAGGGGCAGAAAAAAAGAGCCAATGGCACAACCGAGGACCAGCTGACGTTACTGGGACACGGTTACTAAGCAGGAGGTACCTGTGCTCCAAAGCACTACCAAGGACCAGCAGACGTTGCTGGAACTCGGATACCGAGATGGAGGCACCTAGGCCAAAGGCACTGCGGAGAACCAGCTGACGGTACTGGAACCCGGACGGGTAGCAGAAGGTACAAGAGCCAATGCAAGTAACGAGGACCAGCTGACTGTGCTGGAACCCGGAGGGCAGCAGAAGGAAAAGAGCCAATGGCACAACCGAGGACCAGCTGACGTTACTGGGACACGGTTACTAAGCAGGATGTACCTGTGCTCCAAAGCACTACCAAGGACCAGCAGACGTTGCTGGAACTCGGATACCGAGATGGAGGCACCTAGGCCAAAGGCACTGCGGAGAACCAGCTGACGGTACTGGAACCCGGACGGGTAGCAGAAGGTACCCATGGAAATTTAAGTTGACAGGCCGCGAGCCGACCGCAGTTACCGAATCCGACAGTACTACAGTGGGTGATTGTCCTATTGTCACAATGGAAACAGCCTTTATTTGCATATCCCGCAGCACACATAGGAAGCACCTAAACTCCAAGCACCATAGAGTCGGCTAACCCGACCGCAACACGACAGGACAACTTATTGGAGGCTAAGTGACGTTTACACTGACAGGAAACAGATGGCGTGCTGTAACCAGTCTTGGCAGGAGTGAGTACCCGTGCCAATGACACTTCCGAGCAACAACTGGCGGTGTTGAAGCCCAGGGATGAGAAGACAACAGGGTGGAGGCAGTATGACTTTTTGCCGTTCACACAGCAGGGGAACAGCTGACATTACTGAACCCCAGTAACACAGGAGCAAGTGTTGACTGTGCTAACAGCACTTCAAGCAACAACTGGCGGTGTTGTAGCCCAGGAATGAGAAGAGAACATGGTGGAGGCAGCAGGACTTTTTGCCGTTCACACAGCAGGGGAACAGCTGACATTACTGAACCCCAGTAACACAGGAGCAAGTGTTGACTGTGCTAACAGCACTTCCGAGCAACAACTGGCGGTGTTGTAGCCCAGGAATGAGAAGAGAACATGGTGGAGGCAGCAGGACTTTTTGCCGTACACACAGCAGGGGAACAGCTGACATTACTGAACCCCAGTAACACAGGAGCAAGTGTAGACTGTGCTAACAGCACTTCCGAGCAACAACTGGCGGTGTTGTAGCCCAGGGATGAGAAGAGAACATGGTGGAGGCAGCAGGACTTTTTGCCGTTCACACAGCAGGGGAACAGCTGACATTACAGAACCCAGTAACACAGGAGCAAGTGTTAGACTGTGCTAACAGCACTTCCGAGCAACAACTGGCGGTGTTGTAGCCCAGGGATGAGAAGAGAACATGGTGGAGGCAGCAGGACTTTTTGCCGTACACACAGCAGGGGAACAGCTGACATTACTGAACCCCAGTAACACAGGAGCAAGTGTTGACTGTGCTAACAGCACTTCCGAGCAACAACTGGCGGTGTTGTAGCCCAGGGATGAGAAGAGAACATGGTGGAGGCAGCAGGACTTTTTGCCGTTCACACAGCAGGGGAACAGCTGACATTACTGAACCCCAGTAACACAGGAGCAAGTGTTGACTGTGCTAACAGCACTTCCGAGCAACAACTGGCGGTGTTGTAGCCCAGGGATGAGAAGAGAACATGGTGGAGGCAGCAGGACTTTTTGCCGTTCACACAGCAGGGGAACAGCTGACATTACTGAACCTCAGTAACACAGGAGCAAGTGTTGACTGTGCTAACAGCACTTCCGAGCAACAACTGGCGGTGTTGTA
Organism: Oophaga sylvatica; assembly: GCA_033576555.1. NCBI lineage: Eukaryota > Metazoa > Chordata > Amphibia > Anura > Dendrobatidae > Oophaga > Oophaga sylvatica. The sequence continues at coordinate 175,448 of JARQOD010000056.1, read as the reverse complement.
GCCCAGGGATGAGAAGAGAACATGGTGAGGCAGCAGGACTTTTTGCCGTCACACAGCAGGGGAACAGCTGACATTACTGAACCCCAGTAACACAGAGCAAGTGTTGACTGTGCTAACAGCACTTCCGAGCAACAACTGGCGGTGTTGTAGCCCAGGATGAGAAGAGAACATGGTGGAGGCAGCAGGACTTTTTGCCGTTCACACAGCAGGGGAACAGCTGACATTACTGAACCCCAGTAACACAGGAGCAAGTGTAGACTGTGCTAACAGCACTTCCGAGCAACAACTGGCGGTGTTGTAGCCCAGGGATGAGAAGAGAACATGGTGGAGCAGCAGGACTTTTTGCCGTTCACACAGCAGGGGAACAGCTGACATTACTGAACCCAGTAACACAGGAGCAAGTGTTGACTGTGCTAACAGCACTTCCGAGCAACAACTGGCGGTGTTGTAGCCCAGGATGAGAAGAGAACATGGTGGAGGCAGCAGGACTTTTGCCGTTCACACAGCAGGGAACAGCTGACATTACTGAACCCCAGTAACACAGGAGCAAGTGTGACTGTGCTAACAGCACTTCCGAGCAACAACTGGCGGTGTTGTAGCCCAGGGATGAGAAGAGAACATGGTGGAGGCAGCAGGACTTTTTGCCGTTCACACAGCAGGGGAACAGCTGACATTACTGAACCCCAGTAACACAGGAGCAAGTGTTGACTGTGCTAACAGCACTTCCGAGCAACAACTGGCGGTGTTGTAGCCCAGGGATGAGAAGAGAACATGGTGGAGGCAGCAGGACTTTTTGCCGTTCACACAGCAGGGGAACAGCTGACATTACTGAACCCCAGTAACACAGGAGCAAGTGTAGACTGTGCTAACAGCACTTCCGAGCAACAACTGGCGGTGTTGTAGCCCAGGATGAGAAGAGAACATGGTGGAGGCAGCAGGACTTTTTGCCGTACACACAGCAGGGGAACAGCTGACATTACTGAACCCCAGTAACACAGGAGCAAGTGTAGACTGTGCTAACAGCACTTCCGAGCAACAACTGCGGTGTTGTAGCCCAGGGATGAGAAGAAACATGGTGGAGGCAGCAGGACTTTTTGCCGTCACACAGCAGGGAACAGCTGACATTACTGAACCCCAGTAACACAGGAGCAAGTGTAGACTGTGCTAACAGCACTTCCGAGCAACAACTGGCGGTGTTGTAGCCCAGGGATGGAAGAGAACATGGTGGAGCAGCAGGACTTTTTGCCGTACACACAGCAGGGAACAGCTGACATTACTGAACCCCAGTAACACAGGGCAAGTGTGACTGTGCTAACAGCACTTCCGAGCAACAACTGGCGGTGTTGTAGCCCAGGGATGAGAAGAGAACATGGTGGAGGCAGCAGGACTTTTTGCCGTTCACACAGCAGGGGAACAGCTGACATTACTGAACCCCAGTAACACAGGAGCAAGTGTGACTGTGCTAACAGCACTTCCGAGCAACAACTGGCGGTGTTGTAGCCCAGGGATGAGAAGGAACATGGTGGAGCAGCAGGACTTTTTGCCGTTCACACAGCAGGGGAACAGCTGACATTACTGAACCCCAGTAACACAGGAGCAAGTGTTGACTGTGCTAACAGCACTTCCGAGCAACAACTGGCGGTGTTGTAGCCCAGGGATGAGAAGAGAACATGGTGGAGGCAGCAGGACTTTTTGCCGTTCACACAGCAGGGGAACAGCTGACATTACTGAACCCCAGTAACACAGGAGCAAGTGTAGACTGTGCTAACAGCACTTCCGAGCAACAACTGGCGGTGTTGTAGCCCAGGGATGAGAAGAGAACATGGTGGAGGCAGCAGGACTTTTTGCCGTTCACACAGCAGGGGAACAGCTGACATTACTGAACCCCAGTAACACAGGAGCAAGTGTAGACTGTGCTAACAGCACTTCCGAGCAACAACTGGCGGTGTTGTAGCCCAGGGATGAGAAGAGAACTATGGTGGAGGCAGCAGGACTTTTTGCCGTTCACACAGCAGGGGAACAGCTGACATTACTGAACCCCAGTAACCAGGAGCAAGTGTAGACTGTGCTAACAGCACTTCCGAGCAACAACTGGCGTGTTGTAGCCCAGGGATGAGAGAGAACATGGTGGAGGCAGCAGGACTTTTTGCCGTTCACACAGCAGGGAACAGCTGACATTACTGAACCCCAGTAACACAGGAGCAAGTGTGACTGTGCTAACAGCACTTCCGAGCAACAACTGGCGGTGTTGTAGCCCAGGGATGAGAAGAGAACATGGTGGAGGCAGCAGGACTTTTTGCCGTTCACACAGCAGGGAACAGCTGACATTACTGAACCCCAGTAACACAGGAGCAAGTGTGACTGTGCTAACAGCACTTCCGAGCAACAACTGGCGGTGTTGTAGCCCAGGGATGAGAAGAAACATGGTGGAGGCAGCAGGACTTTTTGCCGTTACACACAGCAGGGGAACAGCTGACATTACTGAACCCCAGTAACACAGGAGCAAGTGTAGACTGTGCTAACAGCACTTCGAGCAACAACTGGCGGTGTTGTAGCCCAGGGATGAGAAGAGAACATGGTGGAGGCAGCAGGACTTTTTGCCGTTCACACAGCAGGGAACAGCTGACATTACTGAACCCCAGTAACACAGGAGCAAGTGTTGACTGTGCTAACAGCACTTCCGAGCAACAACTGGCGGTGTTGTAGCCCAGGGATGAGAAGAGAACATGGTGGAGGCAGCAGGACTTTTTGCCGTTCACACAGCAGGGGAACAGCTGACATTACTGAACCCCAGTAACACAGGAGCAAGTGTAGACTGTGCTAACAGCACTTCCGAGCAACAACTGGCGGTGTTGTAGCCCAGGGATGAGAACATGGTGGAGGCAGCAGGACTTTTTGCCGTTCACACAGCAGGGGAACAGCTGACATTACTGAACCCCAGTAACACAGGAGCAAGTGTTGACTGTGCTAACAGCACTTCCGAGCAACAACTGGCGGTGTTGTAGCCTAGGGATGAGAAGAGAACATGGTGAGGCAGCAGGACTTTTTGCCGTTCACACAGCAGGGGAACAGCTGACATTACTGAACCCCAGTAACACAGGAGCAAGTGTAGACTGTGCTAACAGCACTTCCGAGCAACAACTGGCGGTGTTGTAGCCCAGGATGAGAAGAGAACATGGTGGAGGCAGCAGGACTTTTTGCCGTTCACACAGCAGGGGAACAGCTGACATTACTGAACCACAGTAACACAGGAGCAAGTGTTGACTGTGCTAACAGCACTTCCGAGCAACAACTGGCGGTGTTGGAGCCCAGGGTCAAGGAGGATGTTTAAATACTATATCAAGTATTTCCCTTGTTACGTGTCAATTAAAAATGTCTATACTCCAAACAAGAGAAATATAACCTTTAGTACCATTAGATGATGATTTAACTTAAAAAAATATATGTAAATTAATAATTTACAAACATAAACGCATACATTAACATGTTGAAAAGCAATGCAAACCACAATTAAAATAGGTTAAATAATCTGCTATACGGTTTAAAATAAAAGCATACAAGTACATATCAGAATCCATTAATGATGGCTAAGTAACAGTATGTACACCATTTTTATTGTGTAGACAATGAATGGCTGACTTAAAAACATAATCAGCATTACAAGTTATCTTTGACATTCATAAAACTTTACATTTGGTTAATAATATCACTAAAATTTTTTAAAAAATATCTAAAATTTCCATCATGTAATACTGATAATATGTGCCAATCATTTATATTAACAAACAAAAAATTTAAAAAGTGCATAGTGCAGAGTGAAAACAGATATTTATGCCTGACTGTGGACTTGCAAGCATGACAATGGATAGATAAGGTATATATAGATGAGACTGCATAGCCACAGATGGTGAATGGCGATGTAATACTGTACCTCAATAAAGTGTGCGTTACTACTACATACTTTTTTTTATATAGCTTTATAAAAGGTTACGTGCATGTATGGTTGCGCCTTTGTTTGGACGCACAGACTGGCTTCCTGCTGTGACGCGTTGGGTATTGGAGCGTCTGTACGTCTTATGACGCAGACTGACATTCACGGTGCGCATCGTTCATCATCGCAAGCGTACCGACAACACAAAGGCGTTGTCATGACTGCTTTACTCAGTAAACATGCACCTATGATGAAACATACACGCATGTGCCCTATTACATAACAAGCTACAAGAAAAACGAGTGTGAGGTGTGACACAGCTGTTTTGTTAAGGTACAGTATTATATCGACATTGTACAGGTGTCGCTATTCAGTCTGATAAATAGATATTATTCACCTATTCTATCAGTTGTCGTTCTTTCAGCACCACTTACAGGTATATATTTTGCTATTGTGACTATGCACTATTGACTTTACCAAGGTAATGCATGATTTTTGTTAGCGATTATCATGTTTACATGAAGGACCTTTATGATATGGGCTGTTAACTTTCTAATTAAATATGTATTTTTTAAAATGACACAAATATAAGTAATGTTGAAGATGACTATTCCTACATGCATTGTTTGCACAATATTACAGGTGTACATCACGTCCCTTAATCAACATTGGATTATTATATTTACTTGTATGCTTTTATTTAAAAGGCAAGAACACTGAAGTATAACCTTCGCACTGCAGCAGTTGTCAAAGTTCAACCCACATTATGCACTTACAACATTGCAGCATTTGAGTCATGATGTGAGTTGGATTTGTCTAAGCTATGGAGTGACAAGGTTGACCATCAGTATCCTATAGCATAAGTAGGCTTTTGTGTTTGCATTTGTTTTCGACATGTGCATATCTGTAATAATATGTCACAATTATTTTGTTACAGATTTGTGACAAAGACTAATCATTTTATGGTTTTAAAGTTGACGTTTTAAATGTTTACAGCTTAGAAATCAGGGTGTAGCCTCATATCTATGTGTAGCACTAGACACTTTGACATGTCATGTTTTTTTCACCATGATTAGGTAGCTAGCAGTAATTTTTGCCGGACACACAGCAGGGGAACAGCAGGCGTTACTGAACCCCACAAACACATCAGTGATTGTTTTCATCTGTGCATCTAACACTTCTGAGCAGCAACTGGCGGTGTTGAAGCCCAGGGTCAAGGAGGGTGTAGGCAGAGGCCTAGTATGAGATGTTTGAAGTTGAAGTTGTAGTTAGCAGCAGTAATTTTTGCCAGACACACAGCAGGGGAACAGCAGGCGTTACTGAACCCCACAAACACATCAGCGATTGTTTTCATCTGTGCATCTAACACTTCTGAGCAGCAACTGGCGGTGTTGAAGCCCAGGGTCAAGGAGGGTGTAGGCAGAGGCCTAGTATGAGATGTTTGAAGTTGTAGTTAGCAGCAGTAATTTTTGCCAGACACACAGCAGGGGAACAGCAGGCGTTACTGAACCCCACAAACACATCAGCGATTGTTTTCATCTGTGCATCTAACACTTCTGAGCAGCAACTGGCGGTGTTGAAGCCCAGGGTCAAGAGGGTGTAGGCAGAGGCCTAGTATGAGATGTTTGAAGTTGAAGTTGTAGTTAGCAGCAGCAATTTTTGCCAGACACACAGCAGGGGAACAGCAGGCGTTACTGAACCCCACAAACACATCAGCGATTGTTTTCATCTGTGCATCTAACACTTCTGAGCAGCAACTGGCGGTGTTGAAGCCCAGGGTCAAGGAGGGTGTAGGCATAAAATATTGAGTTATTGCCTTGTTACGTGGCCATTGCAAATGTATGTACTTCAAACAAGAATAAATGAAGTTTTACTAGGACAATAAAATGATGAATTTCAATTCCAAGAATAGAAAAATATTTATACTTGAGAGTCCGCTGTGGTTGATACCGTTTAATGGCTAACTGAAAATATGGTAACAAATTCCAAGCTTTCCAGACTACTCAGGTCTCTTCATCAGGCTAAGACTAAAACAAAAAATGAAGAATCACATATTTCTACACACAACAGGACACAGGAATAGGTAAGACAAGTGAGGGAGGGACAAGTGAGGGGAGACCGGCAAAAAAATGAGAACAAGGATGAATTATCAGCGCCACACAATAAGAGAAAAAATAATGGATTTACCTGTGGCAAAACACTTTTGTATGCCCGGTCATAGCATGATGGATATGGAATTACTGGTATTAAAATATAACTTCAAATATGAGAAAGATACAAAGGTTTCAGAATATAAGCTCATCATGACCTTTGACACTGTTAGTGATGGAATGAATAGATCACACGGATTTATGTCATTCTATATCAATTAAGGAATCTGCGTCTCTGCCCTTCCAGGGGCATGAAAACACAAAACCAGACCCCAATCAGAGGGCAATAAAACTTTCTATCCTTATCTAGGAACTGTTCCAATATTTATGTTCATCCCTCTGTGATAATGAGAGTTCTGCTACACGTCACTTACTTGTCTTACCTATTGCACTATTCCTGTGTCCTGTTGTGTATAGAAATATGTGATGCTTCATTTTTTGTTTTAGTCTTTGCCTGATGAAGAGACGTGAGTAGCCTCGAAAGCTTGCAATTTGTTACCATCTTTTCAGTTATGCATTCAAAGGTATCAACCACTGCGGACTCTCAAGTCTAAATATTTATCTATCTACTGGCTAACACGGTACAAAGATACACATGTTTCCTAACTTCAAGAATAAAAATAAAGACACTGCAAATATAAACGCATATATGCACATGCCAACAAGAAATGGAACAACACACCACCCAAAAAATTGGTTACAAAATATAGTGTTGTAAATTTAAGAATAAAAGTCCATTTTTGTATTTATGAATAATGCTTAAGGAACGCTATGTTAAACCATAACATAGTGAAGACAATGGATTTTGTAATAGTCATTCATCATCATCATCATTGCAATTTAGATGTGACAGTCACAGACATTTCAATTATTTAAGTTAATAAAATAGTTACTTTGTACACCATGTATGACATGTCCAGCATGGACTCATCAATGTGATGACACAATAATGTACGATAAAAAATAACCATTTAAAAAAACATAATGCATTGTCACAATTTAAGTGTGTGCCTGCAAGTGTAGGTGAAACAAAGGCTACGGATAGCAAAGGTATATTCTATGTCTGTATCAGACAGTGGACAGCCTCTGATGGGTAATGGCGATGTTATACTGTACGTCAATAAAGTCTGCGGCTGCAATCATGCATTTTTTGCTTGTACAGTGTTGAAGAGGGTAAAAGCATGTCTGGTTGCGCAAGGCTTTATCTGTCAACACTACCTTCCTACTGTCACGCGTAGGGTAGGGTAGCGTGTGTCAATTAGATGACTCTATAAAATGTGACGTTACGCAGCGTTATTGCGCCCTAGGGACGCCAAAAATACGACAGCAGTAATCATTCACTGTCTAATACTCCACCTATGACCAACAAAAAAAGACCGTTCCCTCTTTAACAATCTACAAGACTAACAAGCATAATGGTTGACGCTGACTTTATTGAGGTACAGTATTACATCGACATTGTCCATGAGTAACTATGCACTGTGATACCTATATACCATTATTAATTTATATCTGTTGTGGTTGTTTCAACAGCACTTGCAGGTATAACTACCTATTGTCAGTATACATGATGCACTTTCTAGATGTAATAATTTATTATTGCACATTATTACCAGGTTTAGATGCTGGCCATTTCATATATGATGTGTGAAGTTACAGTTGGCATCAGTATGTGTATTTTATAATGTCTGTCATAAATAAAACTCGTGATGATGATGATGAGGATTTTATGATTCGTACATCCATTGACTGCATTATCTTACAGGTACAGATAAAGTTCCTTAAAAAGCATTAATTGATAAGTATGAAATGTACTTTTATGCATTAATTTCAAAAAGTGAAGACTATGTTTTAGTTTTTGTTACCATTTGTAATAGACATGTGCAGATATGCGCTGTGATGACAAATTATTATTTGTCCATATTTGTAATAAAAATTTATCATTCTAGGCCTGGAAAACTTCACAATTTCCTGTTTTAAGCATAACAATCAGGGTGACGGCTCTTCCCTATTTGGAGCATGTTCGACATGGGTTTTTCTGTGCATGTGTAGGGAACAGGAGACTTCTTGCCGGACACACAGCAGGGGAACAGCTGGCGTTACTGAACCCCACTAACACTATAGCTTGTGTATTGGTCTGTGGACACGACACTTCTGAGCAGCAACTGGCAGTGTTGTAGCCCAGGGAGTAGAGTTCAGGTGGTAGAAAGATGAACATAACAGGAGACATGGATAACGTTGCGAACCAGTTATTTAATCTGAAAACGGACAGACAAATTCTGGCGAGATCCATGCCTTGTTCATTTTCAGAAACGTAAGCCGGTCTACATTATCGGAGGATAGTCGCATGCGACGGTCTGTTAGTACACCACCTGCAGCACTAAAGACGCGCTCCGATAATACACTGGCAGCAGGTCAAGCCAGCACCTCCAATGCATACTGGCTAAGCTCTGGCCATGTATCCAGCTTAGAGACCCAAAACTTGAATGGGGAAGAGCCATCTGGGAGTACACTGAGAGGGAAAGACATGTAGTCTGTCACCATATTACGGAAACGTTGCCTCCTGCTGACTGGAGCCGTCTCGGATGGTGTAGACATTTGTGGCGCTGCCACAAAACTTGGGTCTAGGAGGGTGTACACCCAATAATCAGACGTGGTGAGAATGTGGGCGATGCGGCGGTCGTTTCTCAGGCACTGCAGCATGAAATCAACCATGTGCTGCAGACTCCCAAATGGCCAAGAAACGCTGTCCCCTGCAAGAGGCGTCATCTCTGCCTGCTCTGCATCACCCCACCCTCGCTCTACATACTGACTAGAGCGTTGTGTACCTCCCTCTGGAGCGATGTCTTCCTCCTCCATTGACTCCTCCTCATCCTCCTCACAAAGTGAGCCCTGCCCAGCCCTTTGTGAGGAACCACGTTGCGCTGACTGTCCAGAAGGTGATGGAATTTGTGACTCCTCATCCTCCACCTCTTCCAAAACCTCATCCCTTATTGCTTGCAGTGTTTTTTGAAGCAGGCAGATAAGGGGGACAGTCAGGCTGACTAGTGCATCATCTGCACTCGCCATCCGCGTTGACTCATCAAACGCACGCAAAACGTGGCAGATGTCCTTCATAGAGGCCCACTCAGTAGTGGTGAAGTGTGAACGGCGCAAATTGCGAGTTGATTGCGCCTGATGCAGCTGATACTCCATTACTGCTGGCTGCTGCTCACACAACCGCTCCAACATATGTAACGTGGAATTCCACCTGGTGGGTACGTCACATATGATGCGATGTTCAGGAAGGCGAAATCTGCGTTGCAGAGCTGCAATGCGCGATCTGGCCATGCTGGAACGTCGCAAGTGAGCGCACTCTAGGCGGACCTTGTGCAGCAGTGCATCAAGATCCGGATAGTCCCTCAAAAAACTCTGCACGACCAAGTTGAGCACATGTGCCAGACATGGTATGTGAGTGAGGTTGCCAAGGCCCAGAGCTGCCACCAGATTTCGGCCATTGTCACACACTACCAAGCCTGGCTGGAGATTCGCTGGCAAAAACCACACGTCGCTCTCCTGCTTGATGGCATTCCAGAGCTCCTGCGCTGTGTGGCTTCGATTCCCCATGGAAATTAATTTCAGGACGGCCTGTTGACGTTTGGCCACGGCTGTGCTCATATCGGTCGCATCAGGTAAGCGTTCACGGGTCCATGTGGAGGTAGACCGTGACGGCTCCTGCAGCGATGATTCTGAGGAACTGGAGTAGGAGGAGGAGTCAATGTGGACAGACTTGATTCCTGCAATCCTTGGAGTTGGCAGAACACGTACAGCGCCACTCGCAAGATCTGTACCCGGCTCCACAACATTGACCCAATGGGCAGTGAGGGAAAGATATCGTCCCTGGCCATGGGTACTGGTCCACGCATCGGTGGTCAGGTGGACCTTGCTACTGACGGCGTTTAGTAGCGCATGTTTAATTTTTCCCTCAACATGCTTTTGCAGACCAGGGACGGCTTGCCTGCTGAAATAAAATCGGCTGGGCACATTGTATTGTGGGACTGCCAATGCCATTAAGTTACGGAAACTGTCAGTCTCCACCAGCCTGAATGACAGCATTTCAAGGGACAGGAGTTTTGCAATGCCAGCATTCAGAACCTGTGCTCGTGGATGGTTTGCCGAGTATGGCCGTCTTTTATCCCATGCCTGTGCTACCGATGGCTGTTTTGTGGCCTGGGAGTGTGAGGATGACAGGGAACTTGCAGCTGTGGGTGGAATAACACTGGGTCTCTGGACAACAGTGACAGAGGTTCTTCCATGGCGATCCTGTGAGGAAGCCGAACCAGCTGTGTGTGAGCTGGAGGAAGAGGCTCCAACACGAGCTGAAGATGTAGGTGCTGCTGTAGGTTGGCCTACATCTCCAGTGTGTCTTTGTAACTCAGCCACATGCTTTGACCGCACATGTTTCCACATATTTGTGGTATTAAGGTTACTGACACTTTTACCTTCTTTTTACTTTTTGATTACACAGCTTGCATTTGACATAGCAAATATCATCTGCAAGTGTGTCAAAAAACGACCACGCAGTGCAAGTCCTGGGAGCGCCCGTTTTGGCTGTTGGAAGAGAACTGCTACGAACGGGTGCCAAACTGGAGGCTACAGGCAACCGAGTCTGCAGCCTACCTCTCCCTACTGTTTACCGTTGGGGCAATCTCTTCCTCAGAGCTGCTACCACCACCTTCCTGTTCCTCACGCCATGTTGGGTCTTGGACCTCATCATCTCCACTGCCCTCTTCCAACACCTGCTGCTGTTGGGTGGTCTGGCCAGCACCATGCTCAACAGAAACTGGCACCTGAGTCTCATCATCATCAGATGCGTTCTGCGGTGTGCTGACCATCGGCACTGGCTCACCCGCCTCTTCACATTCAGAGAGACACAGCTGTTGCGCATCACTGCATACTGCCTCTTCTTCACATTCCAGAATGCTGCTTGGCTGGGCCCCTGTTTGCAAGCCAACAGATTCTGAGAACAGAAGCAGAGACTCAGCTGGCTCCAGTTCAGAACTCTCTGACTGCCTGGGCAATTTGGCAGGCGGTGAAGAGACAGATGGTTGTTCAACAGTGCTGTGGTCCTGAGAGGAGGTGGAAGCAATTGAAGTCGATGCATTGGCTGCCATCCAACCAACAACGGCTTCAATTTGTTCTTCCCGCAGCAGGGGGGTACGCTGAGCTCCTACAAAAGTGCGCATAAAGGAACGCTCACGGGGAAAACTGGTGGATGCTGTGTCACTGGGTGCGGCAGCAGCCACAGAATTCCCACGTCCTCTCCCTGCTGAAACTCCACGGCCACGTGCCTTACTCCCTGCCTTCTTCATCTTGGTAGATTGATAAAGAAAGTCAGAAAAGTTATAAGGCCTAAGTGTGGTTATTCCTCAGAGACTGCAGTGAACACTGCAGACAACTGTTCAGTAGCTGTGAAAGGCCCCTTTGTGTACTTCTATAGTGTTTGCAACCAATATATTGTATACGGATGGAAGCGCGTCACACTAATAGATTAGATTTTTTTCAAATATAATGGAGCAGCACCAATTAGAGAAAAATGTGAAGGATGAGGCAGTGACACACGCTCAGCAGACTACAACCAGCAGTGGTTGAAGAACTAACTGGAGCGTAATCTGCACTCAAAAAATGAAACGCTCACAGACTACAGTGAACACTGCAGACAACTGTTCAGTAGCTGTGAAAGGCCCCTTTGTGTACTTCTATAGTGTTTGCAACCAATGTATTGTATACGGATGGAAGCGCGTCACACTAATGGATTAGATTTTTTTCAAATATAATGGAGCAGCACCAATTAGAGAAAAATGTGAAGGATGAGGCAGTGACACACGCTCAGCAGACTACAACCAGCAGTGGTTGAAGAACTGGAGCGTGATCTGAACTCAAAAAATCAAAACCTCACAGACTGCAGTGAACACTGAAACACAACTGTTCACTATCTGTGAAAGGCTCCTTTCTGTACTTCTATAGTGTTTGCAACCAATGTATTGTATACGGATGGAAGCGCGTCACACTAATAGATTAGATTTTTTTCAAATATAATGGAGCAGCACCAATTAGAGAAAAATGTGAAGGATGAGGCAGTGACACACGCTCAGCAGACTACAACCAGCAGTGGTTGAAGAACTAACTGGAGCGTGATCTGCACTCAAAAAATCAAAACCTCACAGACTGCAGTGAACACTGAAACACAACTGTTCACTATCTGTGAAAGGCTCCTTTCTGTACTTCTATAGTGTTTGCAACCAATGTATTGTATACGGATGGAAGCGCGTCACACTAATAGATTAGATTTTTTTCAAATATAATGGAGCAGCACCAATTAGAGAAAAATGTGAAGGATGAGGCAGTGACACACGCTCAGCAGACTACAACCAGCAGTGGTTGAAGAACTAACTGGAGCGTGATCTGCACTCAAAAAATCAAAACCTCACAGACTGCAGTGAACACTGAAACACAACTGTTCACTATCTGTGAAAGGCTCCTTTCTGTACTTCTATAGTGTTTGCAACCAATGTATTGTATACGGATGGAAGCGCGTCACACTATAATTTCTATTGAATGGAGCAGCTAGAATTACACTAAAGAAAAAAAAAAAGAGTCTGTGAGTGACACGTGCAGATGCCTACAGACAGCGTTGGATGCAGAGCAAACTGCAGCGTCACCTGCACTCTCACACACACACCTTGCACAGAGCTGTTAAAACAACACTGCAAGGCAAAAGGAAGCTTTACACAGCGGTTGGTAAACTAGCCTGCCTAAAGCAAAGTACACAAAATCGCAATCTCTAACTGTCCCTCAGAGTCAGCAGAACAGCGTTCTGTCCCTAGTTGAATTCACAGCACAGTGACGCTAAAATGGCGGCGGCGCCTTTTATAGTGCATTCTGACATCATTTCAGCAGCCAATCACAGCCATGCCATTAGTTAAGATGACCGCAGCATTACAGGATGTGCCCACACTTCATAAGATTCCTCATTGGCTGACTAAAATCACATTGCCTCTCAAAGAATTATGGGAACTTCCGATTCCGGTATACGATATTGGAAAAATATCGGAACTAAGTATCGGAATTCCGATACAGCGAATATCGGCCGATACCCGATACTTGCGGTATCGGAATGCTCAACACTACTGATGACACAAAGCTAGGAGGGGTAGCTAATACTAGAGAAGAGAGAGAGAGGATTCAAAAAGATATACATAAACTGGAGCAGTGGGCAGCAACTAACAGAATGGATTTTAACAGGGAAAAATGCAAAGTACTACATCTGGGCAATAAAAATGAAAAAAGCATATACAAAATGGGAGGAATAGGGCTAAGTAACAGCACATGTGAAAAAGACTTGGGTATACTAATTGATCACAGACTTAACATGAGTCAACAGTGTGATGCAGCAGCAAAAAAGGCAAATGCAATTCTAGGATGTATCAACAGAAGCATACAGTCTAGATCACGTGAGGTCATTATTGCCCTCTACTCCTCTTTGGTCAGACCTCATCTGGAATACTGTGTCCAGTTTTGGGCACCACATTTTAAAAAAGACATCAACAAACTGGAGCAAGTTCAGAGAAGAGCCACCAGAATGGTGACCGGTCTGCAAACCATGTCCTATGAGGAACGGTTGCAGGATTTGGGAATGTTTAGCTTGCAAAAAAGAAGACTGAGAGGAGACTTAATAGCTGTCTACAAATATCTCAAGGGCTGTCACATTGTAGAAGGATCATCTTTATTCTCATTTGCGCAAGGAAAGACTAGAAGCAATGGGATGAAACTGAATGGGAGGAGACACAGATTAGATATTAGAAAAAACTTTTTGACAGTTAGGGTGATCAATGAGTGGAACAGGCTGCCACAAGAGGTGGTGAGTTCTCCTTCAATGGAAGTCTTCAAACAGAGGCTGGATAGACATCTGTCTGGGATGATTTAGAGAATCCTGCTTTGAGCAGGGGGTTGGACCAGATGACCCAGGAGGTCCCTTCCAACTCTACCATTCTATGATTCTATGATACAAAAATCCAGAAATGCAGATACTTTCCTTGATTATCAGGAAAAGCTCATTGAAAATCTTGTTTTTGAATATTTTGTCCCGCCAATCCTTTAGAATCTGAAGATGTCAGAAGACTCACTGAGCAACATTTTATTGCACTCATCCCAGTAACTGAAACAAGAAAGAACCCCAGAGAAGATGTCGTGTATGTTCCAAGAGAGGAATGAGGCATGATACCCGCTATTATTACCCACAATGCCATTATTGCCAGCCTCATGCCTCCATCACTGCTTTACAATCTCCACACAGAACCACGTTTTTACACTGTTTTGACATTCAAGCATTTGGTTTATTTAGTGACAGACACATTTGAGTAGAGCCAACTTGACAATTTCCGGGGGTAGGTGGGGGGACGTCTCCAGAGACACAAGCTGGGCACAATATATTGGGCACTACAATGACAATTGTGCTCTAAAACTTCCACTACGTGTTTCTGGAAATCATCCATGTAGTGAAAATGGTCACTATATCCATAGATGAATTCCCAGAGGGGTGTCATTTCCAAAATGGGGTTCACTTCAGGGGGGATTCTGTTGTTCTGGCATAAAGCGGCTCTCCAAAGTGCCATAACAGCAGAATCCACCCTAAAGTGATTCTTCTATTTTTGTTTTAGTCTTTGCCTGATGAAGAGACCTGAGTAGTCTGGAAAGCTTGCAATTTGTTACCATCTTTTCAGTTAGCCATTAAAAGGTATCAACCACTGAGGACTCTCAAGTCGAAATATTTTTCTATCTACTGGCTAACACGGTACGAAGATACACATCTTTCCTGCACCACTAGAAGAATTCATTCAGGGAAGTATTTTATAAAATGCAGTCACTTTTGGGGCTTATGCTGTTCTGGCACCTCAGGGGCTCTGACAATGTGTCATGTCACCCACAAACAATTCCAGCAAAATCTGCTCTCCAATATGGTGCTCCTTCCCTTCCGAGTTCTGCCATGCGCCCAAACAGTGGTTTACCCCAACATATGGGGTGTCAGCATGCTGAGGAGAAATTACAAAACAAAAGGTATTGTCCATTTTCTCCTTGAGAAAGTAAAAACAATTAGGTCTAAAGGAAAATTTTTGTGAAAGAAAAGTAAATGTTTATTTTTTTTCTTCCACATTCCATTCATTCCTGTGAAGCACCTGAAGGGTTAATAAACTTCTTGAATGTGGTTTTGAGTACCTTGAGGGTGCAGTTTTTAGAATGGTGTCACTTTTGGGTATTTTCTGTTATATTGATCCCCCAAACTCACTTCAAATGTGAGGTGGTCCCTAAAAAAAATGGTTTTGTAAATGTTATTGTAAAAATGAGAAATCACTGGTCAAATTTTAACCCTTATAACTTCCTGATGAAAAAAAATATGTTTCCAAAATTGTGCTGATGTAAAGTAGACATGTGGGAAATGTTATTTTTTAACTATTTTGTGCAATATAAATTTTCAAAATTTTTACAAAATTTCCATTTTCTAAACAAATAAACAAGTCATATCAAAGAATTTTTACCAATATGTCACAAGAAAAAAATCTCAGAATCATCAGGATTCGTTGAAGCGTTGTAGAGTTATGACCTCATAAAGTGACACTGGTCAGAATTGAAAAAATTGGCCTGGTCACTAAGCCAAAAACAGGCCCTGGCACTAAAGGTTTAACCCCTTCACCCCCAAGGATGGTTTGCACGTTAATGACCGGGCCAATTTTTACAATTCTGACCACTGTCTCTTTATGAGGTTAGAACTCTGGAACGCTTCGACGGATCTTCGCGATTCTGAGATTGTTTTCTCGTGACATATTGTACTTCACGTTAGAAGTATAATTTCTTCGATATAACTTGCGTTTATTTTTGAAAAAAATGCAAATATGGCGAAAATTTTGAAAACTTTGCAATTTTCAAACTTTGAATTTTTATTCCCTTAAAACAGAGAAATATGTCACACAAAATAGTTAAGAAATAACATTTCCCACATGTCTACTTTACATCAGCACAATTTTGGAATCAAATTTTTTTTTTCTTAGGAAATTATAAGGGTTAAAAGTTGACCAGCGATTTCTCATTTTTACAACAAAATTTACAAAGCCATTTTTTTTAGGGACCACCTCATATTTGAAGTCACTTTGAGGGGTCTATATGGCAGAAAATACCCAAAAGTGACACCTTTATAAAAACTGCACCCCTCAAGGTACTCAAAACCACATTCAAGAAGTTTATTAACCCTTCAGGTGCTTCACAGGAACTAAAGCAACGTGGAAGGAAAAAATGAATATTTAACTTTTTAGCCACAAAAATTATCTTTATATAACTTTTTTTTTATTTTCACAAGGGTAAAAGAAGAAAATGGACAGATAAAGTTGTTGTGCAATTTCTCCTGAGTACACCAATACCCCATATGTGGGGGAAAACCACTGTTTGGGCACACGGCAGAGCTCGTAAGGGAAGGAGCGCCGTTTGACTTTTTCAAACTAAAATTGGCTGTAATTGAGATTGGATGCCATGTCGCGTTTGGAAAGCCCCTGAAGCACCTAAACAGTGGAAACCCCCCACAAGTGACACCATTTTGGAAACTAGACCCCCTAATGAACTTATCTAGATCTGTTGTGAGCACTTTGAACCCCCAAGTGTTTCACAAAAGTTTATAATGCCTGGGTGTGAAAAAAAAAAAAGAAACAATTTTCCACAAAAATTATTTTTTAGTCCCAAATTTTTGATTTTTCCCAAGGAAATTGGACCCCAAAAGTTGTTGTCCAATTTGTCCTGAGTATGCTGATACCCAATATGTGTGGGGGGGGAAACTGTTTGGGCGCACGGCAGGGCTTGGAAAGGAAGTAGTAACGTTTTGGAATGCAGACGTTGATGGGGGTCATGTTCCGTTTGCAGTGCCCCAGATGAGCCTAAACAGTAGAAACCCCCCACAAGTGACCACATTTTGGAAACTAGACCCCCTAAGGAACTTATCTAGAGCTTTGGTGAGCACTTTGAACCCCCAAATGCTTCACACAAGTTTATAATGCCCGGGCATGAAAATAAAAAATCCTATTTTTTTCCCACAAAAATTATTTTTAGTCACTAATTTTTTATTTTCCCAAGGGTAACAGAAGAAATTGGACCACAAAAGTTGTTGTCCATTTTGTCCTGAGTACGCTGATACCCCATATGTGGGGGGGAACCACTGTTTGGGCGCACGGCAGAACTCGGAATGGAAGGAGCACCATTTGACTTTTTCCAAACAAAATTGGCTGGAATTGAGATTGGACGCCATGTTGCATTTGGAGATCCCCTGATGTGCCTAAACAGTGGAAACCCCGCACAACTGACCCCATTTGGGAAACTAGACCCCCTAAGGAACTTATCTAGATCTTTGGTGAGCAATTTGAACCCCCAAGTGCTTCACACAAGTTTATAACGTAGAGCCGTAAAATTAAAAAATCATATTTTTTCCACAAAAATGATCTTTTCACCCCAATTTTTATTTTCCCAAGGGTAACAAGACTCCAAAAGTTATTGTGCAATTTGTCCTGAGTACGCTGATACCCCATATGTGGGGGTAAACCACTGTTTGGGTGCATGGCAGAGTTTGGAAGGGAAGGAGCGCCGTATGACTTTCAACGCAGAAATGGCTGGATGCCATGTCGTGTTTGGAGAGCTCCTGATCTGCCTAAACAGTGGAAACCCCCGAGAAATTACACCATTTTGGAAACTAGACCCCTCAAGGAACTTATCTAGATGTGTGGTGAGCACTTTGAACCCCCAAGTGCTTCACAGAAGTTTATAACGTACAGCCGTTAAATAAAAAATCTTTTTTTTTTTTTTCACAAATGATTTTTTCGTCCCCAATATTTTATTTTCACAAGGGTAACAGGAGAAATTGGACCCCAAAAGTTGTTGTCCAATTTATCCTGAGTACGCGGATACCCAATATGTGGGAGAAAACTACTGTATGGGTACACGTTGGGGCTCGAAAGGGAAGTAGTGACGTTTTGGATTGTAGACTTTGATGGAATTGTCTGGGGGCGTCATGTCACATTTGGAGAGCCCCTGATGCGCCTAAACAGTGGAAACCCCCCACAAGTGACCCCATTTTGGAAAATAGACCCCACAAGGAACTTATCTAGATGTGTGGTGAGCGCTATGAAGCCCCAAGTGCTTCACAGAAGTTTATAACGTACAGCCGTAAAAACAAAAAAAAATCATTTTTTTTTTTTTAAAAAAAAAATGATATTTTTGCCCCCAGTCTTTTATTTTCCCAAGGTTAACAGAAGAAATAGGACAAATTGCACAATAACTCTTGGGGTCCAGAGTACGCTGATACCCCATGTGGGAGTAAACTACTGTTTGGGCGCATGGCAGAGCTCAGAATTGAAGGAGCACCGTTTGACTTTTTCAACGCAGAATTGGCTGGAATTGAGATCAGATGCCATGTCACATTTGGAGAGCCCCTGATGTGCCTAAACAGCGGAAACCCCCCAATTCTAACTCCAACCCCTAACCCCAACACACCCCTAATCCTAATCCCAACCATAACCCTAATACTAACTTTAGCGCCAACCCTAACTTTAGCCGCAACCCTAACCTTAACCCTAATGGGAAAATGGAAATAAATACATTTTTTTAATTTTATTATTTTTCCCTAACTAAGGGGGTGATAAAGGGGGGTTTGATTTACTATTTATAGCGGGTTTTTATGATTGGCAGCTGTCACGCTAAAAGACGCTTTTTATTGCAAAAAATAGTTTTTTGCATCGCCACATTTTGAGAGCTATAATTTTTGCATATTTTGGCCCACAGAGTCATGTGAGGTCTTATTTTTTGCGGGACGAGTTGACATTTTTATTGGTACCATTTTTGAGCACATGACATTTTTTGATCGCTTTTTATTTCGATTTTTGGGAGGTTAGAATGAACAAAAATCAGCAATTCATGAGTTTCTTTTGGGGGAGGCGTTTATATCGTTCCGCGTGTGGTAAAATTGATAAAGCAGTTTTATTCTTCGGGTCAGTACGATTATGGCGATACCTCATTTATATCATTTTTTTATCTTTTGGCGCTTTTATAGAATAAAAACAATTTTATATAAAAAATTATTATTTTTGCATCGCTTTATTCTGCTTGCTATAACATTTTATTTTTTCGCTGATGATGCTGTATGGCGGCTCGTTTTTTGCGGGACAAGATAACGTTTTCAGCGGTACCATGTTTATTTATATCCGTCTTTTTGATTGCGTGTTATTCCACTTTTTGTTCAGCGGTATGATGATAAAGCACTGATTTTTTGCTTTGTTTTTTTTTTTTTTTAAGGGGTTCACAAAAGGGGTTAACTAGTGGGACAATTTTATAGGGGGGGGGTCGTTATGGACGCGGCGATACCAAATATGTGTACTTTTATTGTTTTATTTTTTTTATTTACAGGAAGAAGTGAATTTATTGGGGAATATTTTATTTTTTTGTTATTTATTTTGGAATTTTTTTTTACACATATTTTTATTTTTTTTACTTTTTTACATTGTCCCAGGGTGGGACATCACTGTAAAATGTCAGACCGCTGGTCTCACAGTGTGCACAGCACTCTGTGAGACTAGCGATCTCACAGGCAGCGCTGCAGGCGTCTCAGTGCCTGCTCTCAGCAGGCACTGAGGAAGCCGCCTCCCTGCAGGACCCGGCGGCCATCTTGGATCCGGGTCCTGGGAGGGAGGAAGCCCTCAGAACAGCGCGATCACATTGCGCTGTTCTGAGGGTCTCAGGGGAGCTCGCAGGGAGCCCCCTCCCTGCGCGATGCTCCCCTGTGCCCCCGGTACACCGCGATCATGTTTGATCGCAGTGTGCCAGGAGTTAATGTGCCTGGAGTGGTCCGTGACCGCTCCTGGCACACAGTCCCGGGTGTCAGCTGTGATAATCAGCTGACACCCGGCGGCGATTAGCTGCGCTCCCCCCGGGAGCGCAGCTGATCGCTATGACGTACTATCCCGTCCATGGTCAAATTGTCACAGGTTTCATGGACGGGATAGTACGACGGATGTCAGAGAGGGGTTAATATTTTGTTGCACAACCTTTTGAGGCAATCACTGTAATCAAACGACTCTTGTAACTGTCAATGAGACTTCTGCTCCTCTCGACAGGTATTTTGGCCACTCCTCATAAGCAAACTGCTCCGGTTGTCTCGTGTTTGAAGGTTGCCTTTTCCAGACGGCATGTTTCAGCTCTTTCCAAAGATGCTCAATAGGATTTAGGTCAGGGCTCATAGAAGGCCACTTCATAATAGTCCAATGTTTTCCTGTGAGCCATTCTTGGGTGTTTTTAGCTGTGTCTTGGGTCATTATCCTGTTGCAAGACCCATGACCTGCGATTGAGACCAAGCTTTCTGACACTGGGCAGCACATTTCTCTCTAGAATCTCTTGATAGTCTTGAGATTTCATTGTACGCTGCACAGATTCTAGACACCCTGTGCCAGATGCAGCAAAGCAGCCCCAGAACATAACAGAGCCTCCTCCATGTTTCACAGTAGGGACAGTGTTCTTTTCTTGATATACTTCATTTTTCCGTCTGTGAACACAGAGCTGATGTGCCTTGCCAAAAAGATCCACTTTTGTCTCCTCTGTCCATAGGACATTCTCCCAGAAACTTTGTGGCTTGTCAACATGTAGTTTGGCAAATTCCAGTCTGGCTTTTTTATGATTTTTTTTTTAACAATAGCATCCTCCTTGGTCGTCTCCCATGAAGTCCACTTTGGCTCATACAACGACGGATGGTATCTGACACTAATGTCCCTTGAGCTTGAAGTTCACCTTAAATCTGTTTAGAAGTTTTTCTGGGCTCTTTTGTTACCATTCGTATTATCCATCTCTTTTGATTAGTCATCAATTTTCCTCCTGCGGCCACGTCCAGTGAGGTTGGCTACAGTCCCATGGATATTAAATTTCTGAATAACATGTGCACCTACAGTCACAGGAACATCAAGCTGCTTGAAGATGGTCTTATAATTTTTACCTTTAACATGTTTATCTATAATTTTCTTTCTAATCTCCTGAGACAACTCTTTCCTTCTCCTCCTCTGCTCCATGTTGAGTGTGATACACACCATGTCACCAAACAGCACAGTGAGTATCTGTAGCCTCTATACAGGCCACTCACTGATTCCAAGATTGTAGACACCTGTGATGCTAATTAGTGGTCACACCATGATTTAAAAAGTCCCTATTGTCACATTATTTTCAGGGGTGCCATCATTTCTGTCCAGGCCTATTTCATAAGTTTCATTTTTTTTAAATTCTGTGGAAGCATGGTTGAAAAGCAATGTCTGACATTCATTTGTTCATTTTCATAGATTTTTTTTATTTATTATTACTTTTGTCAGATTCAAGTTATTTCTGTGACCATTGTGGGTTTTTCTGTCATTAAATGAGGGGAACCAACAATTTACACCACATGTGTATAGATTATAACCCTCAGTGAATTAATTTATAAAATGGAATCACTTTATGAGGATTTCGACTATTCTGGTTTTCTGTCATTTAGTTATATTAGGGCTTCTGCATATGATGTGTCCAATCTCATCTGGGATCTGTTCCTGCTGTCCAGCTGGAGTAATCTGCTCCCTACTTCAGCCAATTGGAAACTACCACACCCTACTAAAGCTCAAAGCACATGGCCGTGATATATCTCTGAGCTGTGCGTGGCTGATGGCTGTAATATACATTTATTCACGCCTGCAGGAGATGTGTTGGCTCCAGCCCTGGTTTCATGGATTCACTCCACTTCATAAATTACATTGTTTATAATCCCAAGATATTCAGATTACTGCACAATCTCTCCTGAAATGGGGAGTAATATTATTTTCTCTAATCTCCTGGTCAGGACTCATAGTAGCTCTAATGATCCACCATAGATGAATGCAACTCTGGTTTAGGGTATGTGCACACGTTGCAGATTAGCCTGAAGAATTTTCTGCAGAGAATCCGCATCTCTTGGCCGAAAACGCAGGGCAAAACGCTTGAGGATTTGATACGGATTCCTTGCGGATTGTAATGCGTTTTTGGTGTGTGGATTTGTTAATGTGGTCAATTTTCTCCCTCTGCTCTGGAGGAGAGAGAGAGAGAGAAAGAGTTTTCAGCTAATGAGATTCTCGTGCTCTGGGGCGGGGCTGTGGGCGGGGCTTTATGTGGTGCTCTGATTACATATTCATCTGTATTGGCTTATGACCGGTCACTGACCCATCACTGACCTGCCCCCCATTTTTGCGTAATGCTTATATAATAGTGTTGATATTATTGTTGATAATGCCTATAATATTGTGGCTATTGTGAGGCTTAAGGTACTGCAACACTAAACTATCCCGCTAGCGATCACGATAACGACGCATACTAATGAGATCGCTAGCGGGATTGTTTCTATGTCGCTAGTAGCTGCCTAATTTAGCGATGTCGTTAAGGACGCTATCGCGGTTAGCGATCTCCTTAACGACTTTGGCGGTACAAAAACACCGCACATCGCTCACAAAAAGGTGCCACACTCAGCGATATATGCTCAACAGCGGGACGCCAACGATAAAAATAGGGTCCAGAACGATGAACGAGATCACAGCAGGATCACAGCAGGGGCCACGTCGTTGCTACATGCCACACACAACAGCGTCACTAACGGGATCGCTAAATAGTGACGTTTTTTAGCGATCTCGTTAGCGACGCTGTTTAGTGTGGCATACCCTTTAGAAAAAAAATTACATCCAGCAAAATGTCACCAGCGGTGCCTGTCCAGTATCATCTATCTCTTACTTATAGATGCTACTGCGCAGGTACCGCCATCGCCGGTGACATTTTGCTGGATGTAATTTTTTTTCTAAGCCTCACAATAGCCACAATATTATAGGCATTATCAACAATAATATCAATGCTATTATATGCATTATGTAAAAATGGGGGGCAGTTCAGTGAGGGGTCAGTGACCGGTCATAAGCCAATACAGATGAATATGTAATCAGAGCACCACATAAAGCCCCGCCCACAGCCCCGCCCCAGAGCACGAGAATCTCATTAACTGAAAACTACAAATACAGAGTAAACAAGAATAAACCAGAGTTGCACTCATTTATGGTGGACCATTGGAGCGACTATGAATCCTGACCAGGAGATTAGAGAAAATAATATTTCAGGAGAGATTGTGCAGTAATCTGAATTTCTTAGGATCAAAAACAATGTAATTTATGAGATGCAGTGAATCCATGAAACCAGGGCTGGAGCCAACACATCTCCTGCAGGCGTGAATTAATGTATATTACAGCCATCAGCCACGCACAGCTCAGAGATATATCATGGCACAGGGGTGATGTGTTTTATGTAGATT
The DNA here is from genome assembly GCA_033576555.1 of Oophaga sylvatica. Taxonomy (NCBI): domain Eukaryota; kingdom Metazoa; phylum Chordata; class Amphibia; order Anura; family Dendrobatidae; genus Oophaga; species Oophaga sylvatica. Next base: position 151,966 of record JARQOD010000056.1, on the reverse strand, counting down.
ATCACAATCCTCCTTGAAGTTAGTCGGTTTTAATACAAATTGAAAAGTCCGGATAAAGGGAAACTCTGCTGTTATTCTACAGAAATTCACACTTGGCCTCACTGCACATTTAATGTTGTCGATCATAAAAGGGAAGTTTGGCCAGAAAGACTGGACCTGGTCTTGTAGGGACCATATGAGACATTCAGCAGCACAGAAGGGAGAGAAGATCCATCCGATAAGATCTCCGGGATCTAGGAAGCCAACAGCATCATCACCCTCCGCTTTCTCTTACAGGGCCATCATAATATTTTCCTTCAAGTGATTTTCTATCTTGTCAGCACATTCTACGTGCGCTGTCATTTGGCTTTATAGTTTACAGATCTGGGCAGGTAACGATCAGCGTCTCCTAATCCCAGGGGTAGGTGGATCCTCCAGGTTGTAGAGTTATTTGAACAGTTCTGGGTGGAGAATGTTGTAGTCGGGAGGCAAAATCGTGAACATGGTAATACGGCCGGACTACATCACCGATAAAGCAGCCACAGCCGGTGACTGAGAAGAATCTGTGACTTCTCTGCATTTAGTGGTCACTACTCACCTGGGTAGTCATATGTGGGAATCTCCTCTTTACACCACTCATCACTCCTCACATATGTCTCTGTAGTATTAATATGGGTCAGATCTTCACACTGAAACAAATATTGTAAAAGTCACCGACAGATGGAGAAGTCAACTCTATGATCAGCCTTAATCCTGCGATCTCCACCGTTCTCATTACACAAGTATAAAACATATAATACTGGGGGATAAAACAAGACTGAGCACAAGACCTTCACAGCCGTCTACACATCATAGGGGAGATCTCCTGACACCTTCTCTACATCTACCTTATCATCCTGAGGAGCATTGGGATCTTCTTGGTTACAGTCCTGTGGAAGAAGAGGACGGGACATCTCTCTGGTGTTGTCCTCTTACTGGATAGATCTGGAGGAAACACATACAGGGAGTGAATTCGTTCTTTACATACAGATAATTATAGGCCGTGTGTATTTAGTCCTGTCTATTACCTGGTGATGTGAGGGGCTGGGGAACCTCCATTATGACGTTCTTGTACAGATCTCTGTGTCCTTCTAAATACTCCCACTCCTCCATGGAGAAATAGACAGCGACATCCTGACACCTTATAGGAACCTGACACATACAATGATACCGTCATCCCCCCCGATCCCTTCATAGTGTTACTGTATAATGTCCAGCATTCCCAGCACTGTCACCTCTCCAGTCAGCAGCTCAATCATCTTGTAGATGAGTTCTAGGATCTTCTGGTCATTGATGTCCTCATGTATCAGGGGGTGAGGTGGAGGCCCCGTGATTGGGCTCAGGGGTCTTCCCCATCCCTCAGACACAGGGTCCTGACAGCGATCACTAGAGGTCTTCTTCACCACTGTGTAATCCTGGTAATGGAGAGACACATTAATAAATCTCACTACAGACATTTCCAGAGTCCTCACCTCTCCAGTTCTGCCCGTTATTCCCATAGATAAGAATGATGTAATGTGACGTCATCAGAATCTCTCACCTCTCCAGTGAGACGGAAGAGGATCTCTAGGGTGAGGTGTAACATCCTCTCCACCATCTTGTCTCTCTCCATATCCATCTTTGATGGGTAAATAAGGAAAATTCTCTTCTATAGATCTTCACTGAGAGGATCCGATATTGTAGAGACCTGAATGAGAAGAAGATGAGGCGATGTAACATCATAAGAATCCTGTAATAATACAATTACTGGAGATAATAAGGGAAACATATGAGATTTATTATTTACAGGATTTAGTTTTCTTCTTTACATCTACTAATAAAACCTATATATTTAGGCCACAGACAACAAGCAGTTTCTTCCTTGGAGTCGGCAGCTGAACACGTTCCTCATAGACTCATCTTCCATAACGCTAATTCTCCTCTCATTTACCGACCCTGGAATCGGCATTAGCAATACTGCAGGAGATATTCATTACACGCGACATGAGGAATAACTACTTCATGATGAGGACGACATCTTCATCTTCTACTACGGCTCTAGAAACATATTTGGCCAGAGTCGGTCACTGACTCAATCACCGCCGGCCTCCACAACTCCTTCTCTCTTGCCCTTTATTTTTTGGCTATAATTTCAGTGATCCAGACGGATGAACCGGAGGACACCTTGGGGGCCTGGATAACCTCAGAGGCCTGGGACACATATGCCACTGGAACTGCGTTGGACACGGGCCTAGAGTCAATGTAATCTGAAGGGGGAGGTAAGGGCTTGTTCTCTGACTTCAGGGGCCATGGCTCACTCACCAGTCTCGTAGACACCTTCGCTCATGTAGCATCGTCCGCTCCCGTCCTACCAAGGCTGGTCCTGACCTCCATCAACAATCACAGTACACTGGCTGCCAAAGCACCCGAAGATGCAGCCGCATTCGCCCTGCAAGTGTCAGATTCCCCTGCAGGTGCAGCTGTGCACCCGATCTCACGCTGGCGTAGATCCGACATGGCCTGTTCTTCCGGCTTTAGCGCCTCGGGAGGTGGATGCTGCGGCTTCCGGTCCCCGCTATGGTGAATCTGGGCTCGGAAACAAAGTTTCCTTCACACGTCTGCGTTCTCGCTCTGGCTTCTGACGTTGCGGTAGTTGCTCTTCGTGCCCCCGTGACTCCGGCATGGCACCCTCCCTCGGCTGACGGTCCGCTGGCGCAATCCCTGGCTCCGGTGTGGAGGAATGACACTCCGCACTCTGGCGACAAGGAGGCTCAGGCCCAGGCAGCCGTCAAGGATCATTCACAGCAGGTATTTTCTCCACCAGTTCGTCCCACAGGCGCAAAGACCGCGCCTTTTCAATCTTCCACCACCTCCATTCCATTCGCTTGATACCCTGGAACTAGAGTGAGCAGCTGTGGTGCATCGCCGCCGTCGTCACGTCTTGAACTGGCGTCAGACAGCTGCACCCGGGGCTTTCTTCGTTCCAGAGTGGGGTCGCTTCCAGTCGTTCATCCCATTTTCTTGTAACCTGTTGAAATGGGAGAGTCTCTCTTCTTCTTCGCGCCCACCAAGGGCAGACAAGGGGGTACTGACAGTCACCTTTTGGCACCATTTCTGCGCCATCACGCCCACGAAGGGTGACATCACAATCCCTTTTTGGTGCCAAAGTCCTCCATCTTGTCACTCACAATGTTAGTCTCATTCACAGTCTTTGTCAAATCCAGTTCTTCAGGCACATCCAGTATTATATTCCCATTTTCAGTTTCTTCAACCCGCACTCCTCGGGTCAAATTCGTCACATTCAAATCTTCAACTTTTCTTGTAGCTCTTCCGCACTGTAAGGTGTCAGCATCCTGCCGACTACGCCAATTTTTAAGGACGGCCAGCGCAGTAGTCGCGGCAGAGCATAGTATACCCTGGCCTCCCTCCACAGGAAATAGGTACTTCTTAGTCTGCATACTCACTGCGCTGTCAGTGTCCTCTTTGCCGCACTGGTATGAAGCGGCTTCAGAATGCCCACGAATAGAGACACAGTCCAGGGTAACTTTTCACTGAACAACTTTATTCACTTCAGGACACAGCACATCCAAGCAGCTTCCAGCATTTCCATCACGGTAGATACAGTACATCACTTCATCTTTCCCTTCACTGTTTCCTTCATCACTAAGTGTTTCCACGGGACAGAGCAACTCAAACAGCCCTTCAGTGTCCTCCCTGTACAGCGTCACCACGGTGAAGAGCCCTCCCATCCGTTTCGCCCCGGACAACAGAGATTCAGCCCACGCAGCTATTCGCCACATTCTGGAGCGACCTGCCCGTACACTTTTACGGTGACTTCTCGCCTTCCTCTGTTTCCTCTCTCTCTCTACTGATGGATCTGCTATTCCCCACTGTTCTTCAGATACCCTGGATGGCTGGGCACTCGCTTAAACGTTACGGGGTAATTGGGCAGCTCGTGCGTGTAGCCCACCCGAGCACTAAGGGGTATACCACCCCCTGACTGACTATATCCAGGAAATTCTCCTACCTTACTCCCCAACTAACCCCTGCTACAGTTAACTATGTATAGGATGCCTAGACTAAAGGACTCAGTGTCCCCACCTAGTGGACAATAAACATTACTACATTATATTACAATAATACATATATACATATGATAGACTGGAAACACAGCCTATTATGAAATGACATATCAACAAAATATGAAAATATTCATATACATACGGTCATAGCCAAAAGTTTTGAGAATGACACAAATATTATATTTTCACATGATCTGCTGCCCTCTGGCTTTTATGTGTGTGTTTGACAGATGTTTTTATCACAGACAGAAATATAATTGCAAACATATGAGTAACAAAAGCTTATATTGACAGTTAGAATGAGTTAATGCAGCAAGTCAATATTTGCAGTGTTGACCCTTCTTCTTCAGGACCTCTGCAATTCTCCCTGGCATGCTCTCAATCAACTTCTGGACCAAATCCTGACTGATAGCAGTCCATTCTTGCACAATCAATGCTTTCATTTTGTCAGAATTGTTAGGTTTTTGTTTGTCCACCCGTCTCTTGATGATTGACCACAAGTTCTCAATGGGATAAAGATCTGGGGAGTTTCCAGGCCATGGACCCAAAATCTCTATGTTTTGTTCCCTGAGCCATTTAGTTATCACCTTTGCTCTATGGCAAGGTGCTCCATCATGCTGGAAAAGGCATTGTTGATCCCCAAACTGCTCTTGGAGGGTTGGGAGAAGTTTCTCTTGGAGGACATTCTGGTACCATTCTTTATTCATGGCTGTGTTTTTAGGCAAGACTGTGAGAGCCGATTCCCTTGGCTGAGAAGCAACCCCACACATGAATGGTTTCAGGATGCTTAACAGTTGGCATGAGACAAGACTGGTGGTAGCGCTCACCTTGTCTTGGCGTTTTCCTGATGTCCCAAACAATTGAAAAGGGGATTCATCAGAGAAAATAACTTTACCCCAGTCCTCAGCAGTCCACTGCCTGTACCTTTTGCAGAATATCAGTCTGTCCATGATGCTTTTTCTGGAGAGAAGTGGCTTCTTTGCTGCCCTCCTTGAGACCAGGCCTTGCTCCAAGAGTCTCCGCCTCAGAGTGCGTGCAGATGCACTCACACCTGCCTGCTGCCATTCCTGAGCAAGCTCTGCACTGCTGGTAGCCCGATCCCGCAGCTGAAACACTTTTAAGAGACGGTCCTGGCGCTTGCTGGTCTTTCTTGGGCGCCCTGGAGCCTTTTTGGCAACAATGGAACTTCTCTCCTTGAAGTTCTTGATGATGTGATAGATTGTTGACTGAGGTGCAATCTTTCTAGCTGCGTATACTTTCCCTGTTAGACCATTTTTGTGCATTGCAATGATGACTGCACGTGTTTCTTTAGAGATAACCATGGTTAACAGAAGAGAAATAATGATGCCAAGCACCAGCCTCCTTTTAAAGTGTTCAGTGGTGTCATTCTTACTTAATCATGACAGATTGATCTCCAGCCATGTCCTCATCAACACCCACACCTGTGTTAATGGAGCAATCACTGAAAAGAGGTTAGCTGGTCCTTTTATGGCAGGGCTGCAATGATATTGAAATGTGTTTTGGGGGATAAAGTTCATTTTCTAGCCAAATATTGACTTTGCAAGTAATTGCTGTTAAGCAGATCACTCTTTATAACATTCTGGAGTATATACAAATTGCCATTATAAAACGTGAAGCAGTAGACTTTGTAAAAATTAATATTTGTGTCATTCTCAAAACTTTTGTCCATTACTGTACATCATCATAGGGAACTTAAAATGGGTAAACTTTATATAACCCCTAAGGCTAAGTGCATGCGTTCACGATTGTGTTTTTTTCGCGTTTTTTTCGCAGGAAAAAACGCGTCAAAAACGCATGAATTAAGCATCCTATCATTTAGAATGAATTCCGCAATTTTTGTGCACATGGTGAGTTTTTTTCCGCGAAAAAAACAGCAACATGTTCATTAATTTCGCGGAATTCTAGCGTTTTTCCCGCTATATTATTGACCTAGAAAGTTCAGGGGAAAAAATCGCGGTAAAAACGCATCAAATCCGCGCAAAAAAAAAAACGTGCGTTTTTACCGCGAAAAAAGTCAGTTTTTGCTCAGGAATATTCTGCAAACATTCCTGAACGTGTGCACTTAGTCTTACACTTACAGGCCTAATAATGGTGTCTGGGCTGCAATGTATGAAGGTCTATTAGGCCGGGCCAGAGGCAGCGTCCAATAAGTTACCTTTTAACGCCCCCATACACATTAGGCTAAAGTTACATGAAAGCACTGATTTCGGGGGTTTGGCGACCATATAATGTATTTGGGGCCTCCCGACAGATGATGTCAGGGCAGAGAAGGATCTGACATCCTGAATTTCAGAGGATAATCTTTTGCTCTTCCTGTAGATAATCCTCCTCTAGAGGAGTCTGGAGGCGACTCTCTCATACAGACCACAGGAAAGCTGGAATATGTGTGTGTATGGGGGAGTCGGGAGAGATAGCCGTCTGCCAAATGACCGTTCAGCCAGCTCTTATCTCATGTGTATGGGGCCGTTAGTATTACACTGACAGGCAGTGATGATACACGGCACTACAGTAGTACAGGGCATCACCGGAGCCATCAGAGGCTTGTATGTTGTATGATCGCACTGATCAGAGGGGTTTAACAAAGGTTTAAAGTGAAAAAAAAATATCACAGTTTCACCAACAAAAAATATCCATCACTATATGGAAAGAAGAGTCTCTGCACAATGTTAGAGAAGTCTCATCCATAACTACTTTATTATACTCTATTATCCTGTACACAGTGGAGTAGATAGAAATCACAGGTCCCACAGCAATAGCTGGAATTGGACCCTCCAACGGAAAGAAAAAATATCTATCTATATTTGTCAGAGTCATATCTCTCAACTATGCAGATTGCATGCTGTCGTTGTAGGCCCAGACCAGATGTTACGGAGATGAATGAGGGATACCAAAGTGCAAAAATAGACTTTCCTTTACGTAACAAGAACTTGATGAGACGTATACACATCAGATAGCAGGCACAACACTTAATGATGCTTCTTCTGCATTATGCAGAGTCAGGAACTTTCCGGTTACATGTGGCGGTACATAATTTTTGTTATAAACCACAATATTGCAGCAAACCTGAGCTAATGACGTCTTCCTGCTCTTTGTCTCCGCTGTGCTCCCTGCCTGGAATCCGAATTCTTAGGGTCCCGTCACACTCTTCAATGTCCCAGCGATCCCACCTACGATCCGACGTGGATGGGATCGCTGGGACATTGTTAGCTGATCGCTGGTGAGTTGTCACATGGGCAGACTCACCAGCGATCAGGACCAGCGAGCACGCTGGTATCCAGGGTAAACATCGGGTAACTAAGCGCTGCGCAGCGCTTAGTTACCCGATGTGTACCCTGGATAACAGATCCCAGCTTCTGCTGTACAGCGCTGGGAGCTCGCTGATCGTTGGTCTCCCGCTGTCACACGCAGTGATGCGTGCTGGCCAGCGGGACGCCAACGATGAAAAAATGGTCCAGGCCATTCGACGACGATCAGCAATATCCAGCAGGGGGGCCAGTCGTCGCTGCTTGTCACACACAGCGAGATCGCTGGCTAGGTTGCGGTCGCGTCACAAAATCGGTGACGCTTTAGCGATCTCGCTTAGTGTGACGGGGGCTTAACTGCCATTATGTCTTTGCTTACCTTCAGAACGTACTAACTGATGTCTCCCTCCTGGCACACAACACCATATCAGGAGGACTGCAATCAGATAGACCAAAGGTCTGTATTTCTCACTTTCTATCTGACTCATCACAAGGAAATTGTTCTCCTGTGTGCCCATGTAGCTCAGTATGAGGTCTCCCACACAGTATGACGGCCCCCACAGCACCTCACACGGTGTTATGGCTAGAGATGAGTGAATATTTCAATGTTCGGTTTGGCTCACGATTGCCGAATTTGCAACATTCGCCAATTTAATCGTTGATTAAATCGCCAAATATAGCCGAACCTGCACAGCACAAAAGCCGGTGTTGTTATGGGTCTGCAACTCAGGAATAGAGCGGTTGGTGAATCTGACCCTGCACTAGGACTAGACTCAATCCCTACGATGGAGCGGGCGACCTATTCCTTGTGAATAGACCCACAGACGTTCCTAGTCTAGACTCAAGCAAAGACCTGAAGGTGGGGGAAGGTGATCCCTGAAAGATCTAGGGACTGGGAACAAAACACTGGTAACCTCCTAGAAGGGAAATAGAGGAAGCTGCAGAAACAAATGGAAAAAACAAAAAGACTAAGCAAGCAGAACTAGAGTTCCCAGAACTGCACAAATTATAGCACAAAGCTAACAAGGCTCCTAGCCAGAACTCAAGCGGATTAACACTGATGTCCAGCAAGGACTGGGAGGCAGGTGCAGGGTAATAAAGGGTAATACAATCACCTGATCAACTACGAGCCCAGCACAAGAGGAAAACAGACCAGCAGCCAGAAACCACAACAAGATGGCGGATGGTCAAACTGAATAGATTCTAAAAGTACCTTCCCTTTTACGAGGATCCTCTTGGCCGAGGCTTATTCGGAAATCTGCCGTGAAAAGCCTTAATAAGCCTTGAGGCCGAGACATCCTCAGCTTTCACCCAGGAATTATCCTCGGGACTGAACCCTTCCAGGACACGAGATACTGCAACCTTCCTCTGTCCCACCTGGAATCCAATATGCGCGAAATCTCAAACTCGCCATCCTCATCAATTGGAGAAACAGTCGGCATCGCCTCCTTATCTGGCGTGTCAACTTTCTTCAGTAAAGATACATGAAAAACTGAATTAATTCTCCAGGACGAGGGTATGTCTAATCTCACAGCTGCAGAGTTGACAACCTGAACCACTTTGAAGGGTCCTACAAATTTAGGTCCCAGTTTTTTTTAGAAGGGATCTTCAAACGCAGATTCCTAGAGGACAACCAGACCATGTCCCCAACTTCAAACAACGCCTCCCTTCTTTTCCTGTCAAAATATTTCTTAGACCTCCTATTCGCCTCTTTCAGATTATGGCGTACATTGGTCCAAACCCTTTCCAAACTTCCAGAAAAACTCTCCTCCTCAGGCACAGCCGCCCCAATCTTTGAAAATGGACCGAAAGATGGATGTCTCCCTGTACAGCAAAAAAAAAGAACACCCAGCCGAGGCAGACGTATGATTATTAAGAGCAAACTCGGCTAGTGGTAGATATTCCGACCACATCTCCTGATTGTCTGCTACAAAACATCTCAAAAACTGCTCAACGTACTGGTTTTTCCTTTCGGTCTGTCCATTGGACTCCGGATGATAACCTGATAAAAATGACAAATGAACCTTTAATCTGTCACAAAAAGCACGCCAGAAGCGAGCCACAAACTGTGGTCCTCTGTCGGAAACAATGTCTGTGGGAACACCATGGAGCCTGACAATCTCTTTCACATATGCCTTAAGGCCGTCTCACATAGCGATATCGCTAGCGAGATCGGTGCTGAGTCACTAGTTTTGTGACGCAGCAGCGAGCTCACCAGCGATATCGCTGTGTGTGACATTCAGCGACGATCAGCCCCCTGCCGGTATCGCTGATCGTCGCTGAAATGTTGGACATTTTTTGATCACTGGTCTCCCGCTGACAGGCACGCATCGCTGCGTGTGACAGGCGGGAGACCAGCGATCCGCTGGTAACCAAGGTACACAGCGGGTTTCCAGGCGCGGGACTGTGCCCAGAAACCCGCTGTGTACCTTGGATACAGCGCCTGCTGAGGGAGTGGTAACCAAGGTACACAGCGGTTTCCAGCACCGCGCAACGCCTGGAAAACCGATGTGTACTTGTTACCAGCGCCCTGCATCAGGGCGCTGGTATCCAAGTACACTGCGGGTAACTAGCGATGTTTACCCGCAGTGTCCTTGTGCTGATCGCTGCCCTGAGCTGCTGTTTGGCAGCTCAGCAGCGATAATATAGCGATACACCAGCGATCTGATCATTGTCGGATCGCTGGTGTATCGCTATGTGAGACCCAGCCTTTAGCTAGAGTCTTGGCGCAGGGCAATTTATTGAACGAGACCAGATGACACATCTTACTAAACGGTCCATAACCAGATGACAGACAAACCTTCAGAAACCGGCAGATCGGTGATAAAATCCATAGCAAGATGCATCCATGGCAAGCTAGGAACTCCAAAGGGCACAGCAATCCTGCAGCCGGGCAGGAGAGGCCTTCGACTAGCGCACACCGTACACGGACGCACCCACTTGATGATTTCTCTATGCCACCCTGGCCACCAGAAACTTTGACCGATTGACTTTCTAGTTTCCGAAATCCCTGGATGACCCGCCAACCGAGACTCGTGACATTCAGCAAACAAAGCTCTCCTCAAGGCTTTGGGCACAAATAATTTACCATACGGTGCAGAATTCTGGGCTTCTAGGATGTTATTCTCCAACTCAGAACCCAATGCTGCCACCACCACCGCTCTCTGCAAAATACATTCCTCCTTCTCAGTATTAACTGCTGGAGAGAAACTACGAGACAAAGCATCCGCTTTAACATTCTTTGTGCCAGGGATATATGTTACAGAGAAATGGAACCGGGCAAAAAACAGCAGCATCTATAAATCAGATTTTTATGATCAGTAAAAACTGTATCGGATGTCTAGCCCCCTCCAAAAAATGTCGCCAATGCTCAAATGCGAGCTTAATAGCCAGTAACTCTCGGTTCTCAACATCATAGTTGAGCTCAGTCTCCAAAAATTTTTTAGAAAAGAAAGCACAGGGATGCACCCCATCCTCTCCCTCCAGGGACAGAACTGCCCCCACCCCTACTGATGAGGCATCAAACTCTACCAGAAAAGGCTTGGTCTCATCTGTCTGGATCAAAACAGGAGCAGAGCTAAACCTCTCCTTGAGATGCTCAAAAGCCTCCACTGCCTCAGTGTACCATTGGACAGTATTAGTACCCTTCTTGGTGAGATCAGTTATGGGTTTAGCGTTCACAGAAAAATTCTTTATGAATTTTCTATAATAATTGGCAAACCCTAAAAATCTTTGGACAGATTTTAAACATTCAGGCCTAGGCCAATCCAGTACTGCCTGAACCTTCACCGGGCCCATCTCAAACCCATCACTGGAGACCAATTACCCCAAAAAATCATTTTCTGTACCGCAAACTCGCACTTCTCCAATTTAGCAAAGAGGTTGTTTTCGCTCAAAATCAGAAGAACTTTGTGGATTCTCTGCCAATGTGACTCCAGATCAGGTGAATAGATCAAAATATCGTCCAAATAAACAATAACACTCCTACCGATCAACGGCCTCAGAATGTCATTAATGAAATTTTGCTGCTTTACCCGCAGCAAATTATATGTCCCACGAAGGTCAATCTTAGAGAACCACTTAGCTCCGGTTAGTTGGTTAAACAAATCAGGAATTAGCAGCAACGGGTAAGGATTGTGCACAGTGATCTTATTAATCTCCCGAACATCCAGACACGGTCTAAGGCCCCCATCCTTCTTTTGGACAAAAAAAAAAATCCTAACGCCACAGGAGACTTAGAGGGTCTTATGTGACCTGCAGCCAAACTAGTCTGTAGGTATTCCTTTAAGGCCTCCCTCTCGGGAATCGCTAGATTAAATAAACGACTCTTAGGGAGTGTAGCACCTGGAACGAACTCAATAGCGCAATCGTAATCTCTATGGGGTGGTAGAGCTTGCGACTCAACTTCTGAAAATACCTTCCAGAAATCCTGAATGGCTTCAGGTAGCTCCCTCTTCACAACAGCAGCAATGTGAACATTACAACATTAACACCCCTGACCCCAGGATCTTATAATACCAGACGACCAGTCCAGCAAAGGATTGTGCATTTTTAATAAGGGTAAACCCAGGACGACTGGAACAGGCAATTTATCCAGTACAAACAAGTCAATGCACTCCTGATGTTCCATATTGATAGTAAGCGGGAACCTCGTGACCTTTCGAGACACGCACCCATGCTACGGCGGAGTGTTATCAATCGCCACAACAGGAAAAGGAGATGACAATGGTTCAGAATCAAATTTATATTTGTCTAGAAATTGTTGATCAATCAAATTCAGCGCAGAACCACAATCCACCATGACCTGAAAATCAATGGAATGACCACGATAGGTGAAATTACCAGAAAAAAAAATGCAATATGAACGGGGGTGTTGCTCCTACTAACCTTTTTTTTCTTTTCTTTCTTTATGCGAACCTCGCATTGCTTAATCAAATGGTCAGCCTTACGACAATACAAGCATAGCCCCTCAGAGAACCTCCTCTCCCTCTCCAGGGAACGAGAGGACATCCTGAGAGACTGGGTCCAGTATTATAGGAGGCTTCTCAATATTCTGCCTGTCTCTCAATCTTCTATCCACACGGATAGATAACTGCATAGCAGTTTCCAAAGAATCAGGTACAGGATAAGCAATGAGCAAATCTTTAACTCTTTCACTCAAATCTGCTAAAACTGACTCTTGAGCGCTGGGTCATTCCACCTGACCTCTGCGGACCATCATCTGAACAGGGTGCAATACCCCTCAGCATCACCAGAACCCTGTTTAAGCCGTCTGAGCTCTGCCTCAGCTGATGTGACCCTATCCGGATCATCATATAACAACCCCACAGCAGTACAAAATGCTTCTACTGACGTCAACAAAGGATCATTAGGTGGTAACGAAAATGCCCAGATTTGGGGATCACTTCGCAACACAGACATAATAATCCCCATACGCTGTGATTCACTCCCTGAGGATCCAGGTCTAAGCCGAAAATATAGTAAACATGCATTTTTAAACGTAAAAAATTCCTGCCGTTTACAAAAAAAAAAAACTCAGGCAATCCTACCTTAGGCTCTGCACAGCGTACTCCAGGACAATTACTCACGTGCTGCTGCAGGCTGGCTACCTTCAAAGTGTTGAGTAAGTTCTTGGATGCTGTTCATATTGAAGGACTCAGGGAGAAAAGAAAAAAAAGAAAAAAAGATATCCTTTTCCTAGCCAGAACTCAAGCTGTTTAATACTGATGTTATGATTTGGTAGCTGAGGAGGACAGGAGCAAAAAACAGCAAAGGCAGCCGAACACTAGAGAGGTTGGGAACTAAAAGGTTGCAGGCCCCTAAACTAACCGCACAACTAGAAGCAGCCGTGGGACCTAGACACCTCATCAGTCGGAGAGATTAGCTACACCTGAAGATAGAAAGAGGAAAGCTAACTGCCCCGCAGTAGAGCCCCAAAGGAATAGGCAGCCCCAACACATATAATGGCGGTTAGACAAGATGAAATACAAACGCAGGTAGAAAATAGAGTAAGCAAACGCTGGGGCCAAAAGCTATCTAGACAGGACCGGATAGGAAAGAATACTGTCTGCAACCCAGCAAAACCCTAGGAAAACTTCCAACACTTCTGATTCCAAAAATGCTGAGACCACACGATCTCACCCCCACTAATCAGATCTCTGGTGTGAACACGCAGCTACCCAGCAGCACTGAAACCACAAGAACAGAGCAAATGAACAGAAACAAATGAGAACCAGGGACCAGCACAGGCACCTGTAGGGGACCCGGCTGACCTCACCAAGCAGGGCAGCAAAAACAAAGAAAATCTAACCACAGAAAAAAAAACAGAAAATAACTTATCTGAATGTTCGCAGGAGACAGCAGAAAACCAGCTGACTTCCAAACTAGACCAGGCAGAGGAAATCAATCACCGGCGAGGATCATGGGAGGTCAGCTCACTTATATTAGCCCAGTCCGTCCCCCCTGAATGCCAATCATCTCTCGCAGGTGATGGACTTCTACTATTCAACACTGGTTCAATACCCTCAGCCACCACCAGAGGGAGCCCCAACTCAGAAGTAATTTCCAACATGCTCACAACAGTAACCCCCCTTGAGGAGGGGTCACTGAACCCTCACCGGCGCCACCATGCGATCAGGGTTAGCCCGGTGAAAGGCGCGAACCAATTTCTCCGCATGGATGTCAGAAGCGAACACCCAAGAATTTTCCTCCTGACCATAACCTTTCCACTTAACCAAGTACTGGAGTCTCCGCCTAGCCATACAAGAATCCAATATCTTCTCCACTTCGTACTCCAGATTGCCCTCAACCAAAACAGGCTCAGGGGGCGCAGCCATACGAACCACTGGCTCAACAAACCTTTTCAATAAAGATTTGTGGAAGACGTTGTGAATCTTAAACGTCCCTGGAAGAGCCACACGGAAGGAAACGGGATTAAGAATTTCCAAGCTCTTATAAGGTCCAATGAACCTTGGCTTAAATTTTGGAGACGCAACCTTCATAGGGATATTTCTTGAGGACAACCAAACCAAGTCACCTACTTTAAACTGAGGACCATCAGTCCTATGCCGGTTGGCAAACCGCTGAGCCCTCTCCTGAGAGAGAGACAACTTATCCACTACTTGATCCCAAATCTGCTGCATTCTCTCCACCATAGAATCAACACTCGGACAGACAGAAGCCCCCACCTGTCCCGAAGAAAACTGAGGATGAAACCCGAAATTGCAGAAAAAAGGTGACATCAAACTGGCAGAACTGTGTTGTGAATGTATTAGAAATGATGTAAGGTTCTTTGTCTCTTTTGACATGTTCCTTGAAACTCAGTTTTCCGTCGGCCATTTTGCTTTGTCTTTCTGCAGCTCTTGCCCTCAGTTAATATGGAGTTTCCAGTTTTCATGTTCCCGCCCTGATTCTCTCCCTCTTGCTTCTTAAGCAGCCTCAGCTGAACAATCAGTGCTCCTGAATCAAGCCTCAGTCAGCCTGTGACCTGACTCCTGGAAACCTAGGATTTTGGACTCCAGTTATTTCCTACTGAGGAACTTTGGAACACTTTTGGACTTTGGAAACCTGCTGTCTGGTGAATCCATGTTTGCAGAGGAATTACGGTACAGAGAAGAGATCCTGAACCTGCTTGGAGAGTTATTGTAGAGCTTGAAGTTACTTTGGCCTGCTGTGTTCTCCTGCCTCTGTTCCTGCAAACTGTGTGACCTTTTCTGCATGCTTGTATGAAGTAATACAAGTCATTTCATATCAACCTATGTCTCATGTGTTTTCCTCGCACCCAAGCACAAGACGCTATAGGAACTGTACACTATACATGACAAGATTCAGGAGCCAATGTTTAGTGTCTGCTGGGTCTGGGAAAGCCGTGTCTGCTGTGACTGTGGTTATCAGATGTCCGTTTAATACCTTCTGTGATGACAGTGGTTGTGACTTCTCACAACCATTCCAGGTGAGCGCATTCCCTTAAATGTTACTCTGGAGTGTTACCACAGGTAAACACTATTGTTTTTTTTGTTTTTTTCCTTTCCTCTTCTCCTTCCAGCACTTCTGCCTTAAAAGATCTGGAAGATGGAGGCCCGCATAAAGGAGCTTTGCGGAGTGACTGATACAATCCTTGCAGATATACAGACTATAAAGACCCGTTTTGCAAGCCTACAGGACCTCACTAATCATAATTTGCAAGTGTTTGGACAAACTACTCAGGAATTACGAGCCAGGATTGAGGCTCTAGAGGAACGAGTCCAGGCTCCTGCCATAACCCCGAGTTCTGGGATCCCCAAGTTACCTCCTTTTCGTTTTGGCGGTGAACGTGAGAAATTCAGGGGATTTATTAACCAATGCAATCTATTTTTCTCTGCACATGCTTCACAATTTCCCACTGAACGATCCAAAGTGCTTACTATAATCATGTTGCTTACCAATAAGGCTTTGATGTGGGCAAACCCTCTGATTGAGACTGAGGATGATTGTTTGAATCACCTTGATGCTTTTATTTCAGCCATGGGGCAGGTGTTTGATGACCCCAATCGAGGTGCAACAGCTGAAGCAGCCATGTTAACTTTGCGCCAAGGTAAGCGTTCAGTAGCCGAATATGCCTTGGATTTCAGGAGATGGGCTCTTGATACCACTTGGGACACTTCCGCCAAAAAATCTATTTTTCTGAAAGGGTTGTCTCCACTGATTAAGGATGAACTTGCTCGTGCCGACCCTCCCACTGCGTTAGGTGACTTTATTAACTATTGTATCCGTACTGATGCTCGTCTGACTGAACGCAGACAAGAGAGATGGTTCGAAAATAATCGCACTAACCTTTTCCTACCTCCCTCCTCAGCTAAGGAACCATTGAGTAGGATCACAAGGGAACCAGAACCTGAACCCATGCAGGTGGACTCTTTACAAAGACGGGTTAGTGATGCACGCAAAGAACATCGTATAAAGGAAAATCTATGTTTTTACTGTGGTAAGTCAGGGCACTTCATTATAAACTGCCCCAGCCGTTCTCGTAAGACTACTGCAGCAGTCATTCACTGTGAGTGTTGCGAGAGGAGCTCTGTCATGTCCGAGCCTCAGACTCCAGAGAGATCTGCTGCAAGAGATCTTGATTTTTCGGACTTAAACTCTGTTAGTTCTGGGGACAATGACGGTATAAACGCTGCAATTTTTCAAGTTTCCTCAGCTGTGTCCCAGCTGAGTTGTAAGAAAAACAATTCTCATTGCTTTCTTTCCATCAAACTCTGGGTTGACTCAGCTTGGGTGTCTAGCTCTGCTATGATCGACTCAGGGGCAAGTGGAAATTTTATGGATGTCTCCTTTGCTCTGAAACAGGGGATACGTTCAGTGAAGAAGGCTACTCCAGTACAGATGGAAACTGTGGATGGCTCCCTGCTGACCTCTGGACCAGTGGATCAGGAAACAGAGCCTTTGAGGGTCCTTGTGGGTAAAGATCATCAGGAGAAAATGTCTTTTATGCTTATCTCTTCTCCCCACTTTCCCATTATTCTAGGGCTACCATGGCTGCAGGCGCAGAATCCTACGATTAACTGGGAGACCAAGGAATTACACTTTCCGGAGAAACAGATGAGTCAAGGAGTTTCAGCTTGCTCTGTTCCTAAAGGAACCATGTCAGTCCCTGAAATAACAGGACTATGTGGATTTATGTGACAAGAAGAACGCTGATCAGCTTCCTCCTCACCGTCCATATGATTGTCCAATCGAATTATTGCCTGGAGCCGAGATACCTTTTGGTAAGATCTACCCCCTAGCGGGGCCCGAGCTAAAAGCTTTGAAGGACTACATAGATGAAAATCTAGCCAAAGGCTTCATACGCCCCTCTTCATCTCCCGCAGGTGCACCCATCTTCTTTGTGAAGAAGAAAGATGGATCTCTGAGACCCTGCATAGACTGTAGGAACTCAATAAGGTTACTATTAGAAACCGTTATCCATTGCCTTTAATCCCTGAGTTGTTGGAGAGAGTGCGGCACGCCAAAATTTTCTCTAAACTGGATCTCCGTGGGGCCTATAACTTGGTCCGTATTAGACCTGGGGATGAATGGAAGACTGCATTCAGGTCACGCTATGGACACTTTGAATATCTAGTTATGCCTTTTGGTCTGAGTACCGCCCCAGCCACTTTCCAACACTTGGTGAATGACATCTTCAGGGATCTCCTAGATACATTTGTGGTGATTTATCTGGATGATATTCTAATTTTTTCTAACTCCACAGAGGAACATCATGGACATGTGAGAATGGTCTTAGAACGCCTAAGACAAAACCATCTCTACATCAAACTTGAAAAGTGTGAATTCCATAGGACCGAAATTCAATTTCTGGGGTATGTACTATCTACACAAGGGATTAGTATGGATGGAAGCAAGACCCAAGCCATCAAGGATTGGCCAATTCCTAGAAATGTGAAGGAGGTGCAGCGCTTCATCGGGTTTGCCAACTTCTATAGACGTTTCATTAGGAATTTCTCTGAGGTAGTGTCACCTATCACCCAACTTACCCGGAAACAGTCTAGGTTCTCCTGGACCCCGCAAGCTCAGGAAGCATTTTCCTGTTTAAAGGATAAATTTACCACCGCACCTATCTTAGTACATCCCAACCCCGAGCTTGCCTTCATAATAGAGGTGGATGCTTCAGACTGTGCCGTTGGAGCTATACTCTCTCAGAGAACAGGTGAGAAGAATGTCTTGCATCCCTGTGCCATCTTTTCCCAGCAGTTGTCTTCGGCTGAGAGGAACTACGATGTGGGCAATAGAGAATTGTTGGCCATTATTGCCGCCTTCAAGGAATGGAGACACCTTCTTCAGGGAGCTGCACAGCAAATAGTCGTCCTGACAGACCATCGTAACCTTGAATTTATCAGGTCGGCTAAGTGCCTGACTCCTCGCCAGGCTCGCTGGAATCTTTTCCTAAACCAATTTAATTTTGTCATTTCTTATAGACCAGGATCGCGCAATGGAAAGGCTGATGCACTCTCTAGGATTCATTCAGCAGAGACACGTCCACTTACTCCTCCTAAGACTATTCTTCCTGACTCTAGATTCCTGGGAGTGATTCATAATCAAGACCTACTTAAGGACATCAAGGAAGCATACCATGCGGATTCTTTGTTGGCTCAACCCCCAAGGGACGTAAGTCTTGTCTTTAAGAATGGTGTGTGGATTCAGGGACAACGTCTTTATATACCTGAAACAGTCAGATTGAGAGTATTGCAACTCATCCACGATTCCAAGATAGCCAGGCATAGGGGAATTCTAAAGACACAAGAATTTCTTTCTCGTTTCTTTTGGTGGCCCACTTACAGGAAAGATGTTTTAAACTATGTCACTTCATGTGAAGTCTGTGCAAGATGCAAAACACCTCGCTCCTCACCAACTGGTCTGTTACAACCTCTTCCCACCCCGTCCCGCCCGTGGGGATCCATTTCTATGGACTTCATTGTGGAGTTACCAACCTCTCAAGGGAAGAATACCATTCTAGTGGTGGTTGATCGTCTAACAAAGGCAGCTCATTTTATCCCTTGTGTCGGCTTACCCACTGCAAAACAGACATCAGACTTGATGATTAAGAATGTGTTTCGCTTACATGGAGTACCGGATGAGGTCATTTCGGATCGAGGGGTGCAATTCACTTCAAGGTTTTGGCAAAATTTCTGTGCCGCATTGGACATTAAAGTAAACCTTTCTTCTGCTTTTCATCCCCAGACTAATGGACAGACAGAACGAACCAATCAGACCCTGGAGCAGTATCTCGCTGCTTTATCTGCCACCTACAAGATGATTGGGTGGATCTACTTCCACTGGCTGAGTTCTCTTATAATAACTCTCAGAGCGCCTCCACTAAGCAGTCTCCTTTTTACTCCAATCTAGGTTATCATCCTAACATTCTTCCTCGATTTCCCATAGATACGCCCTTGCCGGCAGTGGCTGAAAGAATCACTTCTTTACAAAAGAATATGGATCTTCTAAAGGAAAATCTAGAATTGGCTCAGGAAAGGTACAAGAAAGCAGCAGATAAATTTCGTAAACCTGCACCAGCTTTCAAGGTAGGAGATTTGGTCTGGCTGTCAACCAGAAATCTTAAAATAAAGATTCCATCGTCTAAATTGGGACATAAGTACATTGGACCTTATAAGATCAGTAAGATTATAAGTGCTGTTGCTTGTCGTCTTCAACTGCCCAGAACTATGAGAATCCACCCTGTCTTTCATGTATCTCTACTAAAGGCTGCAACACCCAATACGTTTCCTGGACGCTCTTCTCCTTGCCCTGACCCAGTGCTGGTCGATGGTCAGGAAGAATTTATGGTGGAAAGGATTCTAGATTCCAGGTTGTACAGAAATCAGTTGCAATATTTGATTAAATGGCAGGGCTACCCAGTGGAGGACAACTCATGGGAACCAGTCAATAATGTAAATGCTCCTCGCCTGCTCCGCCAGTTTCATCAGAGGTACCCTGACAAGCCTGGTCTGAGGTCAACCGGAGGTTGTCCTTAAGGGGGGAGTAATGTAAGGTTCTTTGTCTCTTTTGACATGTTCCTTGAAACTCAGTTTTCCGTCGGCCATTTTGCTTTCTGTCTTTCTGCAGCTCTTGCCCTCAGTTAATATGGAGTTTCCAGTTTTCATGTTCCCGCCCTGATTCTCTCCCTCTTGCTTCTTAAGCAGCCTCAGCTGAACAATCAGTGCTCCTGAATCAAGCCTCAGTCAGCCTGTGACCTGACTCCTGGAAACCTAGGATTTTGGACTCCAGTTATTTCCTACTGAGGAACTTTGGAACACTTTTGGACTTTGGAAACCTGCTGTCTGGTGAATCCATGTTTGCAGAGGAATTACGGTACAGAGAAGAGATCCTGAACCTGCTTGGAGAGTTATTGTAGAGCTTGAAGTTACTTTGGCCTGCTGTGTTCTCCTGCCTCTGTTCCTGCAAACTGTGTGACCTTTTCTGCATGCTTGTATGAAGTAATACAAGTCATTTCATATCAACCTATGTCTCATGTGTTTTCCTCGCACCCAAGCACAAGACGCTATAGGAACTGTACACTATACATGACAAATGAATTCTGAGCAGAAGCTCCCTCTGGTGGTTACAAACAGTACTGAACCATTCAGTGAGGATTGGCAATCAGGAATCACAGACTGGCTGGATATAAGGGAGGTTCCCTACCATCATGGTTGCCGGTGATCAATTGTTCTTGTCTCAACTGTGTTCCTGGTTCACTTGGAAGCTTGCAGAGTCTTGCCTCTTCTTCTGCTAACAGATAAGATATTTTCTGTTTTTGTGCTTGCCTTTTGCATATTTCTCTGCATTTCTGTGAGGTTAGCCAGGTTCCCCTCCGGGGGGCTTGGGCTCCTCTCAGTTCCGCTGGAGCCACTGTTGTTTGTTCATTTGCCTATTCCAGTTTTTTCAGTGGCTGCGGCTTAGTTTTGTTACACCAGAGAACTGATTTAGGTGGTAGAGGTCGTGTGATCTCAGGTGTTTTTGCAATTAGTAGCGTTGGCATTTTTTAGGGGTTTTTTTTGGATTGCAGTGAGTATCCTTTCTATCCTTTTCTGTCTAGGCAGATTGGGCCCCAACGTTTGCTCATATTATTTTCTGTCTGTGCTGTATTTCCTCTTGTCTAACCGCCATTACATGTTTGGGGGCTTCCTATGTTCTTTGGGGATCTGCTCCAGGGCAGATAGCTTTCCTCTTTCTATCTTTAGGTGTAGTTAATCTCTCAGGCTGTGACGAGGCGTCTAGGACCAACGTAGGAATGCTCCACGGCTGCCTTTAGTTGTGGTGGTTAGTCAGGGTACTGCAATCCAATAGATTCCAACCTCTCTGGTGTATTGCCGTTTTTGCCTGCTCTCCTCAGCTACCATATCATAACAGAACTGGCCCTATTATTAAGAGCTAATTCAGCCAGGGGCAAAAAAGAGACCCAGTCATCCTGATGAGCAGACACAAAACATCTCAAATAAGTCTCCAAGGTCTGGTTTGTTCTCTCAGTCTGCCCATTGGTCTGAGGATGAAACGCAGAGGAGAAAGACAGCTGAACTCCCAGTTTAGAACAAAATGTCCTCCAAAATCTGGAAACAAATTGGACTCCCCTGTCAGACACAATGTTCTCCGGAATGCCGTGCAAACGAACCACCTGCTGAAAAAACAAGGGTACCAACTCAGAAGAGGATGGTAACTTCGGCGGTGACACAAGATGGATCATCTTGGAGAATCTATCACAGATCACCCAAATGACAGTCATTCTCTGAGAGACAGGGAGGTCGGAGATAAAATCCATAGAGATATGGGTCCATGGCCTCCTGGGCACCGGTAGTGGCATTAACAATCCACTAGAGCGAGAACAGGGTTTGGAACGAGAACAAGTCCCACAGGACTGCACAAAAGAAGGATTTTTGGTACTCACCGTAAAATCTCTTTCTTGGAGCCTTCATTGGGGGACACAGGTAACCATGGGTGGATGCTGCTGTTGCTAGGAGGCTGACACTATGCAAAAAAGGAAAAGATGGCTCCTCCCCCGGCAGTATACACCCACCGACAGGAACTGAGTACCTCAGTTGGTGCAAATAGCAGTAGGAGCAGTAACAAGAACTCAAACATATGTACCAACCAAACAAACGGCTCTTAAGCCCAACATGGTACAACTAAGACAAGGGGGTGCTGTGTCTCCCAATGAAGGCTCCAAGAAAGATTTTACGGTACCAAAAATCCTTCTTTCTTTATCGCTTCATTGAGGGACACAGGTAACCATGGGATGTCCAAAAGCAGTCCCAAGGGTGGGAAATAACTTAGGCGATGCGAGAAAGGACCTAGGATGGCCGGTAAGCCACCGCCGCCTGCAGAACCTTTCTATCTAAGCCTGCGTCGAACGAGGCCTGGGTATGAACTCTGTAGAACCTCGCAAAAGTGTGCAAGGACGACCAAGTCGCAGCCTTGCAGATCTGTAGTGCCGAAGCTTGGTGACGGACAGCCCAAGAAACTCCGACAGCCAGGTTGTAGTGGGCTCCCACTCCCGGAGTGGGCCGGTACTTCTGAACCCGGTACGTTACTAGTATCGCAGAACGAATCCAACGAGTGATCGAGGACTTAGAGGCCGGGAGACCTTTCTTGCGACCTCCAGAGTGATAAACAGAGAATAGGATTGATGAAGAGGGGCAGTCCTAGAAAGACAGACCCGAATGAGTCTTACGACATCCAGCTTGTGAAGAGACTTCACCAGAGGATGAACCGGGGAAGGAGAACGATGTCCTCATTGATGTGGAAAGAGGACATCCCAAGGGAAGGAATGAAGGAACGGATCGGAGAACTGCCTTGTCCTGATGAAAAAATCAGGGATGGGGAAGGACAGGATAAGGCCGACCAACTCAGAGACCCACATAATTGCCTTGATTGCAATTAGAAAGGCCACCAGCCAAGAAAAGAAGGAAAAAAAGAGAGAGTCCTGAAGAGGCAAAGGGCGCAGACTGGAGAGCGCTTAGTACCAGGTTAAGGTCCAGGGGGGTCCAAAGGAGAAGGGAAAGGAGAAGCCAGATGGGCAACCCCCTGAAGGAAGGTCTTCACTTGAGGCAAGGAAGACAGATCCCTTTGAAAGAGGATGAACAGGGATAGACCCGCATAAAGCACTACTGAAGAAAACCTTCCAGTACCTGTGGTAAATGAGGGAAGAAGCTGGTTTACTGGCTCTGATCATGGTCTGGATGAGCTGGCGAGAGAATCCCGATTCCCTTAGGACCGCGGCCTAAATGGCCATGCCTTAAAACTCAGAGACTGAGAACTTGAGAACTCTGGTGGAAAAGGAGGCCCAGCAAGAGGAGATCCGGACGGTCTGGAAACGAGCATGTTTACCAGTTCCGCATACCAAGGGCGTCTTAGCCAGTCTGGCACTACCAGGATAACCGGAATGCCTTCCGCTTTTATCTTCTTTACAACCCTTGGGAGGAAGGGAAGAGGAGAAAAAACAGGTAAGGAAACTGAAACTGCGGAATCGCCAAGATGTCGTAGCATCTGAGACGCCCTGAGATCGACGTCCGGAGAACCCCAACGCTGACAAGTGTGATTAAAAAATGAGGAATGGAGAGACCACTCGCCTGATGCTATGGCCTGGGGGCTGAGAAAATCGGCTGCCCAATTTTTGACCCGTGGAGTATGGACGGCTGATAGGGCCGGAACATGACGTTCCGCCCAACGCAGAAATCTTTGTCGATACTGCCATTACCTGTTTGCTGCGGGTCCCGCCCTGATTGCTTATGTACGCCACGGCAGTGGCGTTGTCCGAGTGAAAGCAAAACGGCCTGCCTGCCAAAGAGGCTTCCAGCGTAGGAGGGCAAGGAAGATTGCCCTGATCTCCAGAAGATTGATGGGAAGAAGAGGGCGAGTGTGAAACTGGCCGAAGGGAACGGCTTTCATGGAGGCAACCTTCTTCCCCAGAACACTCCTGCAAGATCGAAGAGAAAGGGGAACTGGTCGCCTTAGGGATCAACTCTCCTGCAGAGAGCCGAGAACTTGTCTTTCGGGAAAAACAACGGGGATAAATATATGTCGAGGTCAGATGCTGTGAAAGGGTTGGAGAGGACTTCTCCCTGTTGATGATCTAGCTCAGACGAGTCAGGGTGTCCAGAGTGACTTGAAGACTCTGAGTACAGTCTCGGCGGTACGAACGCTTGATTTAGCATGTCGTCCAGGTAAGGGATTATGAGAATCCCCCTGGAGCAAAGAATGGCCATGACCGCCGCCATTACCTTCGTAGAGACCCTGGGGCAAAGGCCAGACCGAAGGGGAGGGCCGTCAAATGGTAGTGATCTTCCTAGATCGCAAACGAAGAAATTGCTGGTGCCGCAGACAAATAAGGATGTGACGGTATGCATCCTGAATGTCTACGGAGCAGAGGAAATGCCTCCCGGCTCCATCGCAGCGATCACGGAGCGAAGGACTCCATTCTGAAGTGACAGGAACGACTCGTCCTGAGGCCAGAAGGGAAGAGACGGCCTGGAGAAAAACCTGGCGTCTGGGATGGCTGCCTTGTAGGGCGAGAAGGAAAGAAACGCCTTTCTGGGGGGGGGGGGAGAAAACTCGAACTTGTAACCGAAGGTAACGATCTCCCTGACCCAGGTATCGCTGACCACCTACAGCCAAACATTCCTGAAGAAAAGAAATCTGCCTCACACCCTGGAAAGCCTTCCAGGTGGGGGAGACCCGTCACTTCGAACGAAACCTGTTTAATCAGGGCCCAGAGGGCTTAGAAGAACAGCCTTTTGGATTCCAGTGAGAAGACTGTGAAGAGGATTCTGAAGCTGAGAAGAGGCGAAAAGACCTAAAGGGTTGAGGGCCCTTCTTGTTAAAAAAGGACGCTTAGATCTGGATTGAGGGAGAGAGGTGTTCTTGCCTCTAGCAGCATCAGAAGTTATCTGGTCCAACCTAGCCCCAGAGAGCCTGGAGCCCTGGAAGACTAGGTTGGTGAGAGACCCTTTTGGAAGTAGAATCTGTAGTCCACGATCTGTAGTCCACGCCTTCAACCAAAGGATGCGGCTAATAGCCACACTGTTGCTGTTTGCTGTAGCGGAAAAAACCTGGCGAGTCCAAGGAGGCAGCCAGAATGTATATGCCAACATGGTCACTTTGGTCTGCCAGTTCATCTGGGGAAGCGGAAGCGAAGATGCCCCTGCGAAGCATCTTGGCCCATGCGGAGATAGCCACCCAGGTAGAAGCGAAGCAGGGACAAAGGGAAGCGCCAGCTACCACAAAGGCTGATTTGGGCAGAGAATCGCTCTGCCTGTCGGTCGCGTCTTTGAGAGACGTGCCATCCGGCAAGGACAGAGCAGTCGTAGAGGAAGAGACGAGAAATAGGTGGATCCATCCCAGGGGACTCTGTCCACTTGCCGTGTAAATGCTTCCTGCCTGGGAAGCGTTTTTCGGGATGTTCCCAGTGCTTAGACAGGGTAGACTCAAACTCTTAGTGGCCTAGGATGGAGCGTGAAGGACGCTTGACCCGTTTAAATGAGACAGAGGAATCCTGGGCGGAAGCCTTGTCCTCCTTTAGCTTGAGAGTTTGAGAGATAGCTGAGATAAGGCTATCCGCCATGACCTGCGTCTTGGAGGTCTGGACTGAATCCGAGTGAGACCCGGATTGAGAGTCTATGTCCAACCCAAGATCCTCCTCTGAAGAGGGGAAATGGGTGGAGGGTAGCAGCTTTGATGCTGCTGAGGGGCCCGGGGAGCTGGATGAGGGGCCGGACAGAGCCCTCTTTCTAGAACTTCTCACAGTTCTGTCCCCTTGAAGGTCAGGTGCGTGCGAATCGCCATGTGAGACGTTCGGAGCACTGGTGGCTGTTCAAGCAGCTTGGATGCTGCTGAGGGGCCCGGGGAGCTGGATGAGGAGCCGGGCAGAGGCCTCTTTCTAGAACTTCTCACAGTTCTGTCCCCTTGAAGGCCGAGGTCAGGTGCGTGCGAATCGCCATGCGAGACGTTCGGAGCACTGGTGGCTGTTCAAGGACCTGGACCAGGGCCGGGGACACCTTAGACAGTGTGGCGACCGACTGAGGGGGAGTGCTCTCATCCCGGGAATCGGAGTGCTCCTGTGGTGCGACATTGGCAGGGCCGCAGGACGGGCAGTTGGTCACCATGGGGAAGAAAACAAAGTGCAACTGAGGTAGAATTACTCCGACCTCAGTCAGAATCGAACTCAGGACTCAAGCCCTTGCTGCGCTATGGCAATAGGAGTATCGATGGGGATACTGCGGTTTCGTCTGGCTGGAAAAGGAGCGCGAAAATTCGAAAGCGCGCAGGAAGTGGGGACCAGTGTTTAATCGCTATGCTGTATATGAGCCGCTATTGTTGTGGGGGGTGTTGTATACCGGTGCTGTATGCGGCACGTGTACGCCGCGTCCGGGCAGCTGGGGGCGCTGAGCGGCACGGTCCTCATTGGCCCTGGATGGCCGCTGATGCGGCGCCTATCCCCTGTACTATAGCGCTGGAAGCGCTGTGCGGTGCGGTACCCGCTGCGCCTGGAAAAAACGCTGATGCGGCGCTGATCAGCTGTGCTATGGAGCGCCGTGCGCTGCAGTTCCCGCCGGGCCCTGTGGCTACGAGAAGAAATAAATAGTGCACCGGAATGCAGAGCCTACCAGTACAGCGAGCTGCTGCAGAAGATAGCTGTGACCCCCGGCCGAGAAGGCGTCCAAGTTAGGAGACATGCTGTGCTGCGCCCCAGATGGCGCAGTGCAGGGACCCTCGTTGGTGGGGGCTGTGAGGCCAAAGCAAAGAAAAACGCCCCTATGATAGGCCAGACGGCAAGGAGGGGCGTAAACTCCAAGAGAAACAGCGCCCGATTGGTAGGAAAAAAGGGGCGCCAAGAGAGCGAGCTCAGGGAGGAGGGAGTGACACAGAGCCCGCCGAGGAGAGCGGGAAAGTGAAAGCGAAAGTGCCGGCGGCCTGCCCGGCGATAAGGGAACACAAGCACATATATTGCAGAGCTGGGACTTGTGGAGCCGGGGAGGCTGAGCTTGCGACGGGGAGAGGGGGCGAGGGAGCCGCACACCAGACAGAGCAGCCTCAGGAGAGGCCGGTGTGGATTGGCGCGAAATTTAAAAGTGAAAACAAAAAAACCCGCTAGTGATGAGAGCGGGACTGCAGGAGGACGCGCACGTGAGAGAGGCGCCGGATTTGAATGTCAGGGGACACTATGCAGCCCCCTCTGAAACAAAGAAAGCACCGGGCAGCGTGCCGCTGGGGCTGATTTGTGGGCTTGCTCGCAGGGTCCAGGTACCTGTTATCCATGACTCCAGTTGCCGCGAAGGTGAGGATTACTCCGGGTCCCTTGAGAAGAGGGGCGCTGGAGATGATAATCCTCCTTCCCACACCGTATCCTGGACGGTGTAGAAGACGGTCTCGACCCCTTGTGGGAAAGGGGGAAGGTCACCGCCGGTGACCACTGTCTTCCTCTCAGCCCTCTCGAGGAGAGGGGTGAGGAGGGAAATGGAAAGGACCAGCCACCGAAATCAACCCTGGAGCACCTGT
The DNA here is from genome assembly GCA_033576555.1 of Oophaga sylvatica. NCBI lineage: Eukaryota > Metazoa > Chordata > Amphibia > Anura > Dendrobatidae > Oophaga > Oophaga sylvatica. Next base: position 124,605 of record JARQOD010000056.1, on the reverse strand, counting down.
GAGGGTGACAGGGGATAGAGTCCTGCCTGGGGGCCTGAGAGTTGCGATGTGGGTGACACCACACTGCTCGCTCAGCCACATAATGGGAAGGCAGGGTGAGAAATTACACCCTGATTCCCTGTTAGCTGTATCTGAAAAACAAAGAGAAAAGATTAATAAAAACACACAAAACCTGAAAAGGAAAAAGGATTAGCTGCGGATCTGAGATCCAGGTCCGCCTCCTACAGACACTAAGCACAAACTGAGGTACTCAGTGCCTGTCGGTGGGTGTATAATGCCGGGGGAGGAGCCATCTTTTCCTTTTTTGCATAGTGTCAGCCTCCTAGCAACAGCAGCATACACCCATGGTTACCTGTGTCCCCAATGAAGCGATAAAGAAATTCCTGACAAAGTGGGCCACCAAAAGGACTGACTCACTAAATCTCTGGTACCAAAAATACCGGGATGACCAGCCAACGCGGAGCAATGAATCTCAGACATCACACTCTTTTTCCACTGGTCTGGGACAAACAATTTCCCAATAGGGCAGCGTTCAGGTTTATCCTCCTGAAATTCCTCCAGAGCCAATCTCAAATCGGGCGAGATGGCGGAAAGAACCACACCCTCTTTCAGAATAACAGCAGGCTCAGTCACATCAGGAGAATCCGCCAAAAAAACTCCTAGAGAGGGCATCCGCCTTAACATTCTTAGTGCCCGGGAGAAAGGAGACCAAAAAATTAAAACGCGTGAAAAACAAGGCCCACCTGGCCTATCTAGGATTAAGTCGCTTGGCTGATTCGAGAAAAATCAGGTTCTTATGGTCCGTGAGGACCACCACCTGATGTTTGGCTCCTTCCAGTCAATGTCTCCACTCTTCAAAAGCCCATTTCATAGCCAATAACTCCAGATTTCCCACATCATAATTATGTTCAGCTGGGGAAAATTTTAGAGAGAAGAAGGCACAAGGGTTACTCTTAGAGGTCTCCAGATCCCTTTGGGACAAAACGGCTCCCGCACCAATCTCAGAAGCATCTATCTCCACCTGAAATGGTAGAGAAACATCAGGTTGCTGTAGAACAGGAGCAGAAGTGAATCTCCACTTAAGCTCCTGAAACGCAGAAACTGCCTCAGGAGACCAATTCACTACATCAGAACCCTTTTTGGTCAAATCAGTCAGTGGTTTCACAATACCAGAGAAATTACCTATAAATTTACAGTAAAAATTAGCAAAACCCAAAAATCTCTTAAGAGCCTTCAAAGTAGTGGGTTAAACCCAATCACAAATGGCCTGAATTTTGACCGGGTTCATTTCAATAGCAGACGGAGACAAAATGAATCCCAAAAATGAAACCTTCTGTACGCCAAAGAGACATTTTGATCCCTTAACATACAAGGTATTTTCTCTCAAAATCCGGAATACCATCCGAACATGATTCACATGAGAATCCCAGTCATTGGAAAATATCAAGATATCGTCCAAATAAACGAGCAGAAATGTATCCACAAAATCCCGAAAGTATCGTTCATGAAAGATTGGAAGACGTAAGGGGCATTAGTGAGCCCAAAAGGCATCACTAGGTACTTAAAATGCCCCTCAGGGGTATTAAACGCCGTCTTCCATTCATCACCGTGCTTGATGCGAATAAGATTATACGCCCCCCTGAGGTCAAGCTTGGTAAACCAACTAGCACCTTTCACTCTGGAAAATAAATCAGAAATCAGGGGTAACGGATATTGATACTTAACAGTGATCTTATTAAGGAGACGATAGTCAATACATGGCCTCAATGAACCATCCTTTTTGGCCACAAAGAAAAGGCCGGCGCCCAAGGGTGAAGAGGATGGTCTGATATGACCCTTCTCCAAAGACTCTTTGATATAAGATCGCATAGCATCATGCTCGGGTACTGATAAATTGAAGAGCCGACCCTTAGGAAATTTACCACCAGGTACTAACTCAATAGCGCAATCATAAGTCCTGTGAGGAGGTAAGGATGCAGACTTACTCTCACTAAACACATCAGAAAAATCAGCCAAATAGTTAGGGACAGCTTGAGACTGGGGAGAGGTAGAGAAAACAGGAGTGTCACTACGGACACATTGACAACCCCAATTGACCACACACACAGACACAATAATGTCATGTAAATTATTTACCGTATTTTTCGGACTATAAGACGCACCGGACCATAAGACGCACCTCAAATTTTCAGAAGGAAAATAGGGAAAAAAAATAATGTGTCAAATGGGGGTCCGTCTTACAGTCCGAAATCAGGTTACCAGCGAAGGGATCAGCACAGGTAGAGGAGTGGTCACAGGGGTCGTTCGGTGGTCCAGGCTGGTGCGGTGGTGGTGCTGTGTTGCAGGGGTGCTCTGTGGGGTGGCTGTGCTCTGTGGGGTGGCTGTGCTCCGTGGGGTGGCTGTGCTCCGTGGGGTGGCTGTGCTCCGTGGGGTGGCTGTGCTCCGTGGGGTGGCTGTGTGTCCGTTGGGCGTCTGTGCTTTGTGGGGTCGCTGTGGTCCGTGGGGTGGCAACGTACTTACAATTCGGCGGCGGTCCGGTGGGGGCGGTCCCAATGCAGCCTCCGGTGCGGTGGTGTCGGGGCTCTGATGTGGCTGCAGCGGGGCTCTGTGCTGCGTGGGGGCTCCGCCGGCATTTCGTCCTAACCGCGAAAGCCCCCTGCAGCTCCGCTGTTGCGACACGGTGGCTTCCTGAAACATGGCCGCCAGGGGCCCCGGAAAGATGGCCGCCGCAACGAGAAATTCAAATCTCGGCAACGAGATGGCACCCGCAACGAGAAATTCAAATATTGGCAACGAGATCTCGGCAAAATTTTGGGGAAAAAAGTGCGTCTTATGGTCCGAAAAATACAGTAACACCAAAAATTTACAATTCTATTGGTGGTCCAGGTCAACCCACATTATCACCTGGGTTGAAAACTGTTAAATATTAATTATTGGTTATAGATTTATTCTTTATACACTCAATTCTGTACCAAGCACGTTAACGTTCGCTGACATACACATGCTATTTTTGTATGGTAAAGTGTCATCTCCATATACAGAGACCACGTGATCTAAGGGACGTATATATAATGGCTACACGAAGGGGGGGGGGCTCTTGCTCTCGTGCACTCTCTATACAGACACATGGACAAGGACTATGATAAATGAACAGCCAGCTGCCATGTAACCACTTGTTGTTTCTCGGAGACGCTCCTGATAGAGACAGAATGTCATTTTTACCATGCAGGACACCAAGGAAAGATGTGTACAAGCTTTGCTATGGACAAATGGACAATATCTACGTAACTATTTCACTCATTTTATGTTTTCCTGTAATGATGTTTTTTTGGTAAACAGTCCAATAAACCACTACATTTTTTTTATATAAGAAACGTGACATTTTCTTTAAAGTATCGCATCTGGTAACAAGTCCTTGAAAAATATACAAAATTAAGCATTTTTAACATTTTGGAGAGCCAGCCAGTCACACTTGATTTTTAGAGTGTGAATTTTTGAAAACTTGCAAAGGGAGGAGGAATAGAAGCAAAAAGACGTCAGATGTGCAAGTCGTCAAAGAAATCACACTACGATATTTCAGGATCAAGAAAAGAACCTATGAATGAGGACTAAGAGTTGAATACAGGAATCAGACGTGCTGATGACAAGAGCATTGTCCAAGAAAGGAGCTACAAGCTGAGATATTTTAAGGTAAGAAATATGGATGTTATTACTTCTTTTTCTAAGCAAGGTAGACTGAAATTTATGTCTGTAGATCAGTCAAATTTAGAAGTTTTATGGCTCAGCTTATATGCAGAATGTGAAATGGAAAATCTAAAGCTAGAATCTAAGCTGGTGTCCTTTAATAGGGAAGGAGAGAAATTAAAAAACATATTACAGTTAGTTCATGTATTTCACAAGTTTGTATTAGAGAAATCTAAAAATGACTGTGTAGAAATAGTGTCAGATGATACCAGTGATGTTCCCGAAATTGACTGTAATGAGGAAATTGAGCAACATGTGGGACATGTGTCTGTAATGGCTACTCAAGGTGACCTTGTCTCTGATGACGTAAAAAAAGATGGTGGAAATGTGGGAGGAGACTTGAGAACTGATGTAGGAGGGAACATGGGAGGAGACTTAAGAACTGATGTAGGAGGGAACATGGGAGGAGACTTGAGAACTGATGTAGGAGGGAACATAGGAGGAGACTTGAGAACTGATGCAGATGACGTACGAGAGACGGATGTTGAAAGGCCACCAAAAATAGTAGACAATTCACAGGCCCAACTCCAAATTAAAGTTAGGAAAAATTTGTTAAAACTATGCAAAATCATTCCTGCATATGATAACAAAATCCATGTATGCAGAAATTCTGAAATCTTCGAAAGCTTTATTGACAAGCTTGATTTAACTAATGCTGAGAAAAATCAATTATTTAAATTGTGGCTTCCTGCAACCTTTTCCAGACGCTTAACATTGAAGTTGACTTGTGATAACTTACATGGAGATCTAGATGATAAAGACAGATTGAAAATTCTGATTTTCTGTGCATTAAATGAAAATTGTCCAGATATTGAGATTCTTCAAAAATTAAGGATTGGTCGGAAAGAATGTACTTTTACATTCATGTCCATATTTGAAAGGTTGTACAAAACTCTCATTACCAATGTCAAAACACAATCAATGATAAAGTATTTTGTGGACAAATTTGGATTCCTAAATTCTGTATCTCGTGTTATTGCGTCACAAAAAGATACTTTATTTGAATGTGCGCAATTCCTTGATTTTGCTAGAAAACATGAGAATCGTGATAGGAAAATAAATCAAACAGACAGAGTAAGATCTTTTCAAAAGCCAGCGTCAAAATCTCCTAAACTGAGTCATCCCCGGAATCAAATCTATGACATACGGAGGAAATTACATATTAGTTATAAGCCCTATAAGAAAATCCAAGAGTCCACTTTGCAGAAAGAGTTAATAATTCAAAGTTCAGACGGCTCTGTAAAGAGACAAATGGCGGACATTGAAAGACAGGAACAGGTGATGTCTCAAAATGACTTATCTAAGTCTTCAGTTTACAGCTCATTATCGGAGCTGCTCAAACAATCATTAAAAAAAGGAATGATAAACAGAGTTTACCAGGACATCTTTGACAAAGAAATACGATTTGGTTTAGGAATTGACTGAAAATGAAATTATATGTTGTGTAAAAGTAATATACAATATATTATTCAGTTATTTGTAATTATTTTATAAATATAATTCTGTAGATCACAGCTTTTGTAGATATATATATATATATTCATACAGCATACAGTATATACTATATTTGTATAAGTAGAAATTGTATAACTGTATATCTATAGTGATATAATTAAAATAAACTACAGTAATATTTAGAATTACATTAAAGCCAATATATATATTTGTATAAGACATTGCAATTGTTTTGTATATGATATTTAATCTTATCTCTTATTGTTCCTTAGAATTTTCACTTCAAAGTAGGATTTAATCAGGAAAAACTCTCTTACATGGATTTATTCCTTTATTTACACAGGAATTTATAATAACTGCATGATATATATATTTAACACTTAAAAGGAAATAATATATAACTAACTGAATCTAAATTTAGTTTTTGTGTGTTGCTAACATTTTGAAGTTATTTATTTGCATGGCAATATGTTCTTACTGCATGACAGTCACACATGTGACATTCAAACTGTTCTAATAATAAGGCTACCATATACCCCTATTTCAGTGGTTGCAACTTAAAGCTCTTATAGCTTCTGTGAGCTCGGCCTTTGCAAGTCAAAGAATTTTTTTTTTAGGCCTCTTAAGTTACAGGGTTCAATTTCAGTTGCAAACCTTGCACCAAGTATATACTGCTCATAACTAATTTTTTTATGAGTCCTTTTATCTATAGAATGGTTCACAAAGTTTGTTATGTGTATTTGGGGAATATTCAAAGAAATATTAAAATATTAAATTCAGTAGTTTACAATGCGCATTGATAATTAAGATACAATTATTTGAGTTAATATTCCTACCTTTTTGTATGAGGAATCTGTGGTGTGAACTTATCCGTGTCACAGTCTGAGTGACAGATGACAGATGTGTGTATGAGCAGCTGCTAAGAGTGAATAAGTGTATGTGTGATGTATGGAAAAAGTATCATAATTCATGGTATGCGAGAAAACAACAACTTGTTTTTATGAGAAATAATACAAATCAGTTCAATTATTAGAATATTAAGATACATAATGAAATATTATCTACTCAACATATATTTCTTTAGTAATTATTTTTTTTAGTTAATAGTAGATAAGTGTAATCACACATCAAAATGGTTTATCAAGAAAATCTACATTTAGATTATTATTTTTTTCCTTTTTCCCAAACGATAATTTTATGATATTCAATGTTATTTTTATTTTTAATGGTTACATAGATGGTACACATCTTCAGACAAATATATGTTATAAAGCTAAAACAGAAGTTACATAAATAATTTATAAAACAATTTTTTTTTTTTCATTTTGGTTTTGATAAATCAATTATTTCACAGAATAATTTTTTTTTTGTAATAAGGGGGAAATGTGTTTTTGATCTTGAATACATCATCACATTTCATCAATACCTCTTCTTCACACATTGTAAAGAATATAAAAGGTACAATGATATAACTACTACAGATAATAACATTAAGTATTATAAAGAGTCATTTCTTTACACTAAGAAGGGGATTACATGCAAAGTTGCATAATATGAATATTTTGGTAACACAAGGTCATGACAAATATGAAATCATCCAGATAATGGAAATATTAAGGGTATGTGTTACTGAGAACATAACTACTCAGCATTTGTCATAAACATATAAAGGCCTTATTTTTGTTTTTATTCTTATTTTTATTTTTATTCTTATTTTTCATTTTTTAATTTTTATTCTTCTTTTATCTCTATTTTTGATTCTTAATTTTTATTTTTATCTCAATCAATCAAGAAACATCAATATTTAATAAAGTAATGTCTAGTATGAGAATATTGCTTCATTAAATATAGTGAAGATATCGGTTCATTAAAAGAAAATGTTCTAATTCTGAGTAAATACAATAATTCTTTCATTCATTCATTAACTGATATTCACATTTTGGTTCATGGCTATACATTCTTATCTATTATTGGTCTAATAAATATATTCCATTAATAAAGTTTTAGTAATAAAGATGGAAACACTTATTACATGAAAAACACACTGACACCTATGGGTTGAAAAGGTAATTACACCAATGACATAAAAATGTTCTATCTCATGAAGAATATGGTTAATAATGCATTATCATTTATGATTGTTTCACATACAAACATGAATTTCATATTACTATTCTGATAATAATTCTATGGATATTATTGATTGCTATGGTACGCTGTGATATTATAGGTTAGGAAAATTACCAGATTTGGTATAGAATAGGGAATGAAGACTTCAAGCAAGATATTGGAATTACGTTAATAAAGACTTTTCATATTTCTAAATTCAAGTAAATTTAAAAAGTTGCAAGAAGAAAAAGCCGAAGTTCCAGAAGGTAAAAAGGCTATATGATGTCTGAGAAATAATAGACTGTGTCAATTACAATTCATTTCACCACTGACAGCTACGACTGCAGTATTCACCACTGACAGCCACGATTGCAGTATCTAAACTGACAGCCACGACTGCAGAGGACGATGATCCTATGATGCTAATATGAACTGTGTTATCACGCTTTTATCACGCTCCAGTGGTTTCCTATCACCTATGAAGCTTCAATGAAAGCTGGTGAACAATAAGTTGTCAGGAAACTACAACCCTGACATGAGTCCTGTGCATTAGGACTAAGGACTGGTTATGGTGCTATCTTTAGCAAGGAAGAGTCATTTTAACCCTTGCTTTGCTGACCAAAGATGTCACACCTGTTCCAAGACCAGTGCGGATGGCATGGAGGATTCCAGAAATATCCAAGGCGAGCCAATGTAAGTCCAGGTCTTAAAGGTGACACTGCTCAGATATTAAAGCTTCATTTCATCAATGGACTTTGTTTTCTTATCAACATTTAAATTTATGGACTTTGATGGACACATGACACACGGCCTCCACAATATCTACATGTTATTTCAAAGGAATTATCGTATAAAGACTGTTTTAAAAGAATCAAGAACAAGGCGTCAACATGAAGACCAGAAGACATCAGATGATGATGACTGGACCGGAGATGCTTCAATTTAGGTTTAGGAAAGTATAAGACACATATTTTATATGAATATTGATCACGGCTTACCATAACATGAATTCACATCATTATGTTATTGAGTGTATGTAACAATAATCTGATATTATTATTATTATTATTTTGCCAAAGAAGAAGAAAAGATCTGATTATCCTAAAGATGAACTTCTCTATTTTGAGGGTTCCAATTAATGTCTGTCACCCTCAAAAGGGGGAATTGTTAAATATTAATTATTGGTTATAGATTTATTCTTTATACACTCAATTCTGTACCAAGCACGTTAACGTTCGCTGACATACACATGCTATTTTTGTATGGTAAAGTGTCATCTCCATATACAGAGACCACGTGATCTAAGGGACGTATATATAATGGCTACACGAAGGGGGGGGCTCTTGCTCTCGTGCACTCTCTATACAGACACATGGGACAAGGACTATGATGAATGAACAGCCAGCTGCCATGTAACCACTTGTTGTTTCTCGGAGACGCTCCTGATAGAGACAGAATGTCATTTTTACCATGCAGGACACCAAGGAAAGATGTGTACAAGCTTTGCTATGGACAAATGGACAATATCTACGTAACTATTTCACTCATTTTATGTTTTCCTGTAATGATGTTTTTTTGGTAAACAGTCCAATAAACCACTACATTTTTTTTATATAAGAAACGTGACATTTTCTTTAAAGTATCGCATCTGGTAACAAGTCCTTGAAAAATATACAAAATTAAGCATTTTTAACAAAAACTGGGGTTTATTCTCCGCCAAAGGGGTAGAATCAATACCCAGCAAAGGAATAGACCTCCGCATATCAAGGAGCAAATCAAGGTAACAGTCAAAAGAAATTTAGTCTGAATATTACCCAAAACAACTGAGCGCGCAAACGTCTTCCCCGCTTAGGGCAGACGGAAATAGTATGAGAAGCGTGTCCACAATAGAAGCACAATTTATTACGCCTTCGAAACTCTCGACGCTGAGCCCCAGAAACCACTCCATCACACTGCATGGGCTCAGGGGCTGGATCGCAAGGCATCACCACCTCTCGCATATTTCTACGCTCACGCAAACATCTGTCAATTTGAATAGCTAATGACAGAGTCATTGAGACCAGAGGGAACAGGAAAATCCCACCATGACGTCCTTTACGGTTTCTGCCAGACCCTTGCGAAAAAGAGCTGCCAGGGCATCATCATTCCATTTAGTAAGGACTGCCCATTTTCGGAATTTCTGACAGTACAGCTCTGCGGCTTCCTGACCCTGCTTCAATGCCAACAAGGTTTTCTCAGCTTGATAAGTAACATTAGGTTCATCGTACAATAACCCCAGAGCCTGAAAAAACACATCAACAGCAGTTAAGACAGGATCCCCAGGTGTCAGGGAAAAGTCCCAATCCTGAGGGTCGCCACGCAACAGGGAGATGACAATCTGAACTTGCTGTGCTGCGTTCCCTAAGGACTTAGGTTTCAGGGCAAAAAAACAACTTAGTTATTTTTAAAATTCAAAAATTTAGACCGATCCCCAAAAAATAAATCCGGAGTAGAGATCTTAGGTTCTACAGCAGGTAACCGAGTGAGATAGCTAGCAATACTCCGAACTTCAGCAGTAAGCTGCTCAACACGATTGGACAAATGCTTGATTTCCATTGCAGAAAAACTCCTCATACAGCCCCCAGAGATAAAGAGGAAAAAATACGCACACAAAAAAAATATTCTGACTACCTTTTTTTTTTTTTTTTTAAACTATCTTTTCCTTCTGTTGAGTACCATAGAATTGCAGTCAGGCCGGAGATTCTGTTATGATTTGGTAGCTGAGGACAACAGGAGCAAAAAACAGCAAAGGCAGCCGAAAACCAGAGAGGTTGGGAACTAAAAGGTTGCAGACCCCTAAACTAACCGCACAACTAGAAGCAGCCGTAGGACGTTCCTACGGTGACCTAGATGCCTCATCACAGCCGGAGAGATTAGCTACACCTGAAGATAGAAAGAGGAAAGCTAACTGCCCCGCAGTAGAGCCCCAAAGGAATAGGCAGCCCCCACACATATAATGGCGGTTAGACATGATGAAATACAAACGCAGGTAGAAAATAGAGTAAGCAAACGCTGGGGCCAAAAGCTATCTAGACAGGACCAGCTAGGAAAGAATACTGTCTGCAACCCAGCGAAACCCTAGGAAAACTTCCAACACTTCTGATTCCAAAAATGCTGAGACCACACGATCTCGCCCCCACTAATCAGATCTCTGGTGTGAACACGCAGCTACCCAGCAGCACTGAAATCACAGGAACAAAGCAAATGAGCAGAAACAAATGAGAACCAGGGACCAGCACTGGCACCTGTAGGGGACCCGGCTGACCTCACCAAGCAGGGCAGCAAAAACAAAGAAAATCTAACCACAGAAAAAAAAGCAGAAAGTAACTTATCTGAATGTTTGCAGGAGACAGCAGAAAACCATCTGCCTTCCAAACTAGACCAGGCAGAGGAAATCAATCACTGGCGAGGATCATGGGAGGTCAGCTCACTTATATTAGCCCAGTCTGTCCCCCCTGAATGCCAATCATCTCTCGCAGGTGAAGGACTTCTACTATTCAACACTGGTTCAATACCCTCAGCAACCACCAGAGGGAGCCCCAACTCAGAAGTAATTTCCAACATGCTCACAACACACTGATGTCCAGCAAGGACTGGGAGGCAGGTGCAGGGTAATAAAGTGTGATACAATCACCTGACCAACTACAAGCCCAGCACCAGAGGAAAACAGACCAGCAGCCAGAAACCACAACAAGATGGCGGATGGTCAAACTGAATAGATTCTAACAGGTGTTTTCCAAACTGTGTGACAGCGTGGTAAACACCAGCTGAAACATAGAAAATCACAGTAAAACAAACATATAACAATACTCTATTATGAAGAAATAACAGTAAACAGCAAGTGCTAGTAAAAAGATGATAAAAAACAGGGTATTTAGTTGATGTTTTTTGCAAAAAGTGTATACTTAAGGCCTCTTTCACACTTCAGTTGTACGACGTCCGCCAAAGTATGAAAATGGCGCCATTTTTTTTGGTGGATCCGATTTTTTCCCATTGACTTGCATTAGTGGCGGATTTTGACGGATGGTCGTCCGTTGGATCAGTTTTTTTACAGATCCGCCAGAAATTTGGCGTCTGCCAAAAAAAAAAAGTCCTTTGAAACGTTTTTTTTGTCCGCCAAAAAAGAGGACCATGACGGAATCCGCCAGCGGATCCGTTGTTTCTATTGAAAATCCATTGAAAATGCTGAGAAAACTGTCCGGTCTCTCTCTCCTCGGTCCGGACAAGCAAAACATACTTTTCCAGGTGGAAATTTTCATCATTTCCGGGTGAACACTTCATGGCGGATTTACACTTTTTTGACGGATCCGCCATTTTCACACTTTGGCGGACGTCGCACGACTGAAGTGTGAAACAGGCCTAAGCCGCTCTACCAAACGTCAAGGTAATCCATATCAGAGCAGTCCCTAATTGATGTATTAGGGAGACAGCGCTCAGCTCAGTTGTGTTCGGAGGTAAAAAGTTTACCTCCGGTCACTGGTGTCAGCTGATCGGACTACAGCTCCCATCATCTGACACCTACAGCCGCTAATAACAGCGAGAGCCGGAGCGGAGGATGCGAGGATTCATCAGCCGCTACTGTGCTGTAAATAAATAATAAAAAAAGAAACTGCGTGGGTTCCCCGTATTTTTGATAATCAGCCAGGCAAAACTCACAGCTGGGGCAGCAACTCTCAGCTGTCAGCAAGGTTGGTTATCAAGAATAAGGGGTCCCCCAAAAGCCGGCAATTCATGTGCTGCGTTCAGTAAAATCACAGCGTGACAGGTTAGAATAGAATAGATAAAACAGATAAATACACATAGAATACATTATTATTATTATTTATTTATATAGCGCCAGGGTGGATTTGATTTAAATCAAACTGATTTAAATCACGATTTAAATCACGATTTAAATCACTAGTCAGTAAGGCTTGATTTAAATCAGTGATTTAAATCAAAGTTTCTACCAGACCGGTATATCTAATTTCATCATGTGCGATACGCCCCAGACTGGTGTATCTAATTTCATCAAGTGCGATATGCCCCAGACCGGTGTATCTAATCCCATAATGCGATACACTACACTCAGCCCTGTATCTAGATACATGCAGTGTGTCATGTGCTGTGAATAATCCCAGTGTGTGATACTCTCCACGTATCTGTGCTCAGTTTATAATACAGCGAGCAGCATGGACTAACAGAATAGATGCTGCCGGTCGTCCTCAGTGACAGCCTACTTGTCAGTATCACTGGCAGTCCCCAACAAAATGGCTCCGCTCTGTGAGCCTAAACTACATCCTCTGTTATTACAAACACCTAGTAACGGAGGAGAGAAGTCACACGTGATCATTTTCTTGTCTGCTTGCCCTTCCTCCTCCTCACACTTAGATTCACATTCTTCTTGTGTTGTGCAGATCTATTCCACTCCAAACAATCAGAAACATTGTCTAACTTCTTGGACTTGGCACTGAAGGGGTTGATTCTGTATTCATAGGTTTGTAGAACAATAGGATTAAGGTCTTTTTCTCAACTCTGTTCATGTTGTAACATTTTTGCCGTGAAGAAGAGGCTGGAGTCAAATTCCGCTTTTGAGAACTGCGTAAGTAAAGCGAGCGTCTGTGATAACATAGGAGAGAAACTGCCCACTAATCCTACAGAAACCTCTGGAAGAGCATGGCATTGTGAATGTTACACATATACAGCCTTTTTTTGATTAAACCAGAACTCTGGGTGACATGTTTAAACATAGTTCCAAAATGGAACAGGGCAACTCTCTATCATTTAATATACCACAAAGAATTAGAGCTTCCAGCCCAAATAGAGACATGAGGCAATAATATATATAAAAGATACAAACTTTATTAACAAATATTACTAAAATGTTCACAATATTGTAAATTTAAGATGAGAGGTACAATGGTGAGTAGGAAGATATAAACACCTGTCGCACAAAAAATCAGCACATCTGAATCCAAAAAGTGGTCTATCAAGCACAGTATATCAGATAATGTTGAAATAAATCAGTCAATTTAGTATCCGGACAGGAAAACAATATATATTCCCAAAGTGGGGTAATATATCATTCCATATAATATGTGGGATAATTAATCCATCATATCCTGCCTGGAGCATAAATGTGCCAAAGAGTAAGACACACTGCCCCCCGAGGAAGCTCAAGGAGCGAAACGTGCGTCGGGGCACGTACCTGGTCCGTTACATTTCCCCAATATGGGTAAGCACTTTCCAGCATCTTTTTCCGCAGCTGACATGGCACCTCACAGGAGCTGGTAGATGTGTGGGGGGGATTTTCTTTCTTTTTTCTGTCCCCCTCTTCTCTCTAATGCCATATCAGATCTATCTGTCCTACTCTTTGGCACATTTATGCTCCAGGCAGGATATGATGGATTAATTATCCCACATATATATATGGAATGATATATTACCCCACTTTGGGAATATATATTGTTTTCCTGTCCGGATACTAAATTGACTGATTTATTTCAACATTATCTGATATACTGTGCTTGATAGACCACTTTTTGGATTCAGATGTGCTGATTTTTTGTGCGACAGGTGTTTATATCTTCCTACTCACCATTGTACCTCTCATCTTAAATTTACAATATCACATATACAGCCTTTATTGTACTGAGTTAAACAACTCAGCTTTATCTCATGATGGAAGAACCTTTGGATGGTAAAATATTTTCCTCAAAAAGCAGTTTATTGAAAAAAATCCGATTTAAATCAAAAAAATCCGATTTAAATCAAAAAAATCCGATTTAAATCAAAAAAATCCGATTTTTTTGATTTTTTTAAAAAAATCATTGATTTTTATCCACCCTGTATAGCGCCATTAATTCCATGGTGCTGTACATGAGAAGGGGTTACATACAAAGTTATAGATAACGTTTACAGTAAACAAATTTACAATGACAGACTGGTACAGAGGGGAGAGGACCCAGTCCTTGCGGACTTACATTCTATGGGATACATAGATATATAGATATCAGTGACACACACACATATATAAGTATATATATTACATAGACAGAAGAAAAGCTGGTAATTAAGCACCCGCTTAGGTGTAAAATCACAGCAGGAGCCGACAGGATAGAAGAGATGGATTACATACAGTAAATACAAATAGAATAGTTAGATATACAGATGTCAGTGACATATACAATTAGTACAGTGTATGTGCAGCTTACTGTACATGTATTTAATAAATAAAAGATTATTTTCTGAAAAAAAAATGGCATAGGCTCCCGTGTAATTTTCGTAACCAGCAGAGGGAAAGCCGATGGCTGGGGGCCGATGTTTATATCCTCGGAAGGTGATAATACCCATGGAGCGTCCCAGGCTATTAATATCAGCTCTCAACTATATACTTAGCCTTTAGTGGCTATTAAAATGGAGGACCCCCAAAAAAAGTGATGTAGGGTCCCCCTATATTTCATAACCAGCAAGGGATATGCAGACAGCTGCGGGTTAATGTTAATAGCCTAGTAAGGGGCCATGGATACTGGCCCCCCCAGGCTAAAAACATCAGCTCTCAGTCGCCCCAGAAAAGGTACATCTCTAAGATGTACCAATTCCGACACTTAGCCTCACTCTTCCCACTTGCCCTTTAGCGGTGGCAAGTGGGGTAATAGTCGGGGAGGGTTGATGTAACCTTTGTATTGTCCTGTGACATCAAGCCCCAATGTTTGTAATGGAGAGGCGTCAATAAGATGCCCCCACTACTAACCCCATAGTCACATTGTAAGAAAACAGACACCCAGAAAAAAGTCCTTTAATTGAAAGAATGACAGACTCCTTTAATAATCTCAAATCATACTTACCACCTTGCCTAATTCCACCGAAGCCCTCGATCTCCTGTAATAAACCAAAAATAATAAAACAACAATCTCCATCATTCTGTCCCATGCCGTAATCCATGTCTGAGGGAGAAATAGTTTCCAACCTAGACGGTGCCAAGATGTGACCGTCCAGGCTGAGAACCACTGGAGAGTGAGCTGCTGCGTGCGCACCCTCAGAGTCTAGCGGTGACATCACTGATGCTCCATTCCCAGCCGGGCTGAACTGCGGTGACCTCGGTGAGATCCCTGCTAGTACCGTCAGAAAATCACATGGTGCAGAGGCGAGTTCACCGGGAGAATTATTAAAAAATTCACTCTATTCTTGATAACCAGCCTTGCTGAAGCTGACAGATGAGGGTTGCAGCCCCCAGCTGTGAGTTTTGCTTGGCTTGTTATCAAAAATAGGGGGAACCCACGCAGGTTTTTTTTTTAAATTATTTATCACACAGAAGCAGCGGATGAATACTCCCGTCCCATCATCCGCTCCTTCTCTCACTGTTATTAGCGGCAGCAGGTGTCGGATGATGGGAGCAGTTGTTCCATCAGCTGACACCAGTGACCAGAGGTAACCTGTATACCTCCGATCACAGCTGAGCGCTCCCACTGTCTTTTGACAGTGGGGGAACTGCGGCTCTCTGACCAGCGGGGATGGTTTCACCGCCGTTCAGAAGCGGTGTTTGCCGCGCTGTCATGCATATGACAGCATGTCAAACACTGTATTGTTGGGCCCCTCATTGAAGTGAATGGGGTTTGGGTCCACTCTGCTTGATGACAGGCTGTATGGACGCATCAAGCAGCCTGCCCTCTAGCGGTAGCAGAGCCGAATGTGAGGTCACATCCGGCTGTCCTTGACTTTTCTGCAGCAAATATGCTGCAAAAAAAAGGTCAACCTGCGTATTTGCAGCACTCTTTTACCATCTATTCAAGTCAATGGGTGAAAAATGCTGCAAAAACGCTGAAAGAAGTGACATGCTCTATGTCAAAAAAAAACCCTGCAAAGCACAAAATCCTGATGACAAAAAAAACAATGTGTGTGCATAAGATTTCTGAAATCTCATAGACTTTGCTGGTACTGTAAAAAGCAGCTGAAAAATAGCATATAAAAACGCAGCAAAAACGCCCAGTGTGAACATACCCGTGAGAGAAGGAGTGGATGATGGGGCGTATTCATCAGCTGCTCTTGCGCTATAAATAAATAATATAAAAAAAAGCGTGGGTTCCCCCCTATTTTTGATAACCAGCCAGGAAAAACTCACAGCTGGGGCTGCAACCCTCAGCTATCAGCTTCAGCAAGGTTGGTTATCAAGAATAAAGGGGTACTCATGCTCTTTTTTTAATTATTTAAATAAATAATTTAAAAAAAATGGCGTGGGGTTCCCCTAATTTTTTGACAACCAGCCCTGCTAAAGCTCACAGCTGGGGGCTGGTATTCTCAGGCTGGTAAGGAGCCATGGATATTGACCCCCCTGCCTAAAAATAGCAGCCCGCAGCTGCCCAGAAAAGACACATCTATTAAATGCGCCAATTCTGGCGCTTTGCCCAGCTCTTCCCACTTGCTCTGTAGCGGTGGCAAGTGGGGTTCAAATTTGTGGAGTTGATGTCACCTTTGTATTGTGCGGTGACATCAAGCCCACGGATTAGTAATGGAGTGTAAGGGCCCCGTCTCACATAGCGAGATCGCTAGCGAGATCGCTGCTAAACAGCGATCTCAGCAGCGATCTCGCTATGTCTGACACGTACCAGCGATCAGGCCCCTGCTTTGAATCGCTGGTCGTGTCAGAAATGCCAGGACTTTTTTTTTTAACGCTGGTCTCCCGCTGGCCAGCATGCATTGCTGCGTGTGGCAGGCAGGAGACCAGCAATCTACTGGTAACCAAGGTACACATCGAGTTTCCAGGCGCGGGCTGTGCCTGGAAACCCGACGTGTACGTTGGATACCAGCGCGCTGCTGCAGGGGAGCTGGTAACCAAGGTACACGTAGGGTTTCTAGGCACCGCGCAGCGCCTGGAAACCCGACGTGTACCTTGGTTACCAGCTCCCTGCATTAGCGCGCGGGTATCCAACATACACTGTGGGTAACTAGGCGACGTTACCCGCAGTGTTGCTGTCCTGATCGCTGCCTATTTGGCAGCTCAGCAGCGATCATGTAGCGACACACCAGCGATCCTGATCGTTGTCAGGATCGCTGGTGTGTCGCTATGTGAGACGGGGCCCTAAGACACCTATCCATTACTAATCCTATAGGTATATGGTAAATAAAGACACAGCCAGAATAAATTGAATTGAAAAAATGACACAGACTCCTTTAATAATCTCAATTAAACCATACTTACGACCTCACCTAATTCCACCAAAGCCCTCGACCTCCTGTACTAAAACTAAAATAAAAAAACAACAATATACCATACCTGTCTGTCGTTCTGTCCCACACCGTAATCCATGTCTGGGGGAGAAATAGTTTCCATCCTGTACGGTGCCAAGATGTGACCGTCCAGACAGAGAACCACTGGTGAATGAGCTGCTGGGAACACAGCGTCAGTGACACTAGCGGTGACGTTACTAAAGCTGCGTTCCCAGTCGGGCTGAACTGCGGTGACCTCGGTGAGACCCCCACTAGCACCATGAGAAAGTTGCACAGTGCAGAGGTGAGTTGAAATTCACAGCAGTGAAATTCTCCCGGTGAACTCGCCGCTAGAGTTGAGCGAAACAGGTCGGTCAGATTCATAAGTCGCCGACTTTCGCCAAAGTCGGGTTTCCTTGACCGAACCCGACCATAGCGTCCAGTCGGCCATGCGGTCGGCAAAACGAGCGCCAAAGTCGGTTTTCCCAGAATGCTTTCAGAAACCTTTTTTCAGCCAATGAGCAAGGACGTACACTGTGGGCAACGAGATGACATGTTAAGCGTCCGCCACCATCTTAGAGAAGGGCATTGAAGTGATTGGCTTGCTTTGGGGAGCGCCATAGTGTCTATAAAAGCCCTGACCGACATTTTACTTCTGCCGATCATAACAGTAGGGAGAGGTTGCTGACGCTGTTTATCAGTAGGAAGAGAGTTAGGGCTGGAAAGAGAAGTTCTTCTGCGCTTGTGCTGATAGCAATTGTGCTGTACAGTTAGTGTGCAGTGACAGGGGAGGATTTTCTTGTGTGCAGCAGCGCTGGTTATTAGGCTACCTGATAGCTGTATTGCTGTGTGTACACTGCTGTGCAGACTGCTTTTTACACAGCACTAATACTTTTATTCTTTTTTTCTGCACAGTTACCGAGCGTTCATTTTTTCCCACACCGTATAGAGCTGTACGCTACTCACACACTACCGTGTACCGGCTGGTATCACGGACAAATACATGCTGACTATCTGTGTGTGACTCCGGAAATATATACAGAGATTTCAATTTTCCCTTACACTGTATACAGCTGCATGCTTCTGATACAGTACCGTTTTTTACTCTTTGTATTACGGTCAAATCCATACTGAGTGAGCGTCTGTGTGTGACTCCGGAAATATATACGGAGATTTCAATTTTCCCCTACACTGAATACAGCTGTACGCTTCTGATACAGTACCGTATATCTGCTCTTTGGATTACGGTGAAATCCATACTGAGAGAGCGTCTGTGTGTGACTCCGGAAATATATACGGAGATTTCAATTTTCCCCTACACTGTATACAGCTGTACGCTTCTGAGACAGTACCGTATATCTGCTCTTTGGATTACGGTGAAATCCATACTGAGAGAGCGTCTGTGTGTGACTCCGGAAATATATACGGAGATTTACAATTTCCCCTTCACCGTATACAGCTGTACGCTTCTGATACAGTACCATATATCTGCTGGTATTTTTGGTACATTTTCCCAAACATGAGGAAGTATGGTGGAAGAGGCCGCGGACGTGGTCGGGGGAGGAGTGCAGCTGGTACTGATGGTGGTGCATCTGCTTGTAGTGCCAAAAGCACAGTAGCACCTAAGGCAGGAGGTGTTGAGCCTGCGTCATCATCTGGCTCCAGAAGGCCTGGAAGGCTCCCTTTTCTGGGAGTAGGTAAACCGCTTTTAAAGCCGGAGCATCAGGAACAGGTTTAGTCTTACATTGTCGAAACAGCCTCCAACTCTATCGCCTCCTCTTCTGAAGTTTCAAAAACTGCAAGCACTGAGTCGTCAGTGCAGGCTCCTGGTCTGGAACAACACCTTTCCTTGTGTCCTTCACCGCCACCAAAAGTGAAGGATGCGGCAGGCCACTCTTCAGATTACTCCCTGGAGCTCTTTTCACATACCACGCCTGGGTTATCAAGTCAAATCCTGAATTCCCCAGTCCAAGATTAATCTGACACGGAGTGCACTGATGCACAGCCACTGCTAGATGATTCTGCTGGTACATTCACCCAGAGCACTGCATTGCCCTCGCAGTCTACTGAACCAGAATATGACCCTGATGAAACTCAGGTGCCCCTTCCCGCATACTATACCACCTGACATGGTGACACAGAGGAAGGTGCAGATGAAATTGAAGAGGAGGTGATGAATGACCCAGTTGTTGACCAGGATTGGCATCCATTGGGGGAAGAGTGTGCCGCTGGCAATAGCTTAGAGGAGGAGGAGGATCCACAGCAGGCATCGACATCGCAGCTGCGGTTATCTGGCAGGCCCGAAGAAGTCCAAAAACGTGTTAAAAAAACAAAAAGAGTTGCAGGACAGCTTGGCCAGACGGTCAAATTAGCACAGCGTGGAAGCTCTGAAAATTTATACCATAGTAGGAAGAGTGCAGTGTGGCACTTTTTTGACCAAAATCCTATTGATTAGGCAAAGGTTATCTGTAAGAAGTGCAGAAGGACCTTTAGCCGAGGGAAAAATCTCCAAAAATTGAATACCAGTTGCATGCTTAGACATTTAAAGACCATGCACTTGCAAGCGTGGACGGACTACAAAACCTCACTGGCTTTGAATGTCTACATTGCTATACTGATCTTATTAGAGATGATGCCCTTCCGTTTGTTTGAAAAAGCAGCGTTCCGAGAGCTCATGGCCTACGCTGTCCCTCGCTATGACCTACCTAGTCGGCACTTCTTTTCTAGAAAAGCCATCCCTGCCCTCCACCTGCATGTGAAAGACTGCATTGTCCATGCACTCAAACAATCAGTGAGTGGAAAGGTGCACCTCACAACAGATGCATGGGCCAGTAGGCATGGCCAGGGCCGTTACGTGTCCATCACTGCGCACTGGGTTGATGTGGTGGATGCAGGGTCCACAGGGGACAGCGGCGGTGGGACAGTGCTGCCTAGCCCACGGTATAGACAACAGTTGGCGGTAGACGTTCGACCCTCCTCCTTCTACTCCAGAAGCGAAAGCTCATCGACAGAGCGCAGTCGCACGAGCACTCCATCCACAGCTGCCAGTGTTGCACACGAGGTATCCCTCTATCAAACAGCTAGTGGTAAGCGTCAGCAGGCTGCTTTAAAGATGATGTCTTTGGGCGACAACAGACACATCGCGGAGATACTGGCTGACTACTTGCAGCGAGAAACTGAGTCATGGCTGGGCAGTCTACATCTTGAGCCAGGCAAGGTAGTCAGTGATAAGAGCCGTAATTTTGTGGCGGCCATAGCCCGGGCAAAACTCTGACACAAACCTTGCCTGGCTCACACCTTGAACCTGGTGGTGCAGTGCTTCATAAATAATTATCCAGAGTTACCAGCCCTGCTCCATAAGGAGCGAAGACTGTGCTCGCACATCCGTCGCTCGCCCGTAGACTCCAGTCGTATGCAGAGGCTACAGTGATCGCACTACCTCCCCAAGCACTGCCTAATCATAGACATTGCAACAAGGTGGAACTCCACCATGCACATGGTTGAAAGGCTGTGCGAGCAGAGGCAGGCTGTAATGCATTTGTGGCAGGACACACGGGCGGGCAGGCAGTTTGAGGGCAGACATGGAGTTGTCGGGTGTGCAGTGGTCAAAGCTGAAAGACCTCTGTATAGTCCTTCAGTGTTTTGAGGAATGCACACGGCTGGTAAGCGCAGACGACGCCATCATAAGCATGAGCATCCCACTTATGCGTCTGCTCATGCAAATTTTGACGCACATTAAGGATCAGGCGTCTGCAGCGGAGGAGGAAGAGGAGGAGGAGGGAAGCCTAGATGACAGTCAGCCTGTTATGTTACGGTAGCTGAGGAGTGCAGGTAAAAAAGGAAATACACCAGAGCAGTTGGAATCTATGAGATTGCAGTACCCTGACTAACCACCGCAACTAGAGGCAGCCGTGGAGCGTTCCTACGTTGGTCCTAGACGCCTCGTCACAGCCTGAGAAACTAACTACACCTAAAGATAGAAATAGGAAAGCTATCTGCCCCGGAGCAGAACCCCAAAGATAATAGAAAGCCCCCAAACATGTAATGGCGGTTAGACAAGAGGAAATACTGATACAGAAAGAAAATAGTATGAGCAAACGCTGGGGCCCAAACTATCTAAATAGAAAAGGATACGAAGGGTACTTACTGCAATCTCAGAAAACCCTGAAAAAACACCAACTCTACTAATTTCAAAATCACCTGAGATCACACGACCTCTACCACCTAAATTAGTTCTCTGGTGTAACAAAAACAAAACAGCAGCCACTGAAAAAACTGGAAAAAGCAAAAGTACAAAACACAGTGGCTGAACTAAACTGAGAGGGCAAAAGCCCCCGGAGGGGACCCTGAAGGCCCCCACAGAAGTGCAGGACAAAATGCAAAAATATAGCAAAAACACAAAATAAGAAATTGTCTTATCTGATAGCAGGAGATGCAGACACGAAACAGCAGGCTACAAGGGAAACTGGAAAGAAGGATTCAGACCAGAACAATTGATCACCGGCAACCCTGATGGGAAAATGACTCCCTTACATAAGACCAATCAGTAACACCTGATTCCCAGTCCTCACAATCCTCACTAGTACCGCTTGTAACCACCAGAGGGAGCCTCTGCTCAGAACTCATCTCAAACCCATTCACAACACAGCCATTGTCTGCTCAGCGAACTGTCCTGGACGATGGGGAGGAAGAAGAGGAAGAGGATGAGGGGATGATTATTTTGGGGAGGAGGATGCTTCTCGGGGGGCAAGAGAAAATATTGGCTTGCCAAGGTCAGGTACAGAGTTTGGGCGTGACTGGAGGGATGTGGATATTTCAGATAGTGCTCCTCCACCCACCACTGTCAGTGCATCATTGACACCTGGAACATTGGCCCACATGTGTGATTATGTCTTGCGGATCCTAAAAAGTGACCCCCGCATTGCCAAAATTATGAAGGATGACGACTACTGGTTGGCCAGCATCCTCGATCCATGCTGTAAAGGCAAATTACAGAACATCATGCCACAGGAGAACCTAGAGCTAATATTGGCGAACAAACAAGCAACTCTGGTAAACTGTTTGTTAGAGGCATTCCTAGCACACAGCAGCGGTGCAGGTTCTACCACAAGCCGTACTGGGCAACATGGAAGAGGTGTTCGTGATGCACACAGCCAAAGTGGGGTTGGAGACAGGGGTTTCATGACCATGTTGTGGTCTGATTTCTCGAGTACCGCTCACACGACTGGTGATACTGAACCGATTGCAACAGACAGGAGACAGCAGTTGTCAACTATGGTTCAAAATTACCTCTCCTCCCCTATCGATGTTCTCCCTCACAGGTCATTCCCCTTTTACTACTGGGCCTGTAAACTGGACACCAGGCCTAAATTTGCACAATATGACTTACAGGAGCTCGCTTGCCCTGCTGGTAGTGTGCTATCAGAAAGAGTCTTCAGTGCTGCTGGATCAATCCTGACAGAAAGAAGGTGTCGACCCAAAATGTTGATGATCTCACCTTCATTAAAATGAACTATGCCTGGGTTTCAAAGGATTTTGTACCACCTTCTCTGATGACACATACAGTACAGACGAAAAGTTTGGACACACCTTCTCATTCAAAGATTTTTCTGTATTTTCATGGCTATGAAAATTGTAGACATCAAAACTATGAATTAACACATGTGGAATTATACATTACACTTGAAAAGAGAGAAAAGAAGACCACTATAGATAATGCAAACCACAATAATATAATAATGGAAAATAGGAATTTTATTGACACTACAAAAATTTTTTGGCTCTCTGCAGTCACTGCATTTATGCACCCTGGGTATACAGGACCCTTGGTATCCCTGACATTTTATGCTCAATTATTTCTAGGACAGCTTGTTTCTGCCTAATTCTCTTTGTACCACTGGGTTTTAGGGCATTATTCTCGGGTCAGGGTTCACCTCTAGGTTTTTTAGGTGGGTCATTCTGCCCAGGCTCTGCACATCCATCTTGTAGGGCAATTTTAGGCTCTTGTTCACACAGGCTCAATTTGGGCAATTTATATTGGTGTAATTTATTGTGCCTTTCACTAGTGTTATTGTGTATATGCATATATATATATACATACATTTTTTTGTGGAACATTGCCTTACTTTTGTATTGTATATTGGCCATTGTGATGGTAGCGGACACCATGCGGGGTTTACATTGTTTTTAAATGTTTTTATCTTGTAGTGTCAATAAAATTCCTATTTTCCATTATTATATTATTGTGGTGTGCATTATCTATGGTGGTCTTCTTTTCTCTCTTTTCTGGTTATGACATAAGACCATCTTTTTGCACCCCGTGTGTATTATGATTTGTAATTTTACTGTGCACCATCATCTCTAGTTTATACATTACACTTTACAAAAAAGTGTGAAACAACTGAAAATATGTCTTATATTCTAGGTTCTTCACCTTTTGCTTTGATTACTGCTTTGCACGCAGAAAAGGTGAACGGATGGACTCTACATGCCTGGTTCCCACCGTGAAGCATGGAGGAGGTGGTGTGATGATGTGGGGGTGCTTTGCTGGTGACACTGTTGGGGATTTATTTATAATTGAAGGCATACTGAACCAGCATGGCTACCACAGCATCTTGCAGCGGCATGCTATTCCATCCGGTTTGCGTTTAGTTGGACCATCATTTATTTTTCAACAGGACAATGACCCCAAACACACCTCCAGGCTGTGTAAGGGCTATTTGACCAAGAAGGAGAGTGTTGGGGTGCTACGCCAGATGACCTGGCCCCCACAGTCACCAGACCTGAACCCAATCGAGATGGTTTGGGGTGAGCTGGACCGCTCACCGCCTCAATTTTGAATAAATCCCAAACAGTGTCACCAGCAAAGCACCCCCATACCATCACACCACCTCCTCCATGCTTCACGGTGGGAACTAGGCATGTAGAGTCCATCCGTTCACCTTTTCTGCGTGCAAAGCAGTAATCAAAGCAAAAGGTGGCTACTTTGAAGAACCTAGAATATAAGACATATTTTCAGTTGTTTCACACTTTTTTGTAAAGTGTAATGTATAATTCCACATGTGGTAATTCATAGTTTTGATGCCTTCAGTGTGATTCTACAGTTTTCAGTCATGAAACTACAGAAAAATCATTGAATGAGAAGGTGTGTCTGTAACTTTTGGTCTGTACAGTCATGGCCAAAAGTTTTGAGAATGACACAAATATTAATTTTTACAAAGTCTACTGCTTCACTTTTTCTAATGGCAATTTGCATATACTCCAGAATGTTATAAAGAGTGATCAGCTTAACAGCAATTACTTGCAAAGTCAATATTTGGCTAGAAAATGAACTTTATCCCCCAAAACACATTTCAACATCATTGCAGCCCTGCCTTAAAAGGAACAGCTAACCTCTTTTCAGTGATTTCTCCATTAACACAGGTGTGGGTGTTGATGAGGACATGGCTGGAGATCAATCTGTCATGATTAAGTAAGAATGACACCACTGGACACTTTAAAAGGAGGCTGGTGCTTGGCATCATTGTTTCTCTTCTGTTAACCATGGTTATCTCTAAAGAAACACGTGCAGTCATCATTGCAATGCACAAAAATGGCCTAACAGGGAAGAGTATCGCAGCTAGAAAGATTGCACCTCAGTCAACAATCTATCGCATCATCAAGAACTTCAAGGAGAGAGGTTCCATTGTTGCCAAAAAGGCTTCAGGGCGCCCAAGAAAGGCCAGCAAGCGCCAGGACCGTCTCTTAAAAGTGTTTCAGCTGCGGGATCGGGCTACCAGCAGTGCAGAGCTTGCTCAGGAATGGCAGCAGGCAGGTGTGAGTGCATCTGCACGCACTGTGAGGCGGAGACTCTTGGAGCAAGGCCTGGTCTCAAGGAGGGCAGCAAAGAAGCCACTTCTCTCCAGAAAAAACATCATGGACAGACTGATATTCTGCAAAAGGTACAGGCAGTGGACTGCTGAGGACTGGGGTAAAGTTATTTTCTCTGATGAATCCCTTTTCGATTGTTTGGGACATCAGGAAAACGCCTAATTTGGAGAAGACAGGGTGAGCGCTACCACCAGTCTTGTCTCATGCCAACTGTTAAGCATCCTGAAACCATTCATGTGTGGGGTTGCTTCTCAGCCAAGGGAATCGGCTCTCTCACAGTCTTGCCTAAAAACACAGCCATGAATAAAGAATGGTACCAGAATGTCCTCCAAGAGCAACTTCTCCCAACCCTCCAAGAGCAGTTTGGCGATCAACAATGCCTTTTCCAGCATGATGGAGCACCTTGCCATAAAGCAAAGGTGATAACTAAATGGCTCAGGGAACAAAACATAGAGATTTTGGGTCCATGGCCTGGAAACTCCCCAGATCTTAATCCCATTGAGAACTTGTGGTCAATCATCAAGAGATGGGTGGACAAGCAAAAACCTAAAAATTCTGACAAAATGAAAGCATTGATTGTGCAAGAATGGACTGCTATCAGTCAGGATTTGGTCCAGAAGTTGATTGAGAGCATGCCAGGGAGAATTGCAGAGGTCCTGAAGAAGAAGGGTCAACACTGCAAATATTGACTTGCTGCATTAACTCATTCTAACTGTCAATATAAGCTTTTGTTACTCATATGTTTACAATTATTATATTTCTGTCTGTGATAAAAACATCTGTCAAACACACATAAAAACCAGAGGGCAGCAGATCATGTGAAAATATAATATTTGTGTTATTCTCAAAACTTTTGGCCATGACTGTACTGTAGGTTGCCAGCAAAATGGCTCGCTTTGTCCTCCTCTTACTCCAACATCTCCAATTCCTCCATTTGCAGCTGCTGAACGTCCAGCCTACACCTCAACATATGCCAGTTTTTCCACCTCTCTAACTGGGCTTTACCCCCCCAGGGCAGGCGTCAACACCTGGCGCACCTGGGCAAGTGTCAGGGCCATGAGCAGGTGGGGGCCCAATCGCCGTCAGAGACACCGGCGTACTATGAGGGGCCCTGTGCCAGTGCGGCGCCCACGAGTGGCCCCCCCCCTGCTTGCTCAGGGCCCCAGCACTTGCAGTATTTACCTCTCTCTGCTGTACCGCTGTGACGTCTTCCGTGTTTCCTGACAGTGACATTCAGGTTAGAGAGCGCGATGACGTCACGTCTGTGCGCTGTCTGCATAATCAGTCCAAGTGCAGAGAGCTGGAAGATGGCGACGCTGAGGAGTCCAGAGTAGAGCAGTGTCCAGCCAGGATAGGTATTTCATTTTTTTTAACGTTTGGAGCAATATATGGGGAGCATTATATATGGAGCATTATATCGGCCCATCAAACACTGAAGCATCATCCATGGGGCCCATCATATACTAGAGCATGATATAGGGCCCTTTATATATGGAGCATCATATGGGGCCCATTATATATGGAGCATTATATAGGCCCATCATACACTGGAGCATCATATGTGGTTCATTATTTATGGGGCATCATATAGGGTATGTAGCATCATATGAAGCACATATGGGGCCTATTCTGTATGGAGCATTATATGGAGGCCATTCTGTATGGAGCAATATATGGGGCCCATCATATACTGTATGGAGCTTTATATGTGACTCATTATACTGTATGGAGCAATATGTGGGGCTCATTCTACTCTATGGGGACCATCCTATACTGTATGGCACATTATATGGGGATCATCATATACTGGAGCATTATGTGGAGCTCATCATATACTGTATGGAACATTATATGGGACCAATTATGTATGGAGCAATATATGGGGCTCATGATTCTGTATGGCACACTATGTGGTGGCCATAATACTGTATGGAGCAATATATGGGGCTCATTATTCTGTATGGAGCAATATATGGGGCTCATTATTCTGTATGGCGCACTATGTGGTGGCCATAATACTGTATGGAGCAATATATGGGGCTCATTATACTGTATGGAGTAATATATGGGGCTCATTATTCTGTATGGAGCAATATATGGGGCTCAGTATTCTATATGGAGCAATATATGGGGCTCATTATTCTATATGGCGCACTATGTGGTGGCCATAATACTGTATGGAGGAATATATGGGGCTCATTATTCTGTATGGAGCAATATATGGGGCTCAATATTCTGTATGAGATGGGCCATTATACTGATGGGGCTATATGTCTTATTGAGACTATTGTGCAATTTACAATATCTGTATGTAGATATAGGACTCATTATTTGGCATATGGAGCATTATGTGAGAACCATTTTTCGTATGGAGCATTATGGCTCATTATTTTATGAGCATAATATGGGCTCATTTTCTGTATGGAGCACTATGTGTGCCTAATACTGTATGGGAATATACTGTCGTTTTTTGAGCTATTGTAGAATTTACAATCAGCCATGTAATGTAAGAAGTGATAGTATTTGTCATTGTACTGTACCTATATTTCTCTCCCGTATCGGAGCATCATGAATCGTGGTGTGTGGTAAAGGGGCCACTGACACTCTTTGGCCCGGGGCCCAGGATAACCTGGAGCCGGCCCTGCCCCCCATAACTTTATCCACATACCCCCCAGTTTTCGTGCGTTCCTATTATTATAGAGTAAATGAAGGCTGAGAAGCTTAATAATGATTGATGTCGCTGGCAGTGAAATGGGCCCTGTAGGTGGTTACTCTCCTCCTCTCCATGGAGACTTTTCTTCCCCATTCACCTGCATTGGGTTTCGTGTTTCAGTCGGACCTCAGACTTTTCCCGATAGTCGGACGATTTCACTCGACTTTTATGAAACCCGACTCGTCCCAAAAAAAAGGAAAGTGGCTCATCTCTAATGTCTGCCTGTAGGGGAATATTATCATGTGGGGAAGGGAGAATTATTACAGGGGCCGGTACAAAGGGGAGGACATTACTGTCTGGAGGCAAAGAGGAAACCGCAACCAGTGCACAGCCAGGAATCCAGGTGTGAATAAGCGCTATACTGTGATACTAACGCGTGTACAGCGCTGCGGAGTATGGAGGCGACATAGGAGGAGGAGGGAGAAATCCCCACATGGAGGAGGACGCTGTACAGACCTGCACCTGCAGAGCCGCACACCAGGACACGAGGGAGAAGCCACGGGGAGAGAGGCGGTGACGTCACCGGAAAGGGCGGAGTCCTGTGCGCCGAGGACAGGAAGCAGCTGTGTGTGGGCGGCAGCGACTAGGACGGAGTGATGACGTCACTGGAGGGGGCGGGGCCTCCTGCATCCATGAAGACCCGAGGGCAGGAAGCAGCTGTGTGTGGGCGGCAGCGACTAGGACGGAGTGATGACGTCACTGGAGGGGCGGGGCTTCTGCATCCAGTGAAGACCCGAGGGCAGGAAGCAGCTGTGTGTGGGCGGCAGCGACTAGGACGGAGTGATGACGTCACTGGAGGGGCGGGGCTTCTGCCACAGTGAAGACCCGAGGGCAGGAAGCAGCTGTGTGTGGGCGGCAGCGACTAGGACGGAGTGATGACGTCACTGGAGGGGCGGGGCTTCTGCATCCAGTGAAGACCCGAGGGCAGGAAGCAGCTGTGTGTGGGCGGCAGCGACTAGGACGGAGTGATGACGTCACTGGAGGGGCGGGGCCTCTGCAGTCCAGTGAAGACCCGAGGGCAGGAAGCAGCTGTGTGTGGGCGCAGCGACTAGGAGGAGTGATGACGTCACTGGAGGGCGGGGCTCTGAGTCCAGTGAAGACCCGAGAGCAGGAAGCGCTTGCGGGGCGCACGACTCAGGACGGAGGGATGACGCATGGAAGGGGCGAGGCCTCCATAAACGACCGAGGGCAGGAAGCGCTGTGTGTGGCAGCAGCGACTAGGACGGAGTGATGACGTCACTGGAGGGGCGGGGCTTCTGCAGTCCATGAGACCGAGGGCAGGAAGCAGCTGTGTGTGGCGGCAGCGACAGGACGGAGGATGACGTCACTGGAGGGGCGGGGCTTCTGCAGTCCCGTGAAGACCCGAGGCAGGAAGCAGCGTGGTGGGCGGCAGCGGGCTAGGACGGGTGAGACGTCCACTGGAGGGGGGGGCTTCTGCAGTCCATGAGACCCGAGGCAGGAAGCAGCTGGTGTGGGCGGCAGCGACTAGGACGGATGTGAACGCCACTGGGGGGAGGGGCTTTAATGGTCCAGGAACACCGCAGAGGGGGAAGGGGCTCATGGCCGGACACCACCGGCCAGGGGGGAGGGTTAATGGTCAGTAAACACCAGGGCGAAGCGCTTAGGGGGGGAAGGGTTAATGGCGTCAGACACCACCGGCAGGGGGGAGGGGTTAATGGTCAGAAACCACCGGCCAGGGGGAAGGGTTAATGGCGAACACCACCGGCCAGGGGAGGGTTAATGGCAGACACCACCGGCCAGGGGGGAAGGGTAATGGCTGCAGACACTAGCCAGGGGGAAGGGGTTAATGGCGGACCAGCGCCAGGGGGAAGGGGTAATGGCCAACGCCACCGGCCAGGGGGAAGGGGTAATGGCTGCAGACCCACCGGCAAGGGGGAGGGGTTAAGGGCAGACACCACGGCGGGGGAAGGGGTTAATGGCGAGACACCACGCCGGGGAAGGGGTTAATGGGCGGAGACACCACCGGCCAGGGGGAAGGGGTTAATGGCTCAAACACCACCGGCCAGGGGGAAGGGTTAATGGCCAAACACCACCGGCCAGGGGGAAGGGGTTAATGGCTCAAACACCACCGGCCAGGGGGAAGGGGTTAATGGCTCAAACACCACGGCCAGGGGGAAGGGGTCTAATGGCTCAAAACCACCGGCCAGGGGGAAGGGGTTAATGGCTCAAACACCACCGGCCAGGGGGAAGGGGTTAATGGAGCAGACACCACCGGCCAGGAGGGAAGGGGTTAATGGCGCAGACACCACCGGCCAGGGGGGGGGGAATGGGGTAATGGAGCAGACACCACCGGCAGGGGGGAAGGGGTTAATGGCGGAAGACATCACCGGCCAGGGGGGGAGGGAAGGGGTTAATGGTCAGAACACCACCGGCCGGGGGGGAAGGGGTTAATGGAGCAGACACCACCGGCCAGGGGGAAGGGTTAATGGCGCAGACACCACCGGGGGGGGGGGTTAATGGAGCAGACACCACCGGCCAGGGGGGAAGGGGTTAATGGCGGAAACATCACCGGCCGGGGGGAAGGGGTTAATGGCGAAGATGTCCAGGGGGGAAGGGGTTAATGGCGCAGACGCCACCGGCCAGGGGGAAGGGGTTAATGGCGCAGACCCTCGCAGTGGGGAGGGGTTCATGGCGCAAGCACCACCAGCCAGGGGGGAAGGGGTTCATGGCGCAAGCACCACCAGCCAGGGGGGAAGGGGTTAATGGAGCAGTACGCCGTCGGCCAGTGGGGAAGGGGTTTATGGCGCAAGCACCACCAGCCAGGGGGAAGGGGTTAATGGCGCAGACACCACCGGCCAGGGGGAAGGGGTTAATGGCGCAAGACCCCCTGCCAGGGGGGAAGGGGTTAATGGCGTAGACCTCAGCCTGCGAGGTGACAAACTCAGCTCTGCAACATGGCAAACTCAGCTCTGACTGCAATGGAGCAAACCTCAGCTCTGCGCAATGGCAAACTCAGCTCTGCTGCATGGCAAACTCAGCTCTGCTGCATGGCAAACTCAGCCTGCTGCATGGCAAACTCAGCTCTGCTCATGACAAACTCACCTCTGTGCATGGCAAACTCAGCTCTGCTGCTTTACATACTTGGCTCGCTGCATGGCAAACTCAGCTTGCTGCATGGCAAACTCAGCTGTGCTGCATGGCAAACTCAGCTGTGCTAGAAACAGTGTGCGCATCAAACAGCTCTGCTGCATGACAAACTAGCTCTGCTACATGGCAAACTCGGCTCTGCTGCATGCAAACTCGGCTCTGCTGCATGACAAACTGAGCTCTGCTACCATGGCAAACTCGGCTCTGCTGCATGACAAACTCGGCTCTGCTGCATGACAAACTCGGCTCTGCTGCATGACAAACTGACTCTGCTGCATGCAAACTCGCTCTGCTGCATGGCAAACTCGGCTCTGCTGCATGGCAAACTCGGCTCTGCTGCATGGCAAACTCGGCTCTGCTGCATGACAAACTCAGCTCTGCTGCATGACAAACTCAGCACTGCTACATGGCAAACTGCACTGCTACATGGCAAACTCAGCTCTAATGCATGGCAAAGTCTGCTCTGCTACATGGCAAACTGCACTGCTACATGGCAAACGCAGCTCTGCTACATGGCAAACGCAGCTCTGCTACATGGCAAACGCAGCTCTGCTACATGGCAAACGCAGCTCTGCTACATGCAAACGCAGCACTGCTGCATGGCAAACTCGGCACTGCTACAACGACTCAGTCACTTGTACATGTGTCAAACAGCACACTCTGCTCTGCTGCATCCACACACACTATGACGTCCGGCTCCAGCGCTCACACAACTGTATGTACAAGACAGCGGCTGGAGAAGGAGCCCTGACACCAGGAAGAGGAGCGCATGCGTGTACTCACATGGACTGACGTCATGGAAGGTCCTATGATCCACTAGGTCAGCGGTTCTCAACCTGTGGGTCGCGACCCCGGTGGGGGTCGAACAATCAAAACACAGGGGTCGCTTAAAGCCATCGTAAAATACATACAGTAGTTCCGATGGCTTTAGCCCAGTGGCGTAGCAGGGGCGTAGCGTGGGCGGCCGGGGGGCGGTCCGCCTCAGGCAGCACGTGTGTGGGGGCGGCGTGGCAGCAGCAGCAATTCCTCCTCCCACGGAGGCACAGTTCAGCGACCCGGGACCCTCTGGAGCTGAGCGACGGGTCGGTGAGTCCACTGTGCGGGGAGAGGGGGGACCCAGCCTGAGCAGGCGGCGCAATACTTACCTCTCCCCGTGCCTCCATAGCTCCGTGCTCCAGGGAGCGCCTGCAGGGTGCCTGCGCTTCCTGTCAGCAGCGCCGCTGGATGACGTCATCATTCAGCGGCCGGCTGTGGCAGAGAGCGCGGGCGCCGGACAGGTGAGGTGTATGTGTCTGTGTGTATCAGGGGTGTGTGTGTCTGCCTGCGTGTGTGTATGTGAGAGAGAGTGCTGCGGTGCTGTCTGTATGTGGTGCTGTATGTGTGATGGGGGGAGGCAGTGATGATGGGGAGCCAATGATGATGGGCAGGCGATGATGGTGAGAAAATGATGATGGGCAGGCGATGATGATGATGGGCAGGCAAAGATGATGATGATGATGGGGAGGCAATGATGATTGGCAGGCAATGATGATGAGATGATGGGAGGAAATGATGTTGATGATGGGGAGGAAATGAAGATGGGCAGGCAAAGATGATGATGATGGAGAGACAATGATATTGATGATGATGGGGAGCCAATGATGATGGGCAGGAAATGATGATGGGGAGCCAATGATGATGATGGGGAGCCAATGATGATGGGCAGGCAATGATATGATGGGGAGCCAATGATGATGGGCAGGCAATGATGATGATGATGGGAGCCAATGATGATGGGGAGGCAATGATGATGATGATGGGGAGGCAATGATGATCGATAATGGGGGTCTTTCCACAGTGCCCTTTCCTGAGCCGTAACAGTGCAGAACGCAGCACAGTGCAGAGGAGAGCTCCATATTTTGTATGGAGCATTATATGGGGACCAGTATCCTGTATGGAGCATTATTTGGGGTCCAATATTCTTTATGGAGCATTATATTTGGCCCATAATACTGTATGGAGGACTATGTGGTGCCCATAATATTGTATGGAGGACTGTAATTATTTTTTGGCTTGGGGTCACCGCAACATGAGGAACTGTATTGCGGGGTCACGGCATTAGAAAGGTTGAGAACCACTGCACTAGGTAATCGCAGCCACCTACGAGTCTGGTCACATGGGCATGACATCATGGAAGGTCCTATAGCACACTGTAATGTTATCTATTATGCAAATTGCCTCAAGAGAAAAAGAACTCTTTAGCGCCACCTATTGGAAGTAGCGATCCTACAAGTCACAATGAACCCTTTAATGAGTCTTGTAATGTGACTTAGGATAAAAGCCAAATCATAGCTCAATTTGCAGATCCGGTGTTTCGGACTATTGTTACTAGCACTTCGTCCTCCCACCACTAGGTGCCGCTGAATATCTATGCGATGACGCTCTGTCCACTGAGGGTATAAGAGGAGCGATGCGATGGTGACGGCGCCATTTTAATCACAGGTGCGATGTGGAGAGGAGGGTAGTTCGCAGAGCCCTCATAATTCACTACATACTATGTTGTAAATTATGAGGACTCTGCTGCTGTGCTCTGTTATGTTTCTCCGCTGCGAAGCTCCACTCATTGAAAAACTCGATTACAGTCTCCTCAGCACCAAACTGTACAGAATGGAGGCTACAGAGCCCTCAAAATCACTCATATCTATGTTGTAAATTATGAGGACTCTGCTGCTGCGCTCTGTATGTTTCTCGCTGCGAAGCTCCGCTCATTGAAAAACTCGATTCAGTCTCCTCAGCACCAAACTGTACAGAATGGAGGCTACAGGACGTCCTCAAAAAATCCACTCCACTCAAAATCCACTACCAATCCTATGTGTAAATTATGAGGACTCTGCTGCTGCTGCCCCTGTTATGTTTCTCGTTGCGAAGCTCCGCTCACTCTTTGAAAAACTCGATTCCAGTCACCTCAGCACCAAACTGTACAGAATGGAGGCTACAAGGAGATCCTCAAAAAATCCACTCCATCTAGATGGCTCAATGGTGAATCAGCTAGAACGGAGTTGCTAAAATGAGGTCCTCAAAAAATCCACTCCGATCCTATGTTGTAAATTATGAGGACTCTGTGCTGTGCTCTGCTGTTCTCGTGCGAAGCTCCGCTCACTCTTTGAAAAACTCGATTCCAGCACCTCAGCACCAAACGTACAGAATGGAGGTACAAGGAGATCCTCAAAAAATCCACTCCGATCTAGATACTCATAGTGAACAGCTAGAAGTGAGTGCTGAAATGAGGATCCTACAAAAAATCCACTCCGATATGTAATATACCTCAGTGTGTGCTCTGCTGTTGAGCTGCTGGAATCGGCTCACATTGAAAACCACTCGATTCAGGTCACCTCAGACATGAACCGTCTAGAATGGAGTGCTGCAGGAGATCCTACAAAAAATCCACTCCGATCTAGTCACCTCAGTAGTGAGCCAGCTGAGTGGAGCTGCTGGAATGAGGACCACAAAAATTCACTCCGATCTAGTACCTCAGCAGTGAGCCAGCTACAGTGGAGCTGCTGGAATGAGGACCACAAAATATCCACTCCGATCTAGTCACCTCAGCAGTGAGCCAGCTGGAGTGGAGCTTGCTGGAATGAGGACCACAAAATATCCACTCCGATCTAGTCACCTCACAGTGAGCCAGCTGGAGTGGAGCTGCTGGAATGAGGACCACAAAATATCCACTCCGATCTAGTCACCTCAGTAGTGAGCCGCTACAGTGGAGTTGCTGGAATGAGGACCACAAAATATCCACTCCGATCTAGTCACCTCAGCAGTGAGCCAGCTGGAGTGGAGTTGCTGGAATGAGGACCACAAAATATCCACTCCGATCTAGTCACCTCAGTAGTGAGCCGCTGAAGTGGAGCTGCTGGAATGAGGACCACAAAATATCCACTCCGATCTAGTCACCTCAGCAGTGAGCCAGCTACAGTGGAGCTGCTGGAATGAGGACCACAAAATATCCACTCCGATCTAGTCACCTCAGCAGTGAGCCAGCTACAGTGGAGCTGCTGGAATGAGGACCACAAAATATCCACTCCGATCTAGTCACCTCAGTAGTGAGCTGTCTACAGTGGAGCTGCTGGA
Organism: Oophaga sylvatica; assembly: GCA_033576555.1. Classification (NCBI taxonomy): domain Eukaryota; kingdom Metazoa; phylum Chordata; class Amphibia; order Anura; family Dendrobatidae; genus Oophaga; species Oophaga sylvatica. Next base: position 89,273 of record JARQOD010000056.1, on the reverse strand, counting down.
ATGAGGACCACAAAATATCCACTCCGATCTAGTCACCTCAGTAGTGAGCCAGCTGGAGTGGAGTTGCTGGAATGAGGACCACAAAATATCCACTCCGATCTAGTCACCTCACCAGTGAGCCAGCTGGAGTGGAGCTGCTGGAATGAGGACCACAAAATCTCTACTCCGATCTAGTTACCTCAGTAGTGAGCCGTCTACAGTGGAGTTGCTGGAATGAGGACCACAAAATATCCACTCCGATCTAGTCACCTCAGCAGTGAGCCAGCTGGAGTGGAGCTGCTGGAATGAGGACCACAAAATATCCACTCCGATCTAGTCACCTCAGCAGTGAGCCAGCTGGAGTGGAGCTGCTGGAATGAGGACCACAAAATATCCACTCCGATCTATCACCTCAGCAGTGAGTCAGCTACAGTGGAGTTGCTGGAATGAGGACCACAAAATATCCACTCCGATCTAGTCACCTCAGCAGTGAGTCAGCTACAGTGGAGTTGCTGGAATGAGGACCACAAAATATCCACTCCGATCTAGTCACCTCAGTAGTGAGCCGGCTGAAGTGGAGCTGCTGGAATGAGGACCACAAAATCCACTCCGATCTAGTCACCTCAGCAGTGAGCCAGCTGGAGTGGAGCTGCTGGAATGAGGACCACAAAATATCCACTCCCATCTAGTCACCTCAGCAGTGAGCCATCTACAGTGGAGCTGCTGGAATGAGGACCACAAAATATCCACTCCGATCTAGTCACCTCAGTAGTGAGCTGTCTACAGTGGAGCTGCTGGAATGAGGACCACAAAATATCCACTCCGATCTAGTCACCTCAGTAGTGAGCCAGCTGGAGTGGAGTTGCTGGAATGAGGACCACAAAATATCCACTCCGATCTAGTCACCTCAGTAGTGAGCTGTCTACAGTGGAGCTGCTGGAATGAGGACCACAAAATATCCACTCCGATCTAGTCACCTCAGTAGTGAGCCAGCTGGAGTGGAGTTGCTGGAATGAGGACCACAAAATATCCACTCCGATCTAGTCACCTCAGTAGTGAGCTGTCTACAGTGGAGCTGCTGGAATGAGGACCACAAAATATCCACTCTGATCTAGTCACCTCAGCAGTGAGCCAGCTGGAGTGGAGCTGCTGGAATGAGGACCACAAAATATCCACTCCGATCTAGTCACCTCAGTAGTGAGCTGTCTACAGTGGAGCTGCTGGAATGAGGACCACAAAATATCCACTCTGATCTAAAAAAATATTTAGACTTGAGAGTCCTCAGTGGTTGATACCTTTTAATGGCTAACTGAAAAGATGGTAACAAATTGCAAGCTTTCGAGACTACGCAGGTCTCTTCATCAGGCAAAGACTAAAACAAAAGCTGAAGAATCACATATTTATATACACAAAAGGACACAGGAATAATGCAATAGGTAAGACTCCGATCTAGTCACCTCAGCAGTGAGCCGTCTACAGTGGAGTTGCTGGAATGAAGACCACAAAATATCCTCTCCGATCTAGACGGCTCACTAGTGAGCTGTCTACAGTGGAGTTGCTGGAATGAGGACCACAAAATATCCACTCCGATCTATTCACCTCAGTAGTGAGCCGTCTACAGTGGAGCTGCTGGAATGAGGACCACAAAATATCCTCTCCAATCTAGTCACCTCAGCAGTGAGCCAGCTGGAGTGGAGCTGCTGGAATGAGGACCACAAAATATCCACTCTGATCTAGTCACCTCAGTAGTGAGCCAGCTGGAGTGGAGTTGCTGGAATGAGGACCACAAAATATCCACTCCGATCTAGTCACCTCAGTAGTGAGCTGTCTACAGTGGAGCTGCTGGAATGAGGACCACAAAATATCCACTCTGATCTAGTCACCTCAGCAGTGAGCCAGCTGGAGTGGAGCTGCTGGAATGAGGACCACAAAACATCCACTCCGATCTAGTCACCTCAGTAGTGAGCCGTCTACAGTGGAGCTGCTGGAATAAGGACCACAAAATATCCACTCCGATCTAGTCACCTCAGTAGTGAGCCGTCTACAGTGGAGTTGCTGGAATGAGAACCACAAAATATCCACTCCGATCTAGTCACCTGAGCAGTGAGCCAGCTGGAGTGGAGCTGCTGGAATGAGGACCTCAAAATATCCACTCCGATCTATCACCTCAGCAGTGAGTCAGCTACAGTGGAGTTGCTGGAATGAGGACCACAAAATATCCACTCCGATCTAGTCACCTCATTAGTGAGCCATCTACAGTGGAGTTGCTGGAATGAAGACCACAAAATATCCTCTCCGATCTAGACGGCTCACTAGTGAGCTGTCTACAGTGGAGTTGCTGGAATGAGGACCACAAAATATCCACTCCGATCTAGTCACCTCAGTAGTGAGCCGGCTGAAGTGGAGCTGCTGGAATGAGGACCACAAAATATCCACTCCGATCTAGTCACCTCAGCAGTGAGCCAGCTGGAGTGGAGCTGCTGGAATGAGGACCACAAAATATCCACTCCGATCTAGTCACCTCAGCAGTGAGCCATCTACAGTGGAGTTGCTGGAATGAGGACCACAAAATATCCACCCCGATCTAGTGACCTCAGCAGTGAGCCAGCTGGAGTGGAGCTGCTGGAATGAGGACCACAAAATATCCACTCCGATCTAGTCACCTCAGTAGTGAGCCGTCTACAGTGGAGTTGCTGGAATGAGAACCACAAAATATCCACTCCGATCTAGTCACCTGAGCAGTGAGCCAGCTGGAGTGGAGCTGCTGGAATGAGGACCTCAAAATATCCACTCCGATCTATCACCTCAGCAGTGAGTCAGCTACAGTGGAGTTGCTGGAATGAGGACCACAAAATATCCACTCCGATCTAGTCACCTCATTAGTGAGCCATCTACAGTGGAGTTGCTGGAATGAAGACCACAAAAATCCTCTCCGATCTAGACGGCTCACTAGTGAGCTGTCTACAGTGGAGTTGCTGGAATGAGGACCACAAAATATCCACTCCGATCTAGTCACCTCAGTAGTGAGCCGGCTGAAGTGGAGCTGCTGGAATGAGGACCACAAAATATCCACTCCGATCTAGTCACCTCAGCAGTGAGCCAGCTGGAGTGGAGCTGCTGGAATGAGGACCACAAAATATCCACTCCGATCTAGTCACCTCAGCAGTGAGCCATCTACAGTGGAGTTGCTGGAATGAGGACCACAAAATATCCACCCCGATCTAGTGACCTCAGCAGTGAGCCAGCTGGAGTGGAGCTGCTGGAATGAGGACCACAAAATATCCACTCCGATCTAGTCACCTCAGCAGTGAGCCATCTACAGTGGAGTTGCTGGAATGAGGACCACAAAATATCCACTCCGATCTAGTCACCTCAGTAGTGAGCCGTCTACAGTGGAGTTGCTGGAATGAGGACCACAAAATATCCTCTCCGATCTAGACGGCTCACTAGTGAGCTGTCTACAGTGGAGCTGCTGGAATGAGGACCACAAAATATCCACTCCGATCTAGTCACCTCAGTAGTGAGCCGTCTACAGTGGAGCTGCTGGAATAAGGACCACAAAATATCCACTCCGATCTAGTCACCTCAGTAGTGAGCCGTCTACAGTGGAGTTGCTGGAATGAGGACCACAAAATATACACTCCGATCTAGTCACCTCAGCAGTGAGCCAGCTGGAGTGGAGCTGCTGGAATGAGGACCACAAAATATCCTCTCCGATCTAGTCACCTCAGTAGTAAGCTGTCTACAGTGGAGCTGCTGGAATGAGGACCACAAAATATCCACTCCGATCTAGTCACCTCAGTAGTGAGCTGTCTACAGTGGAGCTGCTGGAATGAGGACCACAAAATATCCACTCCGATCTAGTCACCTCAGTAGTGAGCCAGCTGGAGTGGAGTTGCTGGAATGAGGACCACAAAATATCCACTCCGATCTAGTCACCTCAGTAGTGAGCTGTCTACAGTGGAGCTGCTGGAATGAGGACCACAAAATATCCACTCTGATCTAGTCACGTCAGCAGTGAGCCAGCTGGAGTGGAGCTGCTGGAATGAGGACCACAAAATATCCACTCCGATCTAGTCACCTCAGCAGTGAGCCGGCTGGAGTGGAGTTGCTGGAATGAGGACCACAAAATATCCTCCCGGTCTAGTCACATCAGCAGTGAGCTGGCTGGAGTGGAGTTGCTGGAATGAGGACCACAAAATATCCTCTCCGATCTAGTCCCCTCAGTAGTGAGCTGTCTACAGTGGAGCTGCTGGAATGAGGACCACAAAATATCCACTCCGATCTAGTTACGTCAGCAGTGAGCCGTCTACAGTGGAGCTGCTGGAATGAGGACCACAAAATATCCACTCCGATCTAGTCACCTCATCAGTGAGCCAGCTGGAGTGGAGCTGCTGGAATGAGGACCACAAAATATCCACTCCAATCTAGTCACCTCAGTAGCGAGCCATCTGGAGTGGAGCTGCTGGAATGAGGACCACAAAATATCAACTCCGATCTAGTCACCTCAGTAGTGAGCCGTCTACAGTGGAGCTGCTGGAATGAGGACCTCAGAATATCCACTCCGGTCTAGTCACCTCAGCAGTGAGCCGGCTGGAGTGGAGTTGCTGGAATGAGGACCACAAAATATCCTCTCCGGTCTAGTAGTCACCTCAGCAGTGAGCCGGCTGGAGTGGAGCTGCTGGAATGAGGACCACAAAATATGCTCTCCGATCTAGTCACCTCAGTAGTGAGCTGTCTACAGTGGAGCTGCTGGAATGAGGACCACAAAATATCCACTCTGATCTAGTCACCTCAGCAGTGAGCCAGCTGGAGTGGAGCTGCTGGAATGAGGACCACAAAATATCCACTCCGATCTAGTCACCTCAGTAGTGAGCTGTCTACAGTGGAGCTGCTGGAATGAGGACCACAAAAATCCACTCTGATCTAGTCACCTCAGCAGTGAGCCAGCTGGAGTGGAGCTGCTGGAATGAGGACCACAAAATATCCACTCCGATCTAGTCACCTTAGTAGTGAGCCATCTGGAGTGGAGCTGCTGGAATGAGGACCACAAAATATCCACTCCGATCTAGTCACCTCAGTAGTGAGCCGTCTACAGTGGAGCTGCTGGAATGAGGACCACGAAATATCCACTCCGATCTAGTCACCTCAGTAGTGAGCCATCTACAGTGGAGCTGCTGGAATGAGGACCACAAAATCTCCACTCCGATCTAGTCACCTCAGCAGTGAGCCGGCTGGAGTGGAGTTGCTGGAATGAGGACCACAAAATATCCTCTCCGGTCTAGTCACATCAACAGTGAGCTGGCTGGAGTGGAGTTGCTGGAATGAGGACCACAAAATATCCACTCCAATCTAGTCACCTCAGTAGCGAGCCATCTGGAGTGGAGCTGCTGGAATGAGGACCACAAAATATCCACTCCGATCTAGTCACCTCAGTAGTGAGCCGTCTACAGTGGAGCTGCTGGAATGAGGACCTCAGAATATCCACTCCGGTCTAGTCACCTCAGCAGTGAGCCGGCTGGAGTGGAGTTGCTGGAATGAGGACCACAAAATATCCTCTCCGGTCTAGTAGTCACCTCAGCAGTGAGCCGGCTGGAGTGGAGCTGCTGGAATGAGGACCACAAAATATGCTCTCCGATCTAGTCACCTCAGTAGTGAGCTGTCTACAGTGGAGCTGCTTGAATGAGGACCACAAAATATCCACTCCGATCTAGTCACCTCAGTAGTGAGCTGTCTACAGTGGAGCTGCTGGAATGAGGATCACAAAATATCCACTCCGATCTAGTCACCTCAGTAGTGAGCCGTCTACAGTGGAGCTGCTGGAATGAGGACCACAAAATATCCACTCCGATCTAGTCACCTCAGCAGTGAGCCAGCTGGAGTGGAGCTGCTGGAATGAGGATCACAAAATATCCATTCCGATCTAGTCACCTCAGTAGTGAGCCAGCTGGAGTGGAGCTGCTGGAATGAGGACCACAAAATATCCACTCCGATCTAGTCACTTCAGTAGTGAGTAGAGTTGAGCGATACTTTCCGATATCCTAAAGTATCGGAATCGGAATGGTATCGCCGATATCACTAAAATATCGGCGATACCCGATACCGATACCGGAAGTCCCATGTAAGTCTATGGGAACAAAATATCGAAATTAAAAAAACCCATTCTTGCCTTGTTGGTTAATTGTACATGAAGGAAAACAAGAAAGAGTAATGTAGAATGTATTGGGGGAGGTTGAGGAGACATTAAAGGCATAGATGTTTGACCCAATCCAATGGAATAGCATTAATTTTTTTTTTTTAGGAAATACGTTCGGATTGACGAACAAATTGACAATGTTGTTAACCTTTTTTCTATTTTGTCAAATATGTCTGTTTCACAACTTCCATGGTCTTCACCTTTTTAACTTTTCACACACTTTCTCCTTCATAATTTTCAGCAGCATCATCTTTCTCATCAAATTATTCTTCATCTTCACCTTCTTAATCTTCTAAAACTTCTTGCTATTCATCTTTTTGTTAACATTACTTATATTGTTCTTATTAAACAGTTATTATTCTTCATATTCTACTTCTTCATCTTCTTCCTATTCATCCTTTTCATCATATTCTTATTTGTGACAGACATTCCTGTACTTGTAATCTGTAAAACTCTGAATTTTCATCCTTCCGTTCTTGCTGTCACAAAGATTTTAATTACAACAGTATTTGTCCGCGTTCAGTTTAGCCTGCAGCAGCATCAGGCATTTTCCAGGGGCACCACGAGGAGGAACGGACTCACCCCCATACACTGCTTAGTCTTCTTCTGCTTAGAATTTAGAGCATATATTTTGCTCTTCATTTTGGTCTTATACTTAATGTTCTTCTGCTTTTTGATCTTCTGCTTATTGTTCTTCTGTCTCTTGTTCTGTATCTTGTAGTTTGTCTTAACCTTCTTTGTCCTGTTGGTGATGGTACAAAAGCCAATGGAAGTAACGAGGACCAGCTGACTGTGCTGGAACCCGGAGGGTCAGCAGAAGGAAAAGAGCCAATGGCACAACCGAGGACCAGCTGACGTTACTGGGACAGGGTTACTAAGCAGGAGGTACCTGTGCTCCAAAGCACTACCAAGGACCAGCAGACGTTGCTGGAACTCGGATACCGACATGGAGGCACCTAGGCCAAAGGCACTGCGGAGAACCAGCTGACGGTACTGGAACCCGGATGGGTAGCAGAAGGTACAAGAGACAATGAAAGTAATGAGGACCAGCTGACTGTGCTGGAACCCGGAGGGTCAGCGAAGGAAAAGAGCCAATGGCACAACCGAGGACCAGCTGACGTTACTGGGACAGGGTTACTAAGCAGGAGGTACCTGTGCTCCAAAGCACTACCAAGGACCAGCAGACGTTGCTGGAACTCGGATACCGACATGGAGGCACCTAGGCCAAAGGCACTGCGGAGAACCAGCTGACGGTACTGGAACCCGGATGGGTAGCAGAAGGTACAAGAGCCAATGAAAGTAACGAGGACCAGCTGACTGTGCTGGAACCCGGAGGGTCAGCAGAAGGAAAAGAGCCAATGGCACAACCGAGGACCAGCTGACGTTACTGGGACAGGGTTACTAAGCAGGAGGTACCTGTGCTCCAAAGCACTACCAAGGACCAGCAGACGTTGCTGGAACTCGGATACCGACATGGAGGCACCTAGGCCAAAGGTACTGCGGAGAACCAGCTGACGGTACTGGAACCCGGATGGGTAGCAGAAGGTACCCATGGAAATTAAAGTTGAGGCAGCAGGACTGTTTGCCGTTCACACAGCAGGGGAACAGCTGACATTACTGAACCCCAGTAACACAGGAGCAAGTGTAGACTGTGCTAACAGCACTTCCGAGAAACAACTGGCGGTGTTGTAACCCAGGGATGAGAAGAGAACAGGGTGGAGGCAGCAGGACTTTTTGCCGTTCACACAGCAGGGGAACAGCTGACATTACTGAACCCCAGTAACACAGGAGCAAGTGTAGACTGTGCTAACAGCACTTCCGAGAAACAACTGGCGGTGTTGTAACCCAGGGATGAGAAGAGAACAGGGTGGAGGCAGCAGGACTTTTTGCCGTTCACACAGCAGGGGAACAGCTGACATTACTGAACCCCAGTAACACGGGAGCAAGTGTAGACTGTGCTAACAGCACTTCCGAGAAACAACTGGCGGTGTTGTAACCCAGGGATGAGAAGAGAACAGGGTGGAGGCAGCAGGACTTTTTGCCGTTCACACAGCAGGGGAACAGCTGACATTACTGAACCCCAGTAACACGGGAGCAAGTGTAGACTGTGCTAACAGCACTTCCGAGAAACAACTGGCGGTGTTGTAACCCAGGGATGAGAAGAGAACAGGGTGGAGGCAGCAGGACTTTTTGCCGTTCACACAGCAGGGGAACAGCTGACATTACTGAACCCCAGTAACACGGGAGCAAGTGTAGACTGTGCTAACAGCACTTCCGAGAAACAACTGGCGGTGTTGTAACCCAGGGATGAGAAGAGAACAGGGTGGAGGCAGCAGGACTATTTGCCGTTCACACAGCAGGGGAACAGCTGACATTACTGAACCCCAGTAACACGGGAGCAAGTGTAGACTGTGCTAACAGCACTTCCGAGAAACAACTGGCGGTGTTGTAACCCAGGGATGAGAAGAGAACAGGGTGGAGGCAGCAGGACTTTTTGCCGTTCACACAGCAGGGGAACAGCTGACATTACTGAACCCCAGTAACACGGGAGCAAGTGTAGACTGTGCTAACAGCACTTCCGAGAAACAACTGGCGGTGTTGTAACCCAGGGATGAGAAGAGAACAGGGTGGAGGCAGCAGGACTATTTGCCGTTCACACAGCAGGGGAACAGCTGACATTACTGAACCCCAGTAACACAGGAGCAAGTGTAGACTGTGCTAACAGCACTTCCAAGCAACAACTGGCGGTGTTGGAGCCCAGGGTCAAGGAGGATGTTTAAATACTAGATCAAGTATTTTCCTTGTTACGTGTCAATTAAAAATGTCTATACTCCAAACAAGAGAAATATAACCTTTAGTACCATAAGATGATGATTTTACTTTAAAAAATATATGTAAATTAATAATTGACAAACATAAACGCATACATTAACATGTTGAAAAGCAATGCAAACCACAATAAAAATCGGTTAAATAATCTGCTATACGGTTTTAAATAAAAGCATACAAGTACATATCAGAATCCATTAATGATGGATAAGTAACAGTATGTACACCATTTTCATTTGCTGAATAATATCACTAAAAAGTTTTTAAAAATATCTAAAATTTCCATCATGTAATACTGATAATATGTGGCAATCATTTATATTAACAAAAAAAACCTTTAAAAAGTGCATAGTGAAAACAGCTATTTATGCCTGACTGTGGACTTGCAAGCATGACAACGGATAGATAAGGTATATATAGATGACACTGCATAGCCACAGATGGTGAATGGCGATGTAATACTGTACCTCAATAAAGTGTGCGTTACTACTACATCCTTATTTTTATATAGCTTTCTAAAAGGGTACGTGCATGTATGCTTGCGCCTTTGTTTGGACGCACAGACTGGCTTCCTGCTGTGACGCGTTGGGTATTGGAGCGTCTGTGCGTCTTATGACGCAGACTAACATTCACGGTGCGCATCGTTCATCATCGCAAGCGTACCGACAACACAAAGGCGTTGTCATGACTGCTTTACTCAGTAAACATGCACCTATGATGAAACATACACGCATGTGCCCTATTACATAACAAGCTACAAGAAAAATGCGTGTGAGGTGTGACACAGCTGTTTTGTTAAGGTACAGTATTATATCGACATTGTACAGGTGTCGCTATTCAGTCTGATAAATAGATATCATTCACCTATTCTATCAGTTGTCGTTCTTTCAGCACCACTTACAGGTATATATTTTGCTATTGTGACTATGCACTATTGACTTTACCAAGGTAATGCATGATTTTTGTTAGCGATTATCATGTTTACATGAAGGACCTTTATGATATGGGCTGTTAACTTTCTAATTAAATATGTATTTTTTAAAATGACACAAATATAAGTAATGTTGAAGATGACTATTCCTACATGCATTGTTTGCACAATATTACAGGTGTACATCACGTCCCTTAATCAACATTGGATATTATATTTACTTGTATGCTTTTATTTCAAAGGCAAGAACACTGAAGTATAACCTTCGCACTGCAGCAGTTGTCAAAGTTCAACCCACATTATGCACTTCCAACATTGCAGTATTTGAGTCATCATGATGTGAGTTGGATTTGTCTAAGCTATGGAGTGACAAGGTTGACCATCAGTATCCTATAGCATAAGTAGGCTTTTGTGTTTGCATTTGTTTTCGACATGTGCATATCTGTAATAATATGTCACAATTAGTTTGTTACAGATTTGTGACAAAGACAAATCATTTTATGGTTTGAAAGTTGACGTTTCAAATGTTTACAGCTTAGAAATCATGGTGTAGCCTCATATCTATGTGTAGCACTAGACACTTTGAGATGTAATTTTTTTTTTTCACCATGATTAGGTAGCTAGCAGTAATTTTTGCCGGACACACAGCAGGGGAACAGCAGGCGTTACTGAACCCCACAAACACATCAGCGATTGTTTTCATCTGTGCATCTAACACTTCTGAGCAGCAACTGGCGCTGTTGAAGCCCAGGGTCAAGGAGGGTGTAGGCAGAGGCCTAGTATGAGACGTTTGAAGTTGAAGTTGTAGTTAGCAGCAGTAATTTTTGCCAGACACACAGCAGGGGAACAGCAGGCGTTACTGAACCCCACAAACACATAAGCGATTGTTTTCATCTGTGCATCTAACACTTCTGAGCAGCAACTGGCGCTGTTGAAGCCCAGGGTCAAGGAGGGTGTAGGCAGAGGCCTAGTATGAGACGTTTGAAGTTGAAGTTGTAGTTAGCAGCAGTAATTTTTGCCAGACACACAGCAGGGGAACAGCAGGCGTTACTGAACCCCACAAACACATCAGCGATTGTTTTCATCTGTGCATCTAACACTTCTGAGCAGCAACTGGCGCTGTTGAAGCCCAGGGTCAAGGAGGGTGTAGGCATAAAATATTGAGTTATTGCCTTGTTACGTGGCCATTGCAAATGTATGTACTTCAAACAAGAATAAATGAAGTTTTACTACAACAATAAAATGATAAATTTCAATTACAAGAATAGAAAAATATTTATACTTGACAGTCCTCTGTGGTTGATAACGTTTAATGGCTAACTGAAAATATGGTAACAAATTCAAAGCTTTCGAGACTACTCAGGTGTCTTCATCAGGCTAAGAGTAAAGCCAAAAATGAAGAATCACATATTTCTACACACAACAGGACACAGGAATAGCTAAGACAAGTGAGGGAGGGACAAGTGAGGGGAGACCGGCAACAAAAAGGAGAACAAGGATGAATTATCAGCGCCACACAATCACAGATAAATTAATGAATTTACCTGTGGCAAAAGACTTTTGTATGCCCGGTCATAGCATGATGGATATGGAATTACTGTTATTAAAATATAACTTCAAATATGAGAAACGTACAAAGGTTTCAGAATATAAGCTCATCATGACCTTTGACACTGTTAGTGATGGAATGAATAGATCACATGGATTTATGTCATTCTATATCAATTAAGGAATCTGCGTCTATGCCCTTCCAGGGTCATGAAAACCCCAAAAAATACGCCAATGAGAGGGCAATCAAACTTTCTATCCTTATCTAGGAACTGTTCCAATATTTATGTTCATCCCTGTGAGATAATGACAGTTCTGATACACGTCACTTACTTGTCTTACCTATTGCACTATTCCTGTGTCCTGTTGTGTATAGAAATATGTGATGCTTAATTTTTTTAGTTAGTCTTTCCCTGATGAAGAGACGTGAGTAGCCTTGAAAGCTTGCAATTTGTTTCCATCTTTTCAGTTATCCATTAAAAGGTATCAACCACTGCTGACTCTGAAGTCTAAATATTTTTCTATCTACTGGCTAACACGGTACAAAGATACACATGTTTTCTAATTTCAAGAAGGAAAAATAAAGAAAATACAAATATAAACGCATATATGCACATGCCAAAAATAAATGGTACAACACAACACCCAAAAAATTGGTAACAAAATATAGTGTTGTAAATTTAAGAATAAAAGTAAATTTTTTTTTTTATGAATAATGCTTAAGGAACGCTATGTTAAACCATAACATAGTGAAGACAATGGATTTTGTAATAGTCACTCATCATCATCATCGCAAATTTTATGTGACAGTCACAGACATTTCAATTATTTAAGTTCATAAAATCGTAACTTTCTATAGCATGTATGACATGTCCAGCATGGACTCATCAATGTGATTGATGACACAATAATGTACAATAAAAAATAACCATTTAAAAAAACATTAGGCATTGTTTGTCACAATTTAAGTGTGTGCCTGCAAGTGTAGGTGAAACAAAGGCTACGGATAGCAAAGGTATATTCTATGTCTGTATCAGACAGTGGACAGCCTCTGATGGGTAATGCCGATGTTATACTGTACGTCAATAAAGTCTGCGGCTGAAATCATGCATTTTTTGCTTGTAGAGTGTTGAAGAGGGTAAAAGAATGTCTGGTTGCGCAAAGCTTTATCCGTCAACACTACCTTCCTACTGTCACGCGTAGGGTAGGGTAGCGTGTGGCAATTAGCTGACTATCAAATGTGAGGTTAGGCTGCGTTATTGCGCACTAGGGACGCAAAAAAAATACAGCAGTAATAATTTAATGTGTAATACTACACCTATGACAAACCAAAAAATTACGTTCCCTCTTTAACAATGTACAAGACTAACAAGCCTAATGGTTGACGCTGACTTAATTGAGATACAGTATTACATCAACATTGTCCATGAGTAACTATGCACTGTGATACCTATATACCAGTATTAATTTATATCTCTTGTGGTTGTTTCAACAGCACTTGCAGGTATAACTACCTATTGTCAGTATGCATGATGCACTTTCTAGATGTAATAATTTATTATTGGACATTATTACCATGTTTACATGCTGGCCATTTCATATATGGTGTTTGAAGTTACAGTTGGCATCAGTATGTGTATTTTATAATGTCTGTCATAAATAAAACTCGTGATGATGATGATGAGGATTTAATGATTCGTACATCCATTGACTGCATTATCTTACAGGTACAGATAAAGTTCCTTAAAAAGCATTAATTCATAAGTCTGAAATGTACTTTTATGCATTAATTTAAAAATGTGAAGAGTAGACTATGTTTTATTTTTTGTTACCATTTCTAATAGACATGTGCAGATATGCGCTGTGATGACAAATTATTATTTGTCCATATTTGTCATAAAAATTTATCATTCTAGGCCTGCAAAACTTCACAATTTCATGTTTTCAGCATAACAAGCAGGGTGACGGCTCTTCCCTATTTGGAGCATGTTGGTCATGTGTTTTTCTGTCCATGTGTCGGGAACAGGACTGTTGTGAATGGGTTTGAGATGAGTTCTGAGCAGAGGCTCCCTCTGGTGGTTACAAGCGGTACTAGTGAGGATTGGGAATCAGGTGTTACTGATTGGTCTTATTTAAGGGAATCATTTTCCCATCAGGGTTGCCGGTGATCAATTGTTCTGGTCTGAATCCTTCTTTCCAGTTTCCCTTGTAGCCTGCTGTGTCGTGTCTGCATCTCCTGCTATCAGATAAGACAATTTCTTATTTTGTGTTTTTGCTATATTTTTGCATTTTGTCCTGCACTTCTGTGGGGGCCTTCTGGGTCCCCTCCGGGGGCTTTTGCCCTCTCAGTTTAGTCCAGCCACTGTGTTTTGTACTTTTGCTTTTTGCAGTTTTTTCAGTGGCTGCTGTTTTTGTTACACCAGAGAACTAATTTAGGTGGTAGAGGTCGTGTGATCTCAGGTGATTTTGAAATTAGTGGAGTTGGTGTTTTTCAGGGTTTTCTGGGATTGCAGTAAGTACCCTTCCTGTCCTTTTCTATTTAGATAGTTTGGGCCCCAGCGTTTGCTCATACTATTTTCTTTCTGTGTCAGTATTTCCTCTTGTCTAACCGCCGTTACATGTTTGGGGGCTTTCTATTATCTTTGGGGTTCTGCTCCGGGGCAGATAGCTTTCCTATTTCTATCTTTAGGTGTAGTTAGTTTCTCAGGCTGTGACGAGGCGTCTAGGACCATCGTAGGAACGCTCCACGGCTGCCTCTAGTTGCGGTGGTTAGTCAGGGTACTGCAATCTCATAGATTCCAACTGCTCTGGTGTATTTCCTTTTTTACCTGCACTCCTCAGCTACCGTAACATAACACAGGACACTTCTTGCCGTTGACACAGCAGGGGAACAGCTGGCGTTACTGAACCCCACTAACAGTAGAGCTTGTGTTTTGTTCTGTGGACACGACACTTCTGAGCAGCAACTGGCAGTGTTGGAGCCCAGGGAGTAGAGTTCAGGTGGTAGAAAGATGAACATAACAGGAGACATGGATAACGTTGCGAAACAGTTATTTAATCTGAAAACGGACAGACAAATTCTGGCGAGATCCATGCCTTGTTCATTTTCAGAAAAGTAAGCCGGTCTACATTATCGGAGGATAGTCGCATGCGACGGTCTGTTAGTACACCACCTGCAGCACTAAAGACGCGCTCCGATAATACACTGGCAGCAGGGCAAGCCAGCACCTCCAATGCATACTGGCTAAGCTCTGGCCATGTATCCAGCTTAGAGACCCAAAACTTGAATGGGGAAGAGCCATCTGGGAGTACACTGAGAGGCAAAGCCAAGTAGTCTGTCACCATCTGACGGATACGTTGCCTCCCGCTGACTGGAGCCCTCTCGGATGGTGTAGACATTTGTGGCGCTGCCACAAAACTTTGCCACATTTTTAACATACTGGTCTTTCCCTGTGCAGAGGCACTGCGTGTGCTCCCTCTTGTTGCAGAGCTCTCTACACTGCCTCGACGCACAGAGCTGCTTTGTAAAGCAGTAGCAGCAGCAGTGCTCTCGGCAGTAAGGTAGAACATTAGGGATTGCACCAGTGTGTCTTGGTACTCCCGCATTTTACGCTCCCGGTTCAACGGTGTGATGAGGCTTTTGACGTTGTCCCGGTAGCGAGGGTCTAGGAGGGTGTGCACCCAATAATCAGACGTCGTGAGAATGTGGGCGATGCGGCGGTCGTTTCTTAGGCACTGCAGCATGAAATCAACCATGTGCTGCAGACTCCCAACTGGCAAAGAAACGCTGTCCTCTGCAAGAGGCGTTATCTCTGCCTGCTCTGCATCACCCCACCCTCGCTCTACATACTGACTAGAGCGTTGTGTACCTCCCTCTGGAGCGATGTCTTCCTCCTCCATTGACTCCTCCTCCTCATCCTCCTCACAAAGTGAGCCCTGCCCAGCCCTTTGTGAGGAACCACGTTGCGCTGACTTTCCAGAAGGTGATGGAATTTGTGACTCCTCATCCTCCACCTCTTCCAAAACCTCATCCCTTATTGCTTGCAGTGTTTTTTGAAGCAGGCAGATAAGGGGGACAGTCAGGCTGACTAGTGCATCATCTGCACTCGCCATCCGCGTTGACTCATCAAACGCACGCAAAACGTGGCACATGTCCTTCATAGTGGCCCACTCATTAATGGTGAAGTGTGGACGGCGCAAATTGCGTGTTGATTGCGCCTGATGCAGCTGATACTCCATAACTGCTGGCTGCTGCTCACACAACCGCTCCAACATATGTAACGTTGAATTCCACCTGGTGGATACGTCACATATGATGCGATGTTCAGGAAGGCGCAATCTGTGTTGCAGAGCTGCAATGCGCGATCTGGCCATGCTGGAACGTCGCAAGTGAGCGCACTCTAGGCGGACCTTGTGCAGCAGTGCATCAAGATCCGGATAGTCCCTCAAAAAACTCTGCACGACCAAGTTGAGCACATGTGCCAGACATGGTATGTGAGTGAGGTTGCCAAGGCCCAGAGCTGCCACCAGATTTCGGCCATTGTCACACACTACCAAGCCTGGCTGGAGATTCGCTGGCAAAAACCACACGTCGCTCTCCTGCTTGATGGCATTCCAGACCTCCTGCGCTGTGTGGCTTCGATTCCCCATAGGAATTAATTTCAGAACGGCCTGTTGCCGTTTGGCCACGGCTGTGCTCATATCGGTCGCATCAGGTAAGCGTCCACGGGTCCATGTGGAGGTAGACCGTGACGGCTCCTGCAGCGATGATTCTGAGGAACTGGAGTAGGAGGAGGAGTCAATGTGGACAGACTTGATTCCGGCAATCCTTGGAGTTGGCAGAACACGTACAGCGCCACTCGCAAGATCTGTACCCGGCTCCACAACATTCACCCAATGGGCAGTGAGTGAAAGGTATCGTCCCTGGCCATGGGTACTGGTCCACGCATCGGTGGTCAGGTGGACCTTGCTACTGACGGCGTTTAGTAGCGCATGTTTAATTTTTGCCTCAACATGCTTTTGCAGACCAGGGACGGCTTGCCTGCTGAAATAAAATCGGCTGGGCACATTGTATTGTGGGACTGCCAATGCCATTAATTCACGGAAACTGTCAGTCTCCACCAGCCTGAATGACAGCATTTCAAGGGACAGGAGTTTTGCAATGCCAGCATTCAGAGCCTGTGCTCGTGGATGGTTTGCCGAGTATGGCCGTCTTTTACCCCATGCCTGTGCTACCGATGGCTGTTTTGTGGCCTGGGTGTGTGAGGATGACAGGGAACTTGCAGCTGTGGGTGGAATAACACTGTGTCTCTGGACAACAGTGACAGAGGTTCTTCCATGGCGATCCTTTGAGGAAGCCTTACCAGCTGTGTGTGAACTGGAGGAAGAGGCTCCAACAGGAGCTGAAGATGTAGGTGCTGCTGTAGGTTGGCCTACATCTCCAGTGTGTCTTTGTAACTCAACAAAGTGCTTTGACCGCACATGTTTCCACATATTTGTTGTATTAAGGTTACTGACACTTTTACCTCTTTTAATTTTTTGATTACACAGCTTGCATTTTACATAGCAAATATCATCTGCAACTGTATCAAAAAAGGACCACGCAGAGCAAGTCCTGGGAGCGCCCGGTTTGGCTGTTGTAAGAGAACTGCTCCGAACGGGTGCCAAACTGGAGGCTACAGGCAAGCGAGTCTGCAGCCTACCTCTCCCTACTGTTTGGACCGTTGGTGCAATCTCTTCCTCAGAGCTGCTCCCACCACCTTCCTGTTCCTCACGCCATGTTGGGTCTTGGACCTCATCATCTCCACCACTACCCTCTTCCAACACCTGCTGTTGTTGGGTGGTCTGGCCAGCACCATGCTCAACAGAAACTGGCAACTGAGTCTCATCATCATCAGATGCGTTCTGCGGTGTGCTGACCATCGGCACTGGCTCACCCGCCTCTTCAGATTCAGAGAGACACAGCTGTTGCGCATCACTGCATACTGCCTCTTCTTCACATTCCAGAATGCTGCTTGGCTGGGCCCTGTTTCCAAGCCAACAGATTCTGAGAACAGAAGCAGAGACTCAGCTGGCTCCTGTACAGAGCTCTCTGACTGCCTGGGCAATTTGGCAGGCGGTGAAGAGACTGATGGTTGTTCAACAGTGCTGTGGTCCTGAGAGGAGGTGGAAGGTATTGAAGTCGATGCATTGGCTGCCATCCAACCAACAACGGCTTCAATTTGTTCTTCACGCAGCAGGGGGGTACGCTGAGCTCCTACAAAAGTGCGCATAAAGGAACGCTCACGGGGAAAACTGGTGGATGCTGTGTCACTGGGTGCGGCAGCAGCCACAGAATCCCCACGTCCTCTCCCTGCTGCAAATCCACGGCCTCGACCACGACCACGTGCCTTACTCACTGACTTCTTCATCTTGGTAGATTGATAAAGAAAGTCAGAAAAGTTAAGGCCTAAGTGTGGTTATTCCTCACAGACTACAGTGAACCCTGCAGACAACTGTTCAGTATCTGTGAAAGGCCCCTTTGTGTACTTCTATAGTGTTTGCAACCAATGTATTGTATACGGATGGAAGCGCGTCACACTAATAGATTAGATTTTTTTCCACTAAAATGGAGCAGCACCAATTAGAGAAAAATGTGAAGGATGAGGCAGTGACACACGCTCAGCAGACTACAACCGGCAGTGGTTGAAGTACAAACTGGAGCGTAATCTGCACTCACAAAATGAAAAGCTCACAGACTACAGTGAACACTGAAACACAACTATTCACTATCTGTGAAAAGCTCCTTTGTGTACTTCTATAGTGTTTGCAACCAATGTATTGTATACGGATGGAAGCGCGTCACACTAATAGATTAGATTTTTTTCCACTAAAATGGAGCAGCACCAATTAGAGAAAAATGTGAAGGATGAGGCAGTGACACACGCTCAGCAGACTACAACCGGCAGTGGTTGAAGTACAAACTGGAGCGTAATCTGCACTCACAAAATGAAAAGCTCACAGACTACAGTGAACACTGAAACACAACTATTCACTATCTGTGAAAAGCTCCTTTGTGTACTTCTATAGTGTTTGCAACCAATGTATTGTATACGGATGGAAGCGCGTCACACTAATAGATTAGATTTTTTTCCACTAAAATGGAGCAGCACCAATTAGAGAAAAATGTGAAGGATGAGGCAGTGACACGCTCAGCAGACTACAACCGGCAGTGGTTGAAGTACAAACTGGAGCGTAATCTGCACTCACAAAATGAAAAGCTCACAGACTACAGTGAACACTGAAACACAACTATTCACTATCTGTGAAAAGCTCCTTTGTGTACTTCTATAGTGTTTGCAACCAATGTATTGTATACGGATGGAAGCGCGTCACACTAATAGATTAGATTTTTTTCCACTAAAATGGAGCAGCACCAATTAGAGAAAAATGTGAAGGATGAGGCAGTGACACACGCTCAGCAGACTACAACCGGCAGTGGTTGAAGTACAAACTGGAGCGTAATCTGCACTCACAAAATGAAAAGCTCACAGACTACAGTGAACACTGAAACACAACTATTCACTATCTGTGAAAAGCTCCTTTGTGTACTTCTATAGTGTTTGCAACCAATGTATTGTATACGGATGGAAGCGCGTCACACTAATAGATTAGATTTTTTTCCACTAAAATGGAGCAGCACCAATTAGAGAAAAATGTGAAGGATGAGGCAGTGACACACGCTCAGCAGACTACAACCGGCAGTGGTTGAAGTACAAACTGGAGCGTAATCTGCACTCACAAAATGAAAAGCTCACAGACTACAGTGAACACTGAAACACAACTATTCACTATCTGTGAAAAGCTCCTTTGTGTACTTCTATAGTGTTTGCAACCAATGTATTGTATACGGATGGAAGCGCGTCACACTAATAGATTAGATTTTTTTCCACTAAAATGGAGCAGCACCAATTAGAGAAAAATGTGAAGGATGAGGCAGTGACACACGCTCAGCAGACTACAACCAGCAGTGGTTGAAGAACTAACTGGAGCGTGATCTGCACTCAAAAAATCAAAACCTCACAGACTGCAGTGAACACTGAAACACAACTATTCACTATCTGTGAAAAGCTCCTTTGTGTACTTCTATAGTGTTTGCAACCAATGTATTGTATACGGATGGAAGCACGTCACACTAATAGATTTGATTTTTTTCTAATATAATGGAGCTGCACCAATTCCACTAAATAAAATTTAAAAAAAAAGAGTCAGTGACACGTGCAGATGCCTACAAACAGCGGTGGATGCAGAGCAAACTGCAGCGTCACCTGCACTGTCACACACACACCTTGCACAGAGCTGTTAAAACAACACTGGCAAAATGAAGCTTTACACAGCGGTTGGTAAACTAGCCTGCCTCAAGCACAGTAGTACACAAAATCGCAATATCTAACTGTCCCTCAGAGTGAGCAGAGTAGCGTTCTGTCCCTTACTGAGTTCACAGCACAGTGACGCTAAAATGGCGGCGGCGCCTTTTATAGTGCATTCTGACATCATTTCAGCAGCCAATCACAGCCATGCCATTAGTTAAGATGACCGCAGCATTACAGGATGTGCCCACACTTCGTAGGATTCCTCATTGGCTGACTAAAATCACATTGCCTCTCAAAGAATTATGGGAACTTCCGATTCCGGTATACGATATGGAAAAAGTATCGGAATTAAGTATCGGAATTCCGATAACGCGAATATCGGCCGATACTTGCGGTATCGGAATGCTCAACACTAGTAGTGAGACATCTACAGTGGAGCTGCTGGAATGAGGACCACAAAATATCCACTCCGGTCTAGTCACCTCAGCAGTGAGCCGGGTGGAGTGGAATTGCTGGAATGAGGACCACAAAATATCCACTCCGATCTAGTCACCTCAGTAGTGAGCCGTCTACAGTGGAGCTGCTGGAATGAGGACCACAAAATATCCACTCCGATCTAGTCACCTCAGTAGTGAGCCGTCTACAGTGGAGCTGCTGGAATGAGGACCACAAAATCTCCACTCCGATCTAGTCACCTCAGCAGAGAGCCGGCTGGAGTGGAGTTGCTGGAATGAGGACCACAAAATATCCTCTCCGGTCTAGTCACATCAGCAGTGAGCTGGCTGGAGTGTAGTTGCTGGAATGAGGACACAAAATATCCTCTTCGATCTAGTCACCTCAGTAGTGAGCTGTCTACAGTGGAGCTGCTGGAATGAGGACCACAAAATATCCTCTCCGATCTAGTCACCTCAGTAGTGAGCTGTCTACAGTGGAGATGCTAGAATGAAGACCACAAAATATCCACTCCGATCTAGTTACGTCAGCAGTGAGCCGTCTACAGTGAAGCTGCTGGAATGAGGACCACAAAATATCCACTCCGATCTAGTCACCTCAGCAGTGAGCCAGCTGGAGTGGAGCTGCTGGAATGAGGACCACAAAATATCCACTCCAATCTAGTCACCTCAGTAGCAAGCCAGCTGGAGTGGAGCTGCTGGAATGAGGACCACAAAATATCCTCTCCGATCTAGTCACCTCAGTAGTAAGCTGTCTACAGTGGAATTGCTGGAATGAGGACTGCAAAATATCCACTCCGGTCTAGTCACCTCAGCAGTGAGCCGTCTACAGTGGAGTTGCTAGAGTGAGGACCACAAAATATCCTCTCCGATCTAGACGGCTCACTAGTGAGCTGTCTACAGTGGAATTGCTGGAATGAGGACCGCAAAATATCCACTCCGGTCTAGTCACCTCAGCAGTGAGCCGTCTACAGTGGAGCTGCTGGAATGAGGACCACAAAATATCCTCTCCGATCTAGTCACCTCAGTAGTAGCTGTCTACAGTGGAATTGCTGGAATGAGGACCGCAAAATATCCACTCCGGTCTAGTCACCTCAGCAGTGAGCCGTCTACAGTGGAGTTGCTGGAGTGAGGACCACAAAATATCCTCTCCGATCTAGACGGCTCACTAGTGAGCTGTCTACAGTGGAGCTGCTGGAATGAGGACCACAAAATATCCACTCCGATCTAGTCACCTCAGTAGTGAGCCATCTACAGTGGAGTTGCTGGAATGAGGACCACAAAATATCCACTCCGATCTAGTCACCTCAGCAGTGAGCCAGCTGGAGTGGAGCTGCTGGAATGAGGACCACAACATATCCTCTCCGATCTAGTCACCTCAGTAGTGAGCTGTCTACAGTGGAGCTGCTGGAATGAGGACCACAAAATATCCACTCTGGTCTAGTCACCTCAGCAGTGAGCCGGCTGGAGTGGAGCTGCTGGAATGAGGACCACAAAATATCCTCTCCGATCTAGTCACCTCAGTAGTGAGCTGTCTACAGTGGAGCTGCTTGAATGAGGACCACAAGATATCCACTCCGATCTAGTCACCTCAGTAGTGAGCTGTCTACAGTGGAGCTGCTTGAATGAGGACCACAAAATATCCACTCCGATCTAGTCACCTCAGTAGTGAGCCATCTACAGTGGAGCTGCTGGAATGAGGACCCCAAAATATCCACTCCGATCTAGTCACCTCAGCAGTGAGTCAGCTGGAGTGGAGCTGCTGGAATGAGGACCACAAAATATCCACTCCGATCTAGTCACCTCAGTAGTGAGTCAGCTACAGTGGAGTTGCTGGAATGAGGACCACAAAATCTCCACTCCGATCTAGTCATCTCAGTAGTGAGCCGTCTACAGTGGAGCTGCTGGAATGTGGACCACAAAATATCCTCTCCAATCTAGTCACCTCAGCAGTGAGCCGTCTACAGTGGAGCTGCTGGAATGAGGACCATAAAATCTCCTCTCTGATCTAGTCACCTCAGTAGTGAGTCAGCTACAGTGGAGTTGCTGGAATGAGGACCACAAAATATCCACTCCAATCTAGTCACCTCAGTAGTGAGCCGTGTACAGTGGAGCTGCTGGAATGAGGACCACAAAATATCCACTCCGATCTAGTCACCTCAGCAGTGAGCCGGCTGGAGTGGAGCTGCTGGAATGAGGACCACAAAATATCCACTCCGATCTAAAAAAATATTTAGAGTTGAGAGTCCTCAGTGGTTGATACCTTTTAATGGCTAACTGAAAAGATGATAACAGATTGCAAGCTTTCGAGACTACTCAGGTCTCTTCATCAGGCAAAGACTAAAACAAAAACTGAAAAATCACATATTTATACACAACACAGCACAGAAATAATGCAATAGATAAGACAAGTGACGTGAAGCAGAACTGTCATTATGGCAGAGGGATGAACATAAATATTGGTACAGTTCATAGATAAGGAGTGTGAAAGTTTTATTGCCGTCTGATTGGGGTCTGGAATTGTGTTTTGATGCCCCCAGAAGGTCAGAGAAGGAGATTTCTTAATTGATGTAGAAGGACATGAATCCTAGGGATATATTCATTCCAGCACTAAGAGTGTCAAAGGTCATCATGAGCTTATATTCCCAAACCTTTCTATCTCTCTCAGATTTAAAGTTAGATTTTAATACAAGTAATTTCATGTCCATCATGCTATGACCGGGCATACAAAAGTGTTTGGCCACAGGTAGATCCATTCTTTTTTCTCTTATTGTGTGGCGATGAGAATTCATCCTTGTTCTCAGTTTTTGCCCTGTCTCCCCCACATACAGACCCCCAGTTGGACATTTATTACATATAATTAGGTACACCACATTAGATGTGATGCAGCTGAAAGTACCTGGGATCTTGTAGTCCTGATGTGAGTTGGGGATCTTTATCTTGTCCGTGGTCATTATAGATGGACAGGTTTTGCATTTCTTCTGGTTGCAAGGAAAGGTTCCTGCAGCTGTTGGGGAGGACAGGGAGCTTCTGACAATGATGCTTCTTAGATTTGAGGGCTGCCTAAAACACAGTAGTGGGGGGTCGGGAAATATGGATTGTAATTGGGCATCTTTTTGCAGTAAAGGTTGTAGTTTCTGTGCAGCTCCCCTTTGCATCTCCAGATTTGGATTGTAGGTGACCACTAGAGGCACCCGGTTATTTTCTTCTTTAGCTTTGTAATGTAGCAGGTGATTCCTTGATATTCTGGTGGCTCTTGTAATTTGGTTTTCAATTGTTCTTGGATGGTAGCCCTGATTTAAAAAAGGTCTTTCTGAGGCGAATAAGGTGTTCATCTCTATCCATGGGGTTGGAACATATACGGTTGTATGTGATGGCTTGGCTGTAGATAATAGTTTTTTATGTGTTTTGGAAGGAAACTGTCCCATTTAAGGTATGTTGGACGGTCGATTGGCTTCTGATACAGGGATGTCTCTATTTCATTGTTCTGTAGCTTAATGATGGTGTCTAAAAGTTAATTTCAGTGCTGGAGTAGTTGAGTGTTAAATTGATGGTGGGATGAAATTGATTGAACTGTTCATGGAACGTCTTTAGCTGTTGCTCAGACTCCGTCCAGATGATTAAAATGTCATCAATGTAGCGGTAGTAGGCCAGAGGCCTGATGGGACATGAGGACAGAAAGTCGCTTTTAAGCTTAGCCATGAAAAGATTTGCATACTGTGGAGCCATTTTACTTCCCATCACTGTGCCAGTCTCCTGAAGATAGATCTTGTCGTCAAATTCAAAGTAATTGTGGGTGAGGATGAATTTTGTGAGTATCACCACAGAATCAGCATCATTCCCGGTGTTTCCCATGAAGACTTTGCAGGCATTTAATCCATCCTGGTGTGGGATATTAGAGTACAAAGATTCCACATCCATGGTGGCCAGGATGGTTCCTTCTGGTAGAGGACCTATTGCTGCTAGTTTATTCAGTAGGTCAGTTGTGTCCTGAATGTAGCTGGGTGTATCCTTTACCAGGGTTTAAGAATGCCCTCTACCCATCCAGATACCTGCTCAGTAAGGGTGTCCACACATGAAATAATCGGCCTCCCTGGATTTCCAGCTTTGTGGATTTTGGGAAGCATGTAAAATGTCCCTATTCTTGGACTTTCTGGTATCAGGTCATCAGCTCTTATGGATTTGTCAGACAGACAAGATACCAACTTGTTTAGTTCCTTGTAATAGTCCAGTGTAGATCCGACTCCAATTTTCTGTAGTAGCGTGTGTCCATCAGTTGTCTGTTTGCTTCCTTCATGTAGTCTGATGTGTTCATCATGACTATTGCACCTCCCTTGGAAAAGCTTATCGCAAACGCGCGTCGGGGTGCCACGGTACACTGGAGGTAATTACGATCTGACACTTAGTCGCCACTTTTTTGCTCTGTTCCTCCCTGTACATTTGCATTTCAATAGCAATATCGATTAGACACACATGGAAGAATTGTAGCTAGTGTTTCATTAGTTTTCCTGACCCTTATATACCACTCATATGTTATCACTAGCCTGGTATATTTTGGAAGCTGGTTCCCAGCTCCGTTTTGCACTACTAGCACTTTATCTTTATTTAAACCATTTATATTTTTGTAATGAGCTTTTTATACAAATATGTTGATGTAATTACTTATCCACTGAGATTTTGATTCATTTATAAGCTGGTTTCTGATTCATTGCCGCACTATTTTGTACTGTATAATCTTCTATTGTATCTTTGCAAGTAAAATTTTTTCATTTGTGAAGCTGACTTTTTCAGCTCAGTATTGCACTGTTTGCACTTTTTACCGTTGAAGATACAATTAATACCTTTGCAATGATTTATTATGATTTATTATGGGTCAGTGAAAATCCCCTCCAGTGACTGTTTTAGTTGCCTCTGGTAGCCTCCACTTTTTATCTTCATCTTTGTTTATGTACTATAATTCTTTTAAAAATAGTTCTTTCAATAAAATTAATCTTTTATGGCATTAGAGCTTCCCTTGTTCTTTATGCTGTTGTGCATTTGGGAGTAGCCTTTAATAGACAAGTTTTCTCTGTATTTGATATCACTATGAGAGGGGCATATAACCTTACACATGTACGCCATGGTGTCTAATGGAAGACCGCATTCAATACACCTGAGGGGCATATAACCTTATACATCATGGTGACGAATGGAAGACCGCATTCAATACACCTGAGGGGCATATAACCTTATACATCATGGTGACGAATGGAAGACCACATTCAATACACCTGAGGGGCATAGTGAAAATTTGCTGATGCCATTCAGATTATCCAATGCTCCTGTAGTCTTTCAAATTTTCATAAATTATATGTTTTTCTTACTGGTGAGTAGATTTGCGGTAGTTTACACGGACAATATATTTAGTTACTAGTGTTGAGCGATACTGCTCGATATCTAAAAATATCGTATCGAAATGGTATCGCCGATATCACTAAATATCGTCGATATCCGATTCCGATACCGGAAGTCCAATGTAAGTCTATGGGAACAAAAAATCGCAACCAAAAAAAACCTTTCTTTCGTTGTAAACACAAAATATACACACATAGAATACATATATATATATATATATATATATATATATTACATGTCATTGTGACATATATATATACATATATTTATAGTTTATACACTTCTACATAGCAAAATAGACTCTGATTCAATTGCCGGGTAAAGCCGTGACATACCCCATAGAAGTCGACGGGCTCGGTGCCGAGTACCCCCAAAACCTCTTGCTCTGTGCGACTCAACTTGGGCGTCACGAACAGGATTCTGTAGCTCGCTATAAGCGAGTCCTGTGTGCCTGAATTGAACTGGTTTTGTGCTTGAGAATTGCTAAAATCATCAGAGAATGTATTTGCCATTTTTCCGCCATATCTGCGTCACGACGAGGCACTGGTGAAGAAGAAGGGCGTGCTCTTCGTGGGTGTACACTCACTCAGTGGCCGACCACTCTAAATGGTACTGCAATGTAAGATCGTGCCCCACAGCTCTTGAGTTCCGCCTCCTCATCCTCCTCAGTGTGCGAAAACTAACACGAAGGTCCCGCCTCACTACAAAAGAGGGGCCCTCTCCAGATGCTAATGACACATGTGACTTGGCAGAGATGGCTAATGGACACGAGCAGAAGTGTGAAGGGATGGAGCAGTCAGAGCTCTCCCCCCACGGAAGCGACCCGATCGCCACGGAACCACCGTTGGGCACCCAGCCTGGAAACCCTCCTACGCTGGAAGAAGCGGAGGATACCCTAAGAGGCCTGGCCCGGCACCGGGAGGAGGTCGCCAGGATGGAAGCCAGCTGGCGTGCCCTAAAACTAAACTTGGAGCGGCGCCAATCCCTCTTACCTGAAGTGTCTGTACCGGAAGGTGAGGCACCCGTTCTAGTAGAGGAGTCCGTGCGGGCATCCCAGCCCTTGCAATGTGATCCGGTTGACGTTGTCGCAGTGGAGGCACCCGTTCCTGCAAAAACCTCTGCACCGGCAGCACCCCAGATCCCGCTGTCTGCCCCCGTCGCTGAGACAGAAGAAGCGACACCCGTCCTCATGGAGGAGGCCGCGCAGGCACCAGAGGTCTACCAGTCTGTACCGGAGCCCCGACTGTCATCTGTTCCAGAGCCGGCTGCTTCCTCCGCAGGTGAGCGCCGCCAGGACTGGGGGGCGCCAGGAGAGCTGCCGCAAACCGGACACTGTAAGCTGCAGTTTGATGGTGGAGACATGGAGCTGCTGGTGGAGGAGAATTTCAACCGGCGTCAGGAGGAAGAGTGGAGACGTTGGGAGAAGGAAGCAGAGCGACAAAGGGAGCAGCGCGAATCCCAGAAGCTTCGCCAACGTCAGCTGGAGAAGGACCGGGCAGATAAGGACCGGATGAGAAAAGATAAAGGAACCCTGTGGGAGCCGCGGCGTAAGGGTGCAGTACGGAGCTTTAAATTGAAAGGTGGTTGGGGCTTCATCCAGGAGCCTGGACTTTATTTAGAAGTTTTTGTGAACCGGCGGGACGTGGAGGCTCACCTCCCAGAAGGACACCCGGGGAGGGACCTGTTGCCAGGAGACTTGGTGACTTACACCCGACACTGGGGTTACAATGGATGGTACGCCCTAAATGTTACCAGGTGCGACCCCAGAGTGTCAGGAACCTGTGAGACCCTCGGAGCCTTCAGCCTCCCACATCCAGGCCTCTGCAAAAGTGCCCACCCCACGCCGTAAATCTCCCCAGCCTCCCTCAGTGGTCTCCTCAGCAGCCCCAGCTATGGACATGATAAGTATAGCTGGCCCGTACCCGGCGCCTGTTAGGCCCCCTGGGGTTCGTTCAGTCCGGGACATAGGGGTCCAGACCCGGAGGGAGATGAAAGAGGTGGCCACACAGACCCAGATAGCGGGTCACGACTTGACTGTACAGGCCACACGACGTCATCAGGTCCTGGTGGTCCTTGGTGTCTCGGATGTTTGGCAAGCATCAGAAGAGTACCAGGTGGTACCTGGAACACCCCTGCCAAAGAATTATAAATAACCCGGACAGGGTCCCTGTATGTAAATAGTTAAATATGTAAATAGTTAAATTGTTGATGTACCCGGACGGGTGAATGTTCATAAAAAAAATTTAAATTTAATAAAAAACACAACACAGTTTTCATTACTTTTATTACAGTCTCATCTTGCGACGCCATCGATCTCCTGTAAAAAAATGAAAAAAAAAACCCAGCAGTATACCACCTGTCCGACGCAGTCCATAGTAACGAGTGTCCCACGACGATCCAGCTCTGCTACATCAGAATGACAGGCAGAGCCTGTCATCCCGGCGCAGCACAGCTGATCACCTGCTTCCCCGGCGGTGACGTCATCGGACTGACTGCTTTACGGCCGGGATTACCCAGCAGTCACTGCAGTTATCGCGAGAAACTGCATGTGACCGCCGGGGAGAAGAGGATGGCGGCCATGAAGCAGTCCAGGCCGTGACCGCCGGAGATCTTCTGCCAGGTAAGTGCCGCTGACTCCTGACAGACCCGACCGACGGACACTGACAGTGACAGACCCGACCGACGGACACTGACAATGACAGTGACAATCCCGATTCCGGTATTCGATATGACGAAAATATCGGTATTCGGAATCGAAAGGCCGATACAGCTAATATCGGCCGATATCCGATATTTGCAGTATCGTATCGCTCAACACTATTAGTTACATATTCTGGAGGAGCATCGTGAGCATGTCAGACAGGTTCTCCAGATTCTACACGACAACTATTTATTTACTAACCTGTAGAAATGACAATTTGTGGTACAGCAGCTCCAGTTCTCAGGACATTTGGCTTCTGCATTGGGGTATCAGATGGACCCTGTTAGGTCCAAGCAGTCCCTGATTGGTTTTAACCAAGTAACCTGAATGCGTTGCAGAGATTTCTTGCAGTCGAGATGCTGGGGAGCAAACAAGCACAAACAGGGTATTAACCGATAACCAGATATAATGAAAATAGGGGAGTATTATTCTCACATGATGGAGTGGCCCCTTATCAACATGTTCAACACGTAAATCAGCTGCTGCAGAACACCGGTCAAAAGATAGAGTGTAATAGTTCATCCAGGTTTAATGTGTATGTACCTGCGCTGCTGATGAAGACTATCGGATATGGAGATTTTCCTTAAAAACATTTATTTCAATAGGTTTTCAAAGTCAACGTGTTTAAAAGTCACGCAGGATGTCTTCCTCAGGACAAAATCTCATAACGGATAAACTGTAAAGCTTGGAACGTTTTATATGCAGTCTTTTAAAGAAAATGCAAAACAAATCATGATATGTCAAAGTTCATAAGAAAGTCTGTCATACAAAGATAAATTATGGTTCATGAAAAACCAAAACCATTTACATACATTAATTATATTAGAAAGTACCTATGAATTAAGTGAGGTCACCTAAAACAGTGTTCCCCAACTCCAGTCCTCAAGGCCCACAACAGGTCATGTTTTCAGGATTTCTTTTGTATTGCACAGGTGATGCAATTATCTCCTGGGCAATACAAAGGAAATCCTGAAAACATGACCTGTTAGTGGGCCTTGAGGACTGAAGTTGGGGAACCCTGACCTAAAAGAATGAATAAACATGTATGTGAAATGAATGAAAAAGTTCTTACCATTAAATAAGTCTTTATAAATGGTTTTATTTAGTTGTGTCAGTAGTTTCCTACATGAGATGTGAACTGGTGATCAGTAAGTTCCTGAAGTCACAGGTATAGTGGTGTAAAGCTGTCACCACTAGAGAACTTGGTGGATCAGCATCGGACTGAAAAAAGAGGATTATTGGAAAAGAATCCATTGTACCAGGAGACAAATACATAACCCAATGGTTGATAAGTGATAAGAATGAATGTCAGCCTGTGATTCCCTTCCTGACCGTGGAGGTTGGCACCCTAGTTGTTGCGACATGGCGCCGCCGCTCATCGTCGGTGCCCCTAGTAAACCCTATATCACCCTACAACCAAGAAAAACGGGATACACAGAAAAAAACACACACATACAGTACATATAACACCGAGAAATACCTTGGTGAAGAGACCTAATTGTCTCAAGTGCTTATGTGCTGTAGACTTCTCGTAGTGTCCTACAATCAGGACTCTAAAGAGCAAATGCAGCTATATTTACACTTATCTCATAGAAAAATATGCTGCAAAAATGATACTCAGAGAAAAAATGCAGCCATATTAAAGACTTATCTCGTAGTCAAAAGTAGTTTTTAGACTGCAAAATCAGTCCTAATCTCAGAGAAAAAACGCAGCCATGTTAGAAACTTATCTCGTAGTCAAAAATTAGACTGCAAAAACAAAAAAATATGAAGAGAAAAAACGTATTCAGCAAAATAGAATAGTCCACTGAGAATTATTAAGTGGATAATAAAGCACTTTACATAAAGTCCCACCAGGAATATATACATAATAAATGGCACACAGAAACATTATTAATAGGACTGGATACAGTCATCCATCCTTTAGCCTGACATATCTTGCAAGGGATAAATGCAAAAGAACTAGCACCCAGGGACAGATAGGACTGGATAAAAATCATCCATCCTTTAGCCAGATATATGATACACTGTATAAGGAACGCTCAACTAATACCAATACAAGAAGGCCAATGTGAATTTGCCCCTCAGCCACATATACAATATAACACAAGTTCCCAAGTCCCCACATACCTGCATATCACAGACATAATAGACCCCACATACCTGCATATCCCAGACATAATAGACCCCACATACCTGCATATCCCAGACATAAGACATAGTTAATTTCAACATTCAAAGCAAAAAATCCCAACAGAAATGCAGATTGATAATATTATCACATGGAGGATCTATTCATGGGATCATATATGCAGTGTGTCAGGGGGCGCCATGTCGTCAACAACTAGGGTGCCAACCTCCGCGTCAGGAAGGGAATCACTAGGGCCCATTAGGGTGATTCTAGTTTTTTTGCCCCAAAAATAATATATAAACACTAACATAAGAATATATCTTGTTCTTTGATATTATTCCTGGTATCCCCCAGCCCTGTTTGTGTGTCTATTAATGATGTTTTTAATCAATGAATTAAAACGTATTTTTTAGGGTTTTTTTGTGTTACATAGTGAGAAATGGAAGTGCTGACAGCAAGAATGTGATTGATCTTGTGTGTGACGGCTGTCTATATGAAGAGCGCATGATGGGTCCTGATAGCGGCTGTTCTGGTGACAGGAGACATAAGCCTAGTGAGCCTGTATCGGGTAAGCTGCTATGGTGGAAGCTGATAGAATGTGATTGATCTTTTGTGTGACGGCTGTCTATATGAAGAGCGCGTGTTGGCTCCTGATCGCGGCTGTTCTGGTGACAGGAGACATAAGCCTAGTGAGCCTGTATCGGGGTCAAGCTGCTATGGTGGAAGCTGATAGAATGTGATTGATCTTGTGTGTGACGGCTGTCTATATGAAGAGCGCGTGTTGGGTCCTGATCGCGGCTGTTCTGGTAACAGGAGACATAAGCCTAGTGAGCCTGTATCGGGGTCAAGCTGCTATGGTGGAAGCTGATAGAATGTGATTGATCTTGTGTGTGACGGCTGTCTATATGAAGAGCGCGTGTTGGCTCCTGATCGCGGCTGTTCTGGTAACAGGAGACATAAGCCTAGTGAGCCTGTATCGGGGTCAAGCTGCTATGGTGGAAGCTGATAGAATGTGATTGATCTTGTGTGTGACGGCTGTCTATATGAAAGCGCGTGTTGGCTCCTGATCCGGCTGTTTGGTGACAGGAACATAAGCTAGTGAGCCTGTATCGGGGTCAAGCTGCTATGGTGGAAGCTGATAGAATGTGATTGATTTGTGTGTGACGGCTGTCTATATGAAGAGCGCGTGTTGGTCCTGATCGCGGCTGTTCTGGTGACAGGAGACATAAACCTGTGAGCCTGTATCGGGGTCACGCTGTTATGGTGGAAGCTGATAGAATGTGTTGATCTTGTGTTGACGGCTGTCTATATGAAGAGCGCGTGTTGGCTCTGATCGCGGCTGTTCTGGTGACAGGAGACATAAACCGTGAGCTGTATCGGGGTCAAGCTGCTATGGTGGAAGCTGATAGAATGTGATTGATCTTGTGTGTGAGGCTGTCTATATGAAGAGCGGTGTTGGCTCCTGATCGCGGCTGTTCTGCTGAAGGAACTAACCAGTGAGCCTGTATCGGGACAACTGCTATGGTGGAAGCTGATAGAATGTGATTGATCTTGTGTGTGACGGCTGTCTATGAAGAGCGCGTGTTGGCTCCTGATCGCAGCTGTTCTGGTGACAGGAGACATAACCTAGTGAGCCTGTATCGGGGTCAAGCTGCTATGGTGGAAGTGATAGAAGTGATTGATCTTGGTGTGACGGCTGTTATATGAAGAGCGCGTGTTGGCCTGATCGCGGCTGTTCTGGTGACAGGAGACATAACCAGTGAGCTGTATCGGGTCAAGCTGCTATGGTGGAAGCTGATAGAATGTGATTGATCTTGTGTGTGACGGCTGTCATTAAGACGGTGTTGCTCTGATGCGTGTTCTGGTGACAGGAACATAAGCTAGTGAGCTGTATCGGGGTCAGCGCTATGTGGAGCTGATAGAATGTGATTGATTTGTGTGTGCGCTGTTATATGAAAGGCGTGTGGCTCTGATCGCGCTGTTTGGTGAAGGAGACATAAGCTGTGAGCCTGTATCGGGGTCAGTGTTAGGTGGAAGTGATAGAATGTTGATTTGTGTGTGACGCTGTTTATGAAGAGCGCGTGTGGCTCTGATCGCGCTGTTTGGTGACGGGAATAACAGTGAGCCTGTATCGGGTCAAGCTGCTATGGTGGAAGGATAGAATTGATTGATCTGTGTGTGAGCTGTCTATATGAAGAGCGCGTGTTGGCTCCTATCGCGGCTGTTCTGGTGAGAACATAACCTAGTGAGCCTGTATCGGTCAGCTGCTATGGTGGAAGTGATAGAATGTGATTGTCTGTGTGTGACGCTGCTATTAGAGCGCGTGTTGGTCCTGATCGCGTGTTCTGGTGAGAGACATAACCTATGACTGTATCGGTCAAGCTGTTGGTGGAAGCTGATAGAAGTGATTGATCTTGTGTGTGCGCTGTCTATATGAAGAGCGTGTTGGCTCCTGATCGCGGCTGTTTGTGACAGGAGACATAAACCAGTGACCTGTATCGGGTCAAGCTGCTATGGTGAAGCTGATAGAATGTGATGATCTTGTGTGTGCGGCTGTCTATATGAAGAGCGCGTGTTGCTCTGAGGGTGTTGGTGACAGGGACATAAGCCTGTGAGCCTGTATCGGTCAAGCTGCTATGTGGAAGCTGATAGATGTGATTGGTCTTGTTGTGACGGCTGTCTATATGAAGAGCGCGTGTTGGTCTGATGCGGCTGTTCTGGTGACAGGAACATAAGCTAGTGACTGTATCGGGTCAGCTGTAGGTGAAGTGATAGAATGTGATTGATCTTGTGTGTGACGGCTGTCTATATGAAGAGCGCGTGTTGGCTCCTGATCGCGGCTGTTTGGGAAGAGAATAACCAGTGAGCCTGTATCGGGTAAGCTGTATGTGGAGCTGATAGATGTGATTGATCTTGTTGGAGGCTGTCTATATGAGAGCGCGTGTTGGCTCTGATCGCGGCTGTTCTGGTACAGGAGACATAACAGTGACTGTATCGGGGTCAGTGCTATGGTGGAGTGATAGAATGTGATTGATCTTGTGTGTACGCTGTCTATGAGAGCGGTTTGGCTCCTGTCCGCTGTTTGGTGACAGAATAACAGTGAGCCTGTACGGGGCAGCTGCTATGTGAAGCTGATAGAGTGATTGATTTGTGTGTGGCTGTCATATGAAGGCGCGTGTGGTCCTGATCGCGGCTGTTCTGTGAAGGAGACATAAAGTGAGCTGTATGGTCAGTGTATGTGAAGCTGAGAATGTGATTGATCTTGTGTTGACGCTGTCTATATGAGAGCGGTGTTGGCTCTGATGCGGTGTTGTGACAGGAGACATAACCGTGAGCTGTATCGGGTAGCTGCTATGTGGAAGCTGATAAATGTGATTGTCTGTTGGACGGCTGTCTATTAAGAGGCGTGTTGGTCTGATGCGCTGTTTGGTGAAGGAACATAGCCTAGTGAGCTGTACGGGGTCACGTGCTATGGTGGAAGCTGATAGATGTGATGATCTTGTGTGACGGCTGTCTATCGAGGGCGCTGTTGGCTCGATCGCAGCTGTTCTGGTGACAGAGACATAACTGTGAGCCTGTATCGGGTCAAGCTGCTATGTGGAAGCTGATAGAAGTGATTGATTTGTGTGACGGCTGTTATATGAAGAGCGGTGTTGGCTCTGATCGGGCTTTGCTGAGAACAACATGCTGTATCGGTCAAGTGCATGGGGAGTGTAATGTGATTGATTTGTGTGTGAGCTGTCTATATGAAGAGCGCGTGTTGGCTCCTGATCGCGGCTGTTCTGGTGACAGGAACATAAGCCTAGTGAGCCTGTATCGGGGTCAAGCTGCTATGGTGGAAGCTGATAGAATGTGATTGATCTTGTGTGTGACGGCTGTCTATATGAAGAGCGCGTGTTGGCTCCTGATCGCGGCTGTTCTGGTGACAGGAGACATAAGCCTAGTGAGCCTGTATCGGGGTCACGCTGTTATGGTGGAAGCTGATAGAATGTGATTGATCTTGTGTGTGACGGCTGTCTATATGAAGAGCGCGTGTTGGCTCCTGATCGCGGCTGTTCTGGTGACAGGAGACATAACCCAGTGAGCCTGTATCGGGTCAAGCTGCTATGGTGGAAGCTGATAGAATGTGATTGATCTTGTGTGTGACGGCTGTCTATATGAAGAGCGCGTGTTGGCTCCTGATCGCGGCTGTTCTGGTGACAGGAAACATAAGCCTAGTGAGCCTGTATCGGGGTCAAGCTGCTATGGTGGAAGCTGATAGAATGTGATTGATCTTGTGTGTGACGCTGTCTATATGAAGAGCGCGTGTTGGCTCCTGATCGCGGCTGTTCTGGTGACAGGAGACATAACCTAGTGAGCCTGTATCGGGGTCACGCTGTATGGTGGAAGCTGATAGAATGTGATTGATCTTGTGTGTGACGGCTGTCTATATGAAGAGCGCGTGTTGGCTCCTGATCGCGGCTGTTCTGGTGACAGGAGACATAAACCCAGTGACCTGTATCGGGGTCAAGCTGCTATGGTGGAAGCTGATAGAATGTGATTGATCTTGTGTGTGACGGCTGTCTATATGAAGAGCGCGTGTTGTCTCCTGATCGCGGCTGTTCTGGTGACAGGAACATAAGCCTAGTGAGCCTGTATCGGGTCAGCTGCTATGGTGGAAGCTGATAGAATGTGATTGATCTTGTGTGTGACGGCTGTCTATATGAGAGCGCGTGTTGGCTCCTGATCGCGGCTGTTCTGGTGACAGGAGACATAAGCCTAGTGAGCCTGTATCGGGGTCAGCTGTTATGGTGGAAGCTGATAGAATGTGATTGATCTTGTGTGTGACGGCTGTCTATATGAAGAGCGCGTGTTGGCTCCTGATCGCGGCTGTTCTGGTGACAGGAGACATAAACCAGTGAGCCTGTATCGGGGTCAAGCTGCTATGGTGGAAGCTGATAGAATGTGATTGATCTTGTGTGTGACGGCTGTATATGAAGAGCGCGTGTTGGCTCCTGATCGCGGCTGTTCTGGTTACAGGAGACATAAGCCTAGTGACTGTATCGGGGTCAGCTGCTATGGTGGAAGCTGATAGAATGTGATTGATCTTGTGTGTGACGGCTGTCTATTGAGAGCGCGTGTTGGCTCCTGATCGCGCTGTTCTGGTGACAGGAGACATAAACCTAGTGAGCCTGTATCGGGGTCAGCTGTATGGTGGAAGCTGATAGAAGTGATTGATCTTGTGTGTGCGGCTGTCTATATGAAGAGCGCGTGTTGGCTCCTGATCGCGGCTGTTCTGTGACAGGAGACATAAACCCAGTGAGCCTGTATCGGGGTCAAGCTGCTATGGTGGAAGCTGATAGAATGTGATTGATCTTGTGTGTGACGGCTGTCTATATGAAGAGCGCGTGTTGGCTCCTGATCGCGGCTGTTCTGGTGACAGGAGACATAAGCCTAGTGAGCCTGTATCGGGGTCAAGCTGCTATGGTGGAAGCTGATAGAATGTGATTGGTCTTGTTGTGACGGCTGTCTATTAAGAGCGCGTGTTGGATCCTGATAGCGCTGTTCTGGTGACAGGAGACATAAGCCTAGTGAGCCTGTATCGGGGTCACGCTGCTATGGTGGAAGCTGATAGAATGTGATTGATCTAGTGTGTGACGGCTGTCTTTTCGAGGAGCGCGTGTTGGCTCCTGATCGCGCTGTTCTGGTGACAGGAGACATAAACCTAGTGAGCCTGTATCGGGGTCAAGCTGCTATGGTGGAAGCTGATAGAACGTGATTGATCTTGTGTGTGACGGCTGTCTATATGAAGAGCGCGTGTTGGCTCCTGATCGCGGCTGTTCTGGTGACAGGAGACATAAACCCAGTGAGCCTGTATCGGGGTCAAGCTGCTATGGTGGAAGCTGATAGAATGTGATTGGATCTTGTTGTGACGGCTGTCTATATAAAGAGCGCGTGTTGGCTCCTGATCGCGGCTGTTCTGGTGACAGGAACATAAGCCTAGTGAGCCTGTATCGGGGTCAGCTGCTATGGTGGAAGCTGATAGAATGTTATTGATCTTGTGTGTGACGGCTGTCTATATGAAGAGCGCGTGTTGGCTCCTGATCGCGCTGTTCTGGTGACAGGAGACATAAGCCTAGTGAGCCTGTATGGGGTCACGCTGCTATGGTGGAAGCTGATAGAATGTGATTGATCTTGTGTGTGACGGCTGTCTATATGAAGAGCGCGTGTTGGCTCCTGATCGCGGCTGTTCTGGTGACAGGAGACATAAACCAGTGAGCCTGTATCGGGGTCAAGCTGCTATGGTGGAAGCTGATAGAATGTGATTGATCTTGTGTGTGACGGCTGTCTATTCGAAGGAGCGCGTGTTGGCTCCTGATCGCACTGTTCTGGTGACAGGAAACATAACCTAGTGAGCCTGTATCGGGGTCAAGCTGCTATGGTGGAAGTGATAGAATGTATTGATCTTGTGTGTGACGGCTGTCTATATGAAGAGCGCGTGTTGACTCCTGATCGCGGCTGTTCTGGTGACAGGAGACATAACCTAGTGAGCCTGTATCGGGGTCACGCTGCTATGGTGGAAGCTGATAGAATGTGATTGATCTTGTGTGTGACGGCTGTCTATATGAAGAGTGCGTGTTGGCTCCTGATCGCGGCTGTTCTGGTGACAGGAGACATAAGCCTAGTGAGCCTGTATCGGGGTCACGCTGCTATGGTGGAAGCTGATAGAATGTGATTGATCTTGTGTGTGACGGCTGTCTATTCGAGGAGCGCGTGTTGGCTCCTGATCGCAGCTGTTCTGGTGACAGGAGACATAAACCTAGTGAGCCTGTATCGGGGTCAAGCTGCTATGGTGGAAGCTGATAGAACGTGATTGATCTTGTGTGTGACGGCTGTCTATATGAAGAGCGCGTGTTGCTCCTGATCGCGGCTGTTCTGGTGACAGGAGACATAAACCCAGTGAGCCTGTATCGGGGTCAAGCTGCTATGGTGGAAGCTGATAGAATGTGATTGATCTTGTGTGTGACGGCTGTCTATATGAAGAGCGCGTGTTGGCTCCTGATCGCGGCTGTTCTGGTGACAGGAGACATAAGCCTAGTGAGCCTGTATCGGGGTCAGCTGCTATGGTGGAAGCTGATAGAATGTGATTGATCTTGTTGTGACGGCTGTCTATATGAAGAGCGCGTGTTGGCTCCTGATGCGCGCTGTTCTGGTGACAGGAGACATAACCTAGTGAGCCTGTATCGGGGTCAAGCTGCTATGGTGGAAGCTGATAGAACGTGATTGATCTTGTGTGTGACGGCTGTCTATATGAAGAGCGCGTGTTGGCTCCTGATCGCGGCTGTTCTGGACAGGAGACATAACCAGTGAGCCTGTATCGGGGTCAAGCTGCTATGGTGGAAGCTGATAGAATGTGATTGATCTTGTATGTGACGGCTGTCTATATGAAGAGCGCGTGTTGGCTCCTGATCGCGGCTGTTCTGGTGACAGGAGACATAAACCCAGTGAGCCTGTATCGGGGTCAAGCTGCTATGGTGGAAGCTGATAGAATGTGATTGATCTTGTGTGTGACGGCTGTCTATATGAAGAGCGCGTGTTGGCTCCTGATCGCGGCTGTTCTGGTGACAGGAAACATAAGCCTAGTGAGTCTGTATCGGGGTCAAGCTGCTATGGTGGAAGCTGATAGAATGTGATTGATCTTGTGTGTGACGGCTGTCTATATGAAGAGCGCGTGTTGGCTCCTGATCGCGGCTGTTCTGGTGACAGGAGACATAAGCCTAGTGAGCCTGTATCGGGTCACGCTGCTATGTTGGAAGCTGATAGAATG
Source organism: Oophaga sylvatica (assembly GCA_033576555.1). Classification (NCBI taxonomy): domain Eukaryota; kingdom Metazoa; phylum Chordata; class Amphibia; order Anura; family Dendrobatidae; genus Oophaga; species Oophaga sylvatica. The sequence goes on along the minus strand of JARQOD010000056.1, from coordinate 50,954 downwards.
TGATTGATCTTGTGTGTGACGGCTGTCTATTCGAGGAGCGCGTGTTGGCTCCTGATCGCAGCTGTTCTGGTGACAGGAGACATAAACCTAGTGAGCCTGTATCGGGGTCAAGCTGCTATGGTGGAAGCTGATAGAACGTGATTGATCTTGTGTGTGACGGCTGTCTATTCGAGGAGCGCGTGTTGGCTCCTGATCGCAGCTGTTCTGGTGACAGGAGACATAAACCTAGTGAGCCTGTATCGGGGTCAAGCTGCTATGGTGGAAGCTGATAGAACGTGATTGATCTTGTGTGTGACGGCTGTCTATATGAAGAGCGCGTGTTGGCTCCTGATCGCGGCTGTTCTGCTGACAGGAGACATAAACCCAGTGAGCCTGTGTCGACCCGCCACCACAATTGTGGATTACCAGGGCAATGGGGTACTCAGAGCCGAGCCCGTGGAAGTCTATGGGATTTGTCACAGGTAGCGGTGGCTCGGTCTGTGGCCCTGGCGGTCTGGCGTATGTTGGGGGAATATTTACAGGGGTATAGATTTATATACAGTTCGTGACGCCACCTGTAGTCTTCTGGTAATTTATACCAGCGCTGCTGTAGATCTCTGAGGGGATGGTGATGCAGCTAGATGTCAGGTCCCCTACAGGTGGGACTGGTCCCTCAAAGTCTATGAAGTTAGTGAAGTCGGGTGCAGATAAATAACACAGTCTCACACGGTCAGCGTCTTTCCATACCTTTACTTGTAAGATGTTCAGGCAGGTCCCAGGGAGGCTGATCCAAGGAGAGTGTATTTTGAGACAGCAGCTGGACAAGTTAGGGGCCTCCTTTACTTTCAATACAATGAGTACAACCAGCCTGAAGCGTAGTTCCCTCAATAACTCCAGCTAATCCATAGCTGTACTGCCCAGTCAGTTTTGTGGTAGGAGCCTTCCTGTGAGAGAGCTGAATTCTTATCTTGTCGTGCACTGACTCAAAGTCTTCACTCCCCCTGACCCCAGTTACGTACTGACTATATGGGGCTGTTTGCCGCTACCTAAGGTCCGGTAAATCCCTGGTTTTCTTACCACTATGCTTGAAGCTAATAGTGATCCTTCGGTCCCCAGTGACCGGTTGCAATGTGCAGGACTTCTTCAATCCAAACGCACCTTTCCAATAAACTTTCCACTGTGCCTTTCGCCTTGTCCTCGCTGGTAGCATAAGCACTCACACTTGCATAAAGTCGGGTAGTCACTTCCTTCATTCACTTTCTACGAAGTTAGTTACAGATTCTCAGTTATCACTAGGCAGGAGCACGTCTCTGAACCTTTCACTGTCCTTTAGACAGGTGACTGAAGTCTTTCTGCACTAAGCTTCTTCTTTCTTCCAATGTATTCAGGTGAGGTACAGCTCTGACTAGGCTAAGGTGAATTAGACCACCTGTACTAGCCTCCACGTTCTGAACTGAAGATGAGCAGGCTGGACAACTTCCTCCCTCCAGCTAAACTCCAGACGTCTGCTCTGTCCGAAGACAGGAACTGAACTCACTCTTCTAAAATCACTCAACCAATATACACCCTGACCACTCCCTAACGAGTAACTACACTACCCTAAGGGTGTGTCTAGTGTATGTTGAGTGAATGGATATTGAGCATTAAACTGCTGTCTCGCCACACACTCTCCAGGGTACTGCGTGTGCCTAACACCAGGGCTACACATTCCCCCATGGTAAAAGACAGCACTCCCGGGCTGTAAAATACAAAAGAGACATTTTGTTTATGCAATAAACATTAAACAATTAACAGTAATTCGTCCCATCCGGGAGGTGAGGATATCTTGAACGTTGCGATAAAACATTATAGAAAAATACAAATTTTAAATAGCATTCAATAAATATACAGTATACTTGTGAAGGACCCGCACCAAACCTTCAACGTGGGTCCTGGGTGGGCTGCAGGACATCCAAATGCAGACCTCACTCAGTGCCACACCACACGGGTTTTTGTATTCAGAGGTAGTTGTGCTGGTTTTATGTAAAACCAAGATAAAGCACCGAAGCGCAACTATGTACAAATAAGTTCTGGGTTGGCACAGTCCTCAACCTCAAAGTCCATTGTAAAACGAAGACATATTATATCAAATCACATAATACTAAAGTGCAACTTTTCTGGTTACTGGTTACCCAGCCGGGCATTCTACAGTTAGAAACATATATATATGTGCATTATATACGCTATACTCTTCAACTTGTGCAAAACTCTATAAAACATTCTCAAACTCTCTACAATATTACTTATGGTAGACCCTATATGAATCTCACCGATTCTTCTTTACTTATTTATTCATTTTCAAATACACTTTCCAATACATTTTCCACCCCGGGGGCTGGAACAATGCAATGGGCCCTAGATCCCAGAACTAACAAATCATGCGCTGCGATTAGGGTTTGGGTCGCCACAGTTCTCGTGCGAACCTCTAGGGGCGCAACGGGTACATTCTCCTCACGAGACACCGATTGCGTTTCAATCACAGTTAACGATATGGACCGTGTCATGGATTGCGATTGAGACTGGGTCGCATGTTGCGATTTAGATGCTGCTTTAATTTGTGATGAACTTGCAGGGGGTGATGCTGGGGCACGGCCGGATACTGCTTGAGCTGGAGACAGGGACGCTGCGGTAGTGGTGACGTTACCTGCGTCAGGGACGGGGTCACGGACGATGGTGACGTTAAGGGCATACCATCCCTTCATTCCCCAGTGCCGTGTGTACGTGACAATGTCTCCATTCACTAAGTCCCTCCCGGGATGGCCTTGCGGTAGGTGGGATTCTACGTCACGCCTGCTGACAAAGACCCCTGGGTAGAGGCCCGGTTCACGGATGAAGCCCCAGCCCTTCCGGAGCTGGAACTCAGTCACACACCCCTGCCGCCGCGGTTCCCTCAGGGTACCTTTCTCTCTCCGGACACTCTCTTTGTCCGCGATCAGCTCTGCATGTTGTCGCTGACGGTTCCGCTGAGCTTCCCGCTCTTCCTCCTGCTGACGTTTCTGCTTCTCCTCACGACGCTGCCACTCATATTCCCACTGGGCGGTGTAGGCGATGTCATCCAAGCGCGCCATTTCGTCCCAGTCGACGTCTGGTAACGACGGACAGGACCCCTCCGGTGTCCCTGCCGGGGACCGATCATCTGCTGCGGCCTCCTGGCCGGGCGGGCGTTCCGGAACTGGCGATACCTCCTCAACCTCCTTCGCCTCCACCGCTTCACCGGTGGGATCAGGATTGGTACTTTCGGGGGCAGCCTCCGGTTGCTCCTTCGCCTTGGGCAGCAGAATCTTCGGTAACTGGAATCGTGGGGGGTCGTTGAGGGGAGAGATCACCGTGTCCCACAGCCTCCGCTGCTCCAGGGTACGCCGGCGTCTCTCGATCTCTTCAAAGCCAGGTTGGTACTGGACCATCTTCTTCAGGCGTGCATTTTCTTCTTGAATCTCTAGCAACGCCTGTTGCAGGTGCAGGACCACGGATAACTCCGGGCTGGTGGCAGCTTGGCTGGGGCACGGGGCCTGCCTTCCTCCGCTTCCCTGCTCGGCTGCACACGTCCTGCTTCCATGATGTTCCAGAAGATTCTTTCTTCTTCCTGCAGAGACATCCGGTCTCTTCCGTGGAGGTGGGGTTTGCGTCTCCTCCGCCTCGCAGGGAAGGTGAAGAGGAGGCGGACCTCCTTTGCTGTAGGGCAGGATCGCATGTTGTAATAGCACTTGGAGAGGGCCGGCATTTTCTTCGCGCCACTGGGGGTACACGCCCACGAAGGTACGCCCACCTTCTTCTCCAGCGCCTGAGGGCGCGAATATGGCGACAAAAATGGCGATTTTGGCGCCAAAAGTGCAAACAGTCCTCTTTCACAAAAACAATTCCATAGGCACACAGGGCTCGCAATTTTGCGAGTTTCGCATCCTGTTCGTGACGCCAAGTTTTTGTGTCGACCCGCCACCACAATTGTGGATTACCAGGGCAATGGGGTACTCAGAGCCGAGCCCGTGGAAGTCTATGGGATTTGTCACAGGTAGCGGTGGCTCGGTCTGTGGCCCTGGCGGTCTGGCGTATGTTGGGGGAATATTTACAGGGGATAGATTTATATACAGTTCGTGACGCCACCTGTAGTCTTCTGGTAATTTATACCAGCGCTGCTGTAGATCTCTGAGGGGATGGTGATGCAGCTAGATGTCAGGTCCCCTACAGGTGGGACTGGTCCCTCAAAGTCTATGAAGTTAGTGAAGTCGGGTGCAGATAAATAACACAGTCTCACACGGTCAGCGTCTTTCCATACCTTTACTTGTAAGATGTTCAGGCAGGTCCCAGGGAGGCTGATCCAAGGAGAGTGTATTTTGAGACAGCAGCTGGACAAGTTAGGGGCTTCCTTTACTTTCAATACAATGAGTACAACCAGCCTGAAGCGTAGTTCCCTCAATAACTCCAGCTAATCCATAGCTGTACTGCCCAGTCAGTTTTGTGGTAGGAGCCTTCCTGTGAGAGAGCTGAATTCTTATCTTGTCGTGCACTGACTCAAAGTCTTCACTCCCCCTGACCCCAGTTACGTACTGACTATATGGGGCTGTTTGCCGCGACCTAAGGTCCGGTAAATCCCTGGTTTTCTTACCACTATGCTTGAAGCTAATAGTGATCCTTCGGTCCCCAGTGACCGGTTGCAATGTGCAGGACTTCTTCAATCCAAACGCACCTTTCTAATAAACTTTCCACTGTGCCTTTCGCCTTGTCCTCGCTGGTAGCATAAGCACTCACACTTGCATAAAGTCGGGTAGTCACTTCCTTCATTCACTTTCTACGAAGTTAGTTACAGATTCTCAGTTATCACTAGGCAGGAGCACGTCTCTGAACCTTTCACTGTCCTTTAGACAGGTGACTGAAGTCTTTCTGCACTAAGCTTCTTCTTTCTTCCAATGTATTCAGGTGAGGTACAGCTCTGACTAGGCTAAGGTGAATTAGACCACCTGTACTAGCCTCCACGTTCTGAACTGAAGATGAGCAGGCTGGACAACTTCCTCCCTCCAGCTAAACTCCAGACGTCTGCTCTGTCCGAAGACAGGAACTGAACTCACTCTTCTAAAATCACTCAACCAATATACACCCTGACCACTCCCTAACGAGTAACTACACTACCCTAAGGGTGTGTCTAGTGTATGTTGAGTGAATGGATATTGAGCATTAAACTGCTGTCTCGCCACACACTCTCCAGGGTACTGCGTGTGCCTAACACCAGGGCTACACAAGCCTGTATCGGGGTCAAGCTGCTATGGTGGAAGCTGATAGAATGTGATTGATCTTGTGTGTGACGGCTGTCTATATGAAGAGCGCGTGTTGGCTCCTGATCGCGGCTGTTCTGGTGACAGGAAACATAAGCCTAGTGAGCCTGTATCGGGGTCAAGCTGCTATGGTGGAAGCTGATAGAATGTGATTGATCTTGTGTGTGACGGCTGTCTATATGAAGAGCGCGTGTTGGCTCCTGATCGCGGCTGTTCTGGTGACAGGAGACATAAGCCTAGTGAGCCTGTATCGGGGTCACGCTGTTATGGTGGAAGCTGATAGAATGTGATTGATCTTGTGTGTGACGGCTGTCTATATGAAGAGCGCGTGTTGGCTCCTGATCGCGGCTGTTCTGGTGACAGGAGACATAAGCCTAGTGAGCCTGTATCGGGGTCACGCTGCTATGGTGGAAGCTGATAGAATGTGATTGATCTTGTGTGTGACGGCTGTCTATTCGAGGAGCGCGTGTTGGCTCCTGATCGCAGCTGTTCTGGTGACAGGAGACATAAACCTAGTGAGCCTGTATCGGGGTCAAGCTGCTATGGTGGAAGCTGATAGAACGTGATTGATCTTGTGTGTGACGGCTGTCTATATGAAGAGCGCGTGTTGGCTCCTGATCGCGGCTGTTCTGGTGACAGGAGACATAAACCCAGTGAGCCTGTATCGGGGTCAAGCTGCTATGGTGGAAGCTGATAGAATGTGATTGATCTTGTGTGTGACGGCTGTCTATATGAAGAGCGCGTGTTGGCTCCTGATCGCGGCTGTTCTGGTGACAGGAGACATAAGCCTAGTGAGCCTGTATCGGGGTCACGCTGCTATGGTGGAAGCTGATAGAATGTGATTGATCTTGTGTGTGACGGCTGTCTATTCGAGGAGCGCGTGTTGGCTCCTGATCGCAGCTGTTCTGGTGACAGGAGACATAAACCTAGTGAGCCTGTATCGGGGTCAAGCTGCTATGGTGGAAGCTGATAGAACGTGATTGATCTTGTGTGTGACGGCTGTCTATATGAAGAGCGCGTGTTGGCTCCTGATCGCGGCTGTTCTGCTGACAGGAGACATAAACCCAGTGAGCCTGTATCGGGGTCAAGCTGCTATGGTGGAAGCTGATAGAATGTGATTGATCTTGTGTGTGACGGCTGTCTATATGAAGAGCGCGTGTTGGCTCCTGATCGCGGCTGTTCTGGTGACAGGAGACATAAGCCTAGTGAGCCTGTATCGGGGTCAAGCTGCTATGGTGGAAGCTGATAGAATGTGATTGGTCTTGTATGTGACGGCTGTCTATATGAAGAGCGCGTGTTGGATCCTGATAGCGGCTGTTCTGGTGACAGGAGACATAAGCCTAGTGAGCCTGTATCGGGGTCAAGCTGCTATGGTGGAAGCTGATAGAATGTGATTGATCTTGTGTGTGACGGCTGTCTATATGAAGAGCGCGTGTTGGCTCCTGATCGCGGCTGTTCTGGAGACAGGAGACATAAGCCTAGTGAGCCTGTATCGGGGTCAAGCTGCTATGGTGGAAGCTGATAGAATGTGATTGATCTTGTATGTGACGGCTGTCTATATGAAGAGCGCGTGTTGGCTCCTGATCGCGGCTGTTCTGGTGACAGGAGACATAAACCCAGTGAGCCTGTATCGGGGTCAAGCTGCTATGGTGGAAGCTGATAGAACGTGATTGATCTTGTGTGTGACGGCTGTCTATCTGAAGAGCGCGTGTTGGCTCCTGATCGCGGCTGTTCTGGTGACAGGAGACATAAACCTAGTGAGCCTGTATCGGGGTCAAGCTGCTATGGTGGAAGCTGATAGAATGTGATTGATCTTGTGTGTGACGGCTGTCTATATGAAGAGCGCGTGTTGGCTCCTGATCGCGGCTGTTCTGGTGACAGGAAACATAAGCCTAGTGAGCCTGTATCGGGGTCAAGCTGCTATGGTGGAAGCTGATAGAACGTGTAGTGAATGGGAGTGAGGGAAAATGAGGGAGGTGTTGTGGATGAGGTGAATAATGCGATACTCAGGCTACAGAACGGAGGATCCACTGGAGGAGCGCTCTGGATGCCGGAGACAACGAAAAACACTGGGGGAACGAACTGCACACACAGGAAATGGTGTCAGGGTGTGGTGTATGATATCGTATATATAGGGAGATGAAAATAATTACCAGATTTGATATAAACAAACAATGTGTTATTAGGCTATGTGCCCACGTCCGGAATTGCCACGGAAATTTCCGGGACAATCCCGCACCTCCCTGCCACGGGAAATATGCATTTTTATTGGTATGCGTATTCCCGCTAAAAACTAGCGTTTTGCAAGCGTTATTTAGATTGCAGAATGCTAGCGTTTTCCCAGTGATCTGTAGCATCGCTTGCAAAACTGATTGACAGGTTGGTCACACTAGTCAAACATAGTGTTTGACAAGTGTGACCAACTTTTTACTATTGATGCCGCCTATGCCGAATTAATAGTAAAAAGATCTAATGTTAAAAATATTTTTTTTTTAAAAAATCGTGATATTCTCACTTTCCAGCGGCCCAGGGTCTGGAGAAGAGTCTCCTCTCCTCCAGACCCTGGGTACCATCCGCACATGAACCGCTTACTTTGCGCATGGTGGGTATAGCCACATGCGGAAAGTAAGCAGTTCAATGCATTCATATGGTGGCAGACTCGCCGCGATTCCGCAAAACTAATGAACATGCTGCGTTTTTTTCACGGAAAAAATGCAACATGTGCACAAAAATTGCGGAATGCATTCTAATCATAGGATGCTTAATACATACTTTTTTAAGCGTTTTTTCAGCGGAAGACTGCCGCAAAAACGCTACAATAACGTGAAAATTCCTGAATATGACAAATTTATGAATGTTTTAGAAGTATGGTAAAAATATTAAAATAATAATAATTTTTTTCTATAGCGCCAACATATTCCGCAGCACTTTACATTATAGAGGGGACTTGTACAGACAATAGACATTACAGCATAACAATAAACACAGATCAAAGTAGATACCAAGAGGAATGAGGGCCCTGCTGCTCGCAAGCTTACAATCTATGAGGAAAAAGGGACATAAAAAGGTGGATGGTGACAATTGCTTTCATTGTTCGGACCAGCCATAGTGTAAGAATCGGGTGTTCATGTAATTCTGCATGAACCAGTTATCAGCCAGAATATGTGACAGTACAGACACAGAGGGCTATTAAATGCATAAAGCGGGTGAGAACATAATAAGAGGTACCTGATTATGGTAAAAAAAAAAATTGAATGGGCCAAGAGGGATAGTTAGAGGCGGTAGGCCATTCAGAACAAATGCGGTTTTAGGGCACGCTTAAAACTGTGGGGATTGGGGATTAATCGTATTAATCTGGGTAGTGCATTCCAAAGAATTGGCCCAGCATGTGAAAAGTCTTGGAGACGGGAGTGGGAGGTTCTGATTATTGAGGATGCTAACCTCAGGTCATTAGCAGAACGGAGGGCACGGGTAGGATGGTAGGCTGAGACGAGGGAGGAGATGTAGGGTGGTGCTGAGCCATGGAGTGCTTTGTGGGTGAGGGTAATAAGTTGTACTGGATTCTGGAGTGGATGGGTAACCAGTGTAATGACTGGCAGAAGGTAGAGGCATCGGTATAACGATTGGTGAGGAATATGATCCTGGAGGCAGCATTCAAGACAGATTGGAGAGGGGAGAGTTTGGTAAGAGGGAGACCGATTAGTAGAGAGTTACAATAGTCCAAACAAGAATGAAGAAGTGAAACAGTAAGAGTTTTTGCAGAGTCGAAATTAAGAAAAGGTCGAATTATAGAGATGTTTTTGAGGTGGAGATAACAAGAGCGAGCCAGTGATCGGATGTGGGGGTGAATGAAAGCTTGGAATCAAGTATGACCCCAGACAGCGGGCATGTTGCTGGGGAGTAATGCTGCAACCACACACGGAGATGGCAATGTCGAGCAAAAGTAGGTTAGTAGAGGGAGGAAACACGAGGAGTTCTGTTTTGACAGGTTCAGTTTGAGATAGAGGGATGACATGATGAGACAGCGGTAAGACAATCACTGGTGTTTTCTAAAAAGGCAGGCGTGATAACGGGTGAAGAAGTGTATAATTGGGTGTCCTCTGGAGCCACTGTTATTTGTTCATTTGCCTTTTCCAGTTTTTTCAGTGGCTGCGGCTTAGTTTTGTTACACCAGAGAACTAATTTAGGTGGTGGAGGTCGTGTGATCTCAGGTGTTTTTGCAATTAGTAGCGTTGGCTTTTTTTGGATTGCAGTAAGTATCCTTCCTATCCTTTTCTGTCTAGGCAGATTGGGCCCCAGCGTTTGCTCATACTATTTTCTGTCTGTGTCTGTATTTCCTCTTGTCTAACCACCATTACATGTTTGGGGGCTTCCTATGTTCTTTGGGGATCTGCTCCAGGGCAGATAGCTTTCCTCTTTCTATCTTTAGGTGTAGTTAACCTCTCAGGCTGTGACGAGGCGTCTAGAACCAACATAGGAACGCTCCACGGCTGCCTTTAGTTGTGGTGGTTAGTCAGGGTACTGCAATCCAGTAGATTCCAACCTCTCTGGTGTATTGCTGTTTTTGCCTGCTCTCCTCAGCTACCGAAACAAAACAGTATCACCGGCCCAACTGAAAATTATATGGTACTCACAGAAGGGAAAAATAGTGTGGAAACAAAAAAGGTTGTCAGAGTTGTCAGATTTTTTTTTTCTGTTTGTTGCATTTTTTCCCTCTTTTTCTCTGGGTGCTGAGGAGGATTTTTTTTTCTCTCAATGGAGTTTGCACAGTTGTCTGGCCGTGTGGATCAGCTTGCCACTGAGGTTCTGAGTATTGCTACCTATCTTGCTAGGTTGCCAGTTGTGGAACCCAGGATCCCCATGCCGGATTTGTTTTTGGGGGATCGAGCTACATTTCTGAATTTCAGAAATAACTGTAAGTTGTTTTTTACCTTAAGACCTAAGTCCTCAGGGGACGCAGCACAGCAGGTTCAAATTGTCATCTCTCTCCTGCGCGGCGATCCTCAGTATTGGGCTTTTCCCTGACACCTGGGGAGTCGGACCCTTTTTTGAGTAATGTTGATGCATTTTTTCTGGCTCTGGGGTTATTGTACGATGAACCTAATGTCACTGATCAAGCTGAAAAAACCGTGTTGGCATTAAATCAGGGGCTTGAGGACGCTGAGTTGTACTGTCAGAAATTCCAAAAGTGGGCAGTCCTGACCAAATGGAATGATGATGCTTTGGCAGCCCTTTTTCGGAAGGGTCTGTCAGAGAATGTAAAAGATGTTATGGTGGGTTTCCCTGCTCCCTCTGGTCTCAATGATTCTATGTCATTAGCGATTCAAATTGACAGACGTTTGCGTGAGCGTAGAAGTATGCGTGGAATAGTGTTGCCTTGTGAACCAGCTTCTGAACCCATGCAGTGTAATAGAGTGGCTTCTGGGGCACAGCGTCATGAGTTTCGAAAACGCAATGGGTTATGTTTCTACTGTGGTGATGCTATTTCAGTCTGCCCTAAGCGTGGAAGACGTTTTGCACGCTCAGTTGTCTTGGGTAGTGTTCAGACTAACTTTCTGTTGACTGTTACCCTGATTTGCTCCCTGTCCACATTTTCTGCTCAGGCTTTTGTTGATTCGGGAGCAGCTATTAACCTGATGGATTTTGATTTTGCTAAACGTTGTGGGTTTCCCTTGATACCCCTACGGAAGTCTATTCCCCTACTGGGATTGATTCTACCCCTTTGGCTGAGAAATAACCCCCAGTTCTCTACTCAGGTGATAATGAGGGTTGAACCTGATCATCAGGAGAGTTGCAAATTTTTGGTGCTGTATAATCTGCATGACATTATTGTACTGGGTTTCCCTTGGTTGCAGTCTCATAATCCTGTTTTGGATTGGAAATCTGTGTCTGTAACCAGTTGGGGCTGCCAATGTGTTAATTATTATTATTATTATTATTATACATTTATATAGCGCCATTTATTCCATGGCACTTTACATATGAAAAGGGGAAAAATATAGACAGGTACAGTAAACATGTGCTGGACAAGGGACACACAAGTACAGAAGGAGAGAGGACCCTGCCCGCGAGGGCTCACAGACTGCAGGGATGGGTGAGAATACACTAGGAAAGGGTAGAGCTGGTCGTACGATGGTTCAGTACACTGAGGATCATTGCAGGTTGTAGGCTTGTCGGAACAGGTGGGTCTTCAGGTTTTTCTGAAGGTCTCCGTTGTTGGTGAAAGTCTGATGTTTTGCGGCAGGGAGTTCCAGAGTATGGGGGAAGCCCGGGAGAAGTCTTGTATGCGGTTGTGGGAAGAAGAGATGAGGGGGGAGTCGAGAAGGAGATCTTGAGAGGATCGAAGGTTGCGTGTAGGTAGGTAGCGGGAGACCATGTCACAGATGTATGGGGGAGAAAGGTTGTGGATGGCTTTGTATGTCATGGTTAAGGTTTTGAACTGGAGCCTCTGGGCAATAGGGAGCCAGTGAAGGGCCTGGCATAGGGGGGAGGCTGGGGAATAGCGGGGAGACAGGTGGATTAGTCGTGCAGCAGAGTGTAGGATGGACTGGAGTGGTGCCAGAGTGCTAGAGGGGAGGCCAGACAGTAGGAGGTTGCAGTAGTCGAGGCGGGAGATGATAAGGGCATGCACTAGTGTTTTTGTGGTTTCATGGTTGAGGAATGAGCGGATCCGGGAAATATTTTTGAGTTTGAGGCGGCAGGAGGTGGCGAGGGCTTGGATATGTGGTTTGAAAGAGAGGGCAGAGTCGATGATCACCCCAAGGCACCGAGCATGTGGGACTGGGGAAAGCGAGCAGCCATTGACATTGATGGATAGGTCTGGTGAAGGGGTAGAGTGAGGTGGGGGAAAGATGATGAATTCTGTTTTGTCCATGTTCAGTTTGAGAAAGCGAGCAGAAAAGAAGGCTGAGATAGCAGACAGACACTGTGGGATTTTGGTCAGTAGGGAGGTGAGGTCAGGTCCAGATAGGTAGATCTGCGTGTCATCGGCGTAGAGGTGATACTGCAAGCCGTGGGATTCTATGAGCTGTCCCAGGCCGAAGGTGTAGATGGAGAAGAGTAGGGGTCCTAGGACTGAGCCTTGAGGAACACCGACAGACAGGGGGCGAGGTGAGGAGGTGGTGTGTGAGAGGGAGACACTAAATGTTCGGTCTGTTAGGTATGATGAGATCCAGGATAGGGCCAGGTCTGTGATGCCAAGAGATGAGAGAATCTGTAGCAGGAGGGAATGGTTCACAGTGTCGTAGGCAGAAGACAGGTCCAGGAGAAGGAGGACAGAGTAGTGTCGCTTGCTCTTGGCGGTTAGCAGGTCGTTAGTGACTTTAGTTAGGGCAGTTTCAGTTGAGTGATGCGGTCGAAAGCCGGATTGTAACCGGTCAAAGAGGGAACAGGAGGAAAGGTGGGAGGACAGTTCAAGATATACATGCTGTTCCAGTAGTTTTGAGGCGTAGGGGAGAAGAGATATCGGGCGATAGCTAGACACAGAGGATGGGTCGAGGGAGGGCTTTTTGAGGATGGGTGTGATTGAAGCATGTTTGAAGGATGAAGGAAAGACACCATTTGTAAGTGAAAGGTTGAAGAGGTGTGTGAGAGTAGGGATGAAGACTGTGGCAAAGTTAGGGATGAGGTGGGACGGGAGTGGGTCAAGTGCGCAAGTGGTGAGGTGTGATCTTGACAGGAGAGTGGAGAGCTGATCTTCTGTCATGGTGGTGAAGCTGGTTTTGGAAGAACAGGGCTGAGTGGCTAAGAGGGGCATTGGGGGCTGCGGGCCAAAGCCTTCTCTGATAGTATCAATCTTTTGCTTAAAGAAGGAGGCAAAGTCTTCGGCAGAAATGAGAGGAGAGGGAGGAGGTGCTGTGGGATGGAGTAGAGAATTGAAAGTGTTGAAGAGCTGTTTAGGGTTGTGAGACAGGGAGGATATGAGAGATGCGAAGTAAGTTTGTTTTGCGGCAGAGAGCGTGGACTTGAAGCTGGCGAGGGACTGCTTGTATGCGTTAAGGTGCTCGGTAGAATGGGTTCTCTTCCATCTCCGCTCGGTAACCCTGGAAGCCCGTCTCAGTTCTTTGGTCAGGCCGGTCAGCCAGGGCTGCCTGTTGATTGTACGAGTTTTGCTCTGCGTGAGGGGGGCGGCCGAATCAAGTGTGGTTTTTATTGTGGTGTTATAAAATGTGGCAGCAGCATCTGTGTCATTAAGTGAGGCTATGTGTGTGAGAGGGAGGAGTGACTCAGAGAGCGATTGTAAATTGAGGTGTTTGAGATTTCTGCGAGGGTGGGTGAGTTTGTGGAGTGGGGGATGTGTACTAACAGAGGAGAGGGAAGAGAATGTCAGTAGGTTGTGGTCAGACAGGGGGAGTGGGGAGTTAGTGAGATTGGTGAGGGAACAGAGGCGGGTGAAGATAAGGTCCAGCGTGTGACCGCCTTTGTGAGTGGCCGCAGAGGACCATTGAGTGAGGCCGAGGGAAGCCGTGAGCGAAAGAAGTTTAGAGGTAGCCGGGGTGGAAGTGTCAATGGGGATGTTGAAATCGCCCATGATGATGGTGGGGATGTCAGCAGAGAGGAAATGGAGTAGCCAGGTGGTGAAGTGGTCGAGAAAGGTGGAGATGGCAAGTTCCGGGGGGCGGTAGATGACAGCCAGCTGGAGGTTGGAGGGGGAATAGATGCGGACGGAGTGCACTTCAAACGAGGGAATAGCAGCGGAGGGTGGAATTTGAATAGAGTAAAGGAGCAGGTATCAGACAGGAGTAAGCCAACTCCTCCACCACGTTTGTTGCTGGGGCGAGGGGTGTGAGAAAGATGAAATCCGCCATAGGAAAGCGCAGCTGGAGAGGCTGTGTCAGAGGGAGTGAGCCAGGTTTCAGTGATGGCAAGGATGGCAAGGAATGCCAACACTCCTGTTTTTTCTGCCTCTCCCCAGGCTCAAGATGTGCCTGACTTTTTGACTGATTTTTCTGATGTGTTTAGCGAAAGTAAATCTGCATCCTTGCCTCCCCATAGGAGCTATGACTGCGCTATTGAATTAGTGCCTGGTAGTAAATTCCCTAAAGGTCGCCTTTTTAACTTGTCTGTACCTGAACATGACGCTATGCGGTCTTATATCAAGGAGTCATTGGAGAAGTGTCATATCAGACCATCCTCTTCACCCTTGGGTGCCGGTTTTTTCTTTGTGGCCAAAAATGATGGTTCATTAAGGCCGTGTATTGATTATCGTCTCTTGAACAATATCACTGTGAAATATCAATATCCGTTACCCTTGATTTCTGACCTGTTTTCCAGGGTGAAAAGTGCTACTTGGTTTACCAAGCTTGACCTCAGGGGGGCGTATAACCTTATTCGCATTAAGCACGGGGATGAATGGAAGACGGCGTTTAATACCCCAGAGGGGCATTTTGAGTACCTAGTGATGCCCTTTGGGCTCACTAATGCTCCTTCCGTCTTCCAGTCCTTCATGAATGACATTTTCAGGGATTTTGTGGATAAATTTCTGATTGTTTATTTGGATGATATCTTGATTTTTTCCAATGACTGGGACTCTCATGTGAAACATGTTCGGACTGTGTTCCAGATTTTGAGAGAGAATGCTCTGTATATGAAGGGATCAAAGTGTCTTTTTGGCGTACAGAGGATCTCATTTCTGGGATTCATTTTGTCTCCATCTGTTATTGAAATGGACCCGGTCAAGGTTCAGGCCATCTGTGATTGGGTCCAACCTACTTCATTAAAGGCTCTTCAGAGATTCTTGGGTTTTGCCAATTTTTATCATAAATTTATTGGTAATTTCTCTGTTATTGTTAAACCATTGACTGATTTGACCAAAAAGGGTTCTGATGTGGTGAATTGGCCTCCTGAGGCAGTCTCTGCGTTTCAGGAGCTTAAGCGGAGATTCACTTCTGCTCCTGTTCTACGGCAGCCTGATGTTTCTCTGCCATTTCAGGTGGAGGTTGATTCCTCTGAAATTGGGGCAGGTGCCGTTTTGTCCCAAAGAGATCCTGAGACCTCTAAAAGTAACCCTTGTGCTTTTTTCTCTCGAAAATTTTCTCCAACTGAACGTAATTATGACGTGGGTAATCGGGAGTTATTGGCCATGAAGTGGGCTTTTGAACAGTAGAGACATTGGCTGGAGGGAGCCAAACATCAGGTGGTGGTCCTCACGGACCATAAGAATCTGGTTTATCTGGAATCAGCCAAGCGACTTAATCCTAGACAGGCCATGTGGGCCTTGTTTTTCACATGTTTTAATTTTGTGGTTTCCTTTCTTCCTGGCACTAAGAATGTTAAGGCGGATGCCCTCTCGAGGAGTCTCCTTGCGGACTCTCCTGAGTTATCTGATCCTGCTGTTATTTTGAAAGAGGGTGTAGTTCTTTCCGCCATCTCGCCCAATTTGAGACTGGCTCTGGAGGGATGTCAGGAGGATAAACCCGAGCGCTGCCCTGTTGGGAAATTGTTTGTCCCAGACCAGTGGAAGAAGAGTGTGATGTCTGAGATTCATTGTTCCGCGTTGGCCGGTCATCCCGGAATTTTTGGTACCAGAGACTTGGTGAGTTGGTCCTTTTGGTGGCCTACATTGTCTCGTGACGTCAGGGAGTTTGTGCAGTCCTGTGGGACTTGCTCTCGCTCCAAGCCTTGCTCTCGCTCTAGTGGTTTGTTGATGCCATTGCCTGTGCCCAAGAGACCATGGACCCATATCTCTATGGATTTTATTTCCGACTTCCCTGTTTCTCAGAGAATGACCGTTATCTGGGTGATTTGTGATAGGTTTTCCAAGATGATACATCTTGTGGCATTACCTAAGTTGCCTTCCTCCTCCGAATTGGTGCCTTTGTTCCTTCAGCACGTGGTTCGGTTACACGGCATTCCTGAGAACATTGTGTCTGACAGAGGAGTCCAGTTTGTGTCCAGATTTTGGAGGACTTTTTGTTCTAAACTTGGTGTTCAATTGTCTTTCTCCTCGGCTTTTCTTCCTCAGACCAATGGACAAACTGAGAGAACAAACCAGACATTGGAGACTTATCTGAGATGCTTTGTGTCTGCTGATCAAGATGACTGGGTCTCTTTTTTGCCTTTGGCTGAGTTTGCTCTTAATAATAGGGCAAGCTCTGCCACTTTGATGTCTCCATTTTTCTGCAATTTTGGGTTTCACCCTCGATTTTCTTCGGGACAGACGGAGACTTCTGTCTGTCCGGGTGTTGACTCTGTTGTGGAGCGTATGCAGCAGATTTGGGACCAGTTAGTGGAGGGGTTGTCCCTCTCTCAGGAGAAGGCCCAGCGGTTTGCCAACCAGCATAGGACTGATGGTCCTCGGTTTAAAGTGGGGGACATGGTCTGGTTGTCCTCAAGAAATATCCCTATGAGAGTTGCATCTCCTAAGTTTAAGCCTAGGTTTATTGGACCTTATAAGATCATGGAGATTCTTAATCCTGTTTCCTTTCGTTTACTTCTTCCAGGGACATTTAAGATCCATAACGTGTTCCACAAGTCCTTATTGAAGAGGTTTGTCGAGCCAGTGGTTCCTATGGCTGCGCCCCCTGACCCTGTTTTGGTTGAGGGCAATCTGGAGTATGTGGTTGAGAAAATATTGGATTCTCGTTTTTCTAGACGGAAATTCCAGTATTTGGTTAAGTGGAGAGGTTATGGTCAGGAGGACAATTCTTGGGTGTTTGCTTCGGACATCCATGCTAGGAGACTGATCCGTGCGTATCACAGAGCTCATCCTGACCGACCTGGTTGCACTAATGAGGGTTCGGTGACCCCTCCTCAAGGGGGGGGTACTGTTATGAATGTTTTAGAAATTAATTCTGAGCAGAAGGTCCCTCTGATGGTTGCAAACAGTACTGAACCATTCAATGAGGATTGGCAATCAGGAATCACGGACTGGCTGGATATAAGGGAGGTTTCCTCCCATCATGGTTGCCGGTGATCAATTGTTCTTGTCTCAACGTTGTTTCCTGGTTCACTTGGAAGCTTGCTGAGTCTTGCCTCTTCTCCTGCTCTCAGATAAGATATTTTCTGTTTTTTGTTTTTGTGCTTGCCATTTGTATATTTCTCTGCATTTCTGTGAGGTTGGCCTCCCCGGGGGGCTTGGTCTCCTCTCGGTTCCTCTGGAGCCATTGTTGTTTGTTCATTTGCCTTTTCCAGTTTTTTTTCTGTGGCTGCGGCTTAGTTTTGTTACACCAGAGAACTAATTTGGTGGAGGTCGTGTGATCTCAGGTGTTTTTGCAATTAGTAGCGTTGACTTTTTTAGGGGTTTTTTTGATTGCAGTAAGTATCCTTCCTATCCTTTTCTGTCTAGGCAGATTGGGCCCCAGCGTTTGCTCATACTATTTTCTGTCTGTGTCTGTATTTCTTCTTGTCTAACCGCCATTACATGTTTAGGGGCTTCCTATGTTCTTTAGGGATCTGCTCCGGGGCAGATAGCTTTCCTCTTTCTATCTTTAGGTTTAGTTAACCTCTCAGGCTGTGACGAGGCGTCTAGGACCAACGTAGGAACGCTCCATGGCTGCCTTTAGTTGTGGTGGTTAGTCAGGGTACTGCAATCCAGTAGATTCCAACCTCTCTGGTGTATTGCCGTTTTTGCCTGCTCTCCTCAGCTACCGAAACATAACAGAGATGGTACTGGAAACCAAATCTACTGATTGTTTGTCCAATTGGGGTGGTATACAAGAAGAGGAGGGGGCCTAGGACTGATCCTTGAGGAACCCCAACAGTAAGGGGAAGATGATAGGAGGAGGAACCAGAAAAAGATACAGTGAAGGAACGGTCAGAGAGATAGGAGGAGAACCAGGAGAGAACGGTGTCCTTGAGGCCGATGGAGCGGAGCATAGTGAGGAGGAGCTGGTGATCCACAGTGTCAAATGCTGCAGAGAGATCCAACAGAATTAGCATGGAGTAATGACCATTAGATTCAGCAGTTAGTAGATCATTAGAGACTTTAGTGAGGGCAGTTTCAGTAGAGTGTAAAGAGCGGAAACCAGATTGAAGAGGGTCAAGAAGAGAGCTATCTGAGAAATAGCGGATAAGACGGGTGTGGACCAGGCGTTCCAGGAGTTTAGAGATGTAGGGAAGATTAGAGACAGGTCTATAGTTAGCGGCACAGTTTTGGTCGAGGGACAGTTTTTTAAGTAATGGTGTATAATGGCGTGCTTAAATGAGGAGGGAAAGATACCGGAAGAGAGAGGGAGTTTGAAAATTTTTGTTAGGTGAGAGGTGACAGCAGGGGAAAGGGACTGGAGGAGATATGATGGAATGGGGTCACTGGCGCAAGTAGTAGGGCGAGAAGATGCAAGGAGCCTGATTACTTCTTCTTCTGTGACTGGATCAAAATCAGAGAGTGAGCTGGATTCAGTGGGGGAGGGAGGACAGTGCGTGGTATGAGGGGATTGGGAGATAATTTTCTGTCGGATGAAGTCAATTTTTTCTTAGAAATAATTGGCCAGATCGTCAGCGTGGAGATCTGTGGTTGGAGCCTGCACTTTTGGGTTGAGTAGGGAGTGAAAAGTGTCAAAGAGACGTTGAGGGCTATTGGATAGTGAGGTGATGAGGGTGTTGAAGTAGGTTTGTTTGGAGAGGTGAAGGGCAGTGTTGTATGTTTTAAGCATAAACTTGTAAATGATGAAATCTTCGGGTAGATTAGATTTTCTCCACAGACGTTCGGCACACCTGGAGCACCGCTGCAGGAAACGTGTTTGCAGCGTGTGCCACGGTTGTCGCAGTCTATGCCGTATTGTTCTATGTATAGGAGGTGCAGTTTCATCCAGGGCACTTTGCATTGTTTCATTGTAATGCTTCAGTGCAGAATCTGGACATGAGAGGGAACAGATAGAGACCAATGATGACTGCAAGTTCTTAAGTTTCTGGGTGTTAATGGCTTGTATGTTTCTCCAAGTGTGGAAAGACGGGGTGACCTGAGCTGGATGGCAGTTCTTGATAGAGAATGAAAGAAGGTTGTGGTCAGAGTGGGAGAGGGGAGTTTGTGAAATCATCCACTGAGCAAAGCCAGGAGAATACCAAGGGGATGTACAGTCTGACAGCATGGACCTCAAAAGAAGGGAAGACAAGTGATGGTACTTGAGGAATAGCCTGGAAAGTACATTTAGGTGATAAGAGCAGACCAACGCCTCCACCTCCTCTGTTGTCCGATCTTGGGGTATGAGAAAAGTAATAGGCTGTGAACCAGACACTGTGCAGTATCCTTGTGAACAGCACCCTATGCGGGCCTCTATTGTGCAATTGTATACTGAGCAGTCATCCCCTCCTTGAATGGGTATGTGGAGAGTGGCTGTTTAATCTAGTATTTTGCACCTGCGCTGCTAACATCTTGCTTTATGGGCTGGCTGCACCCTGTAGTGCATTTGTTCTGAGATCTGGGCAGGTGAGTTTTGCAGCCTTTTTGTGCTGTTCGATTTCATTTGCACAACAGCATGTGAAATTGATTGTCAATCAGTGTTGCTTCCTAAGTGGACAGTTTGATTTCACAGAAGTTTGATTTATTTGTAGTTATATTCTGTTGTTTAACCCCTTCCCGACCTTTGACACAGCGTATGCGTCATGAAAGTCGGTGCCAATCCGACCTATGACGCATACCCTGTGTCATGAAAGGATCGCGTTCCTGCGGGCCGGGAGACCGGGGTCACTCAAAGGTCACCCGACCCGCAGTTACAGGACCCTTTGTGCTTCACCACAGGGGGGTTTTCTTAACCCCCCCGTGGCCACGATCGCTCTGATTGGCTGTTAAAAGTGAAACAGCCAATCAGAGCAATCTGTAATATTTCACCAATTTAATTGGTGAAATATTACAATCCAGCCATGGCCGATGCTGCAATAGCATCTGCCATGGCTGGACACCGAGACCTGACCCCCCCACACGTAGTCACGGCAGCGATCGGCCGCCGCCACCGAAAGATGGCAGCGATCGGTCACCGCTGTCACTAACAGCTCCCCTCCTCCTTTGCTCCGATGCCCCCACCTTCCGATCCCCCCCCTAACCTTCCGACCACCCTACTCACCTCTCCCGATCCACCGATGTCCCTGGATCGGTCCCGGCGTCCACCCGGGCCTCTTCATGGGCGCCGCCATCTTGGAAAATGGCGGGCGCATGCGCAGTGCGCCCGCCGGCCGGCGCATGCGCAGTGCGCCCCCAGTGTCAAAATTTATTTTGATCACTGTGATAAACTGTCACAGTGATCAAAATAAAAAAAAAGTAAATGAACCCCCCCTTTATCATAGGTAGGGACAAATAAAAAAAATAAAGATTTTTTTTTTTTTTTTCCTATTAGGCCCTGTGCACACGTTGCGGATTTTGCTGCGCATCCGCGGCGTATTTTGCTGCGGATCCGCGGCGGATTTCGCTGCTGATCCCCAGCGATCAGCAGCGAAATCAGCCGCGGATGCGCAGCGATATCCGCCGCGGATCAGCAGCGAAATCCGCCGCGGATCCGCAGCAAAATATGCCGCGGATCCGCAGCAAAATCCGCAACGTGTGGCGGATTTCGCTGCGGATCCGCGGCGGATTTCGCTGCTGATCGGCGGCGGATTTCGCTGCGGATCCGCGGCAGATTTCGCTGCTGATCCGAGACTGATTTCGCTGCGGATCCGCGACTGATTTCGCTGCGGATCCGCGGCGGATTTCGCTGCTGATCCGCGGCGGATGTCGCTGCTGATCCGCGGCGGATCCGCGGCTGATTTCGCTGCTGATTCGCGGCGGATTTCGCTGCTGATTCGCGGCGGATTTCGCTGCTGATCCGCGACTGATTTTGCTGCTGATTCGCTGCAAATCCGCAGCGGATTTCGCTGCTGATCTGCGGCTGATTTCGCTGCTGATCCGTGACTGATTTTGCTGCTGATTCGCTGCGGATTCGCAGCGGATTTCGCTGCTGATCCGCGGCTGATTTCGCTGCTGATCCGCGGCTGATTTCGCTGCTGATCCGCGGCGGATTTCGCTGCTGATCCGCGGCGGATTTCGCTGCTGATTTCGCTGCTGATCCGCGGCGGATTTCGCTGCTGATCCGCGACTGATTTTGCTGCTGATTCGCTGCGGATCCGCAGCGGATTTCGCTGCTGATCCGCGGCTGATTTCGCTGCTGATCCGCGGCGGATTTCGCTGCTGATCCGCGGCGGATTTCGCTGCTGATTCGCTGCAGATCCGCGGCTGATTTCGCTGCTGATCCGCGGCGGATTTCGCTGCTGATCCGCGACTGATTTCGCTGCGGATCCGCGACTGATTTCGCTGCGGATCCGCGACTGATTTCGCTGCGGATCCGCGGCGGATTTCGCTGCTGATCCGCGGCGGATTTCGCTGCTGATCCGCGGCGGATTTTGCTGCGGATCCGTGGCTGATTATCTGCTGATTCATCTGCGCTAGCGGGTATAGCATAACGCGATCGCGTTATGCTATACCGTTACCAGCCGGTCAACGCTACGTGTTGAACGGGCTGGTAAAACGCAATATGAACCCAGCCTTAGGGTTAGAACTAGGGTTAGGGTTAGCATTAGGGTTAAGGTTAGAATTACGGTTAGGGTTGGAATTTGGGTTAGGGTTGGAATTAGGGTTAGGGTTGGAATTAGGGTTAGGGTTGGAATTACGGTTAGGCTTGTAGTTAGGTTTATGGTTAGAGTTGGGATTAGGGTTAGGGGTGTGTTGGGGTTAGGGTTATGATTAGGGTTTGTATTAGGGTTAGGTGTGTGTAGGGGTTAGGGTTGGGGTTAGGGGTGTGTTGGGGTTAGGGTTGGAGTTAGAATTGAGGGGTTTCCACTATTTAGGCACATCAGGGGGTCTCCATACGCGACATGGCGCCACCATTGATTCCTGCAAATTTTGCGTTCAAAAAGTCAAACAGTGCTCCCTTTATTCCAAGCCCCGACGTATGCCCAAACAGTGGTTTATCCCCACATATGAGGTATCAGCATACTCGGGAAAAATTGCACAACAACTTTGGGGGTTCTAATTTCTCCTGTTAACATTGGGAAAAAAAATTGGGGACTAAAAATTATTTTTGTGGAAAAAAAATGATTTTATATTTTCACGGCTCTGCGTTATAAACTTCTGTGAAGGACTTGGAGATTCAAAGTGCTTATCACACATCTATAGGAGTTCCTTGGGGATCTAGTTTCCAAAATGGGGTCACTTGTGGGGAGTTTCTACTGTTTAGGCACATCAGGGACTCTGCAAACGTAACATGACGCCCGAAGACCATTCCATCAAGTGGGCATTTCAAAACGTCACTACTTGCCATCCGAGCCCCGACGTGTGCCCATACAGTAGTTTTCTCCCACATATGGGATATCAGCATACTCAAGACAAATTAGACAACAACTTTTGGGGTCTAATTTCTCATGTTACCCTTGGGAAAATAAAAAAATTGGGGACTAAAAGATCCTGATTGTGGAAAAAATATGATTTTTTTATTTTCATGCCCGGGCGTTATAAACTTCTGTGTAGCCCTTGGGGGTTCAAAGTGCTCACCACACATCTAGATAAGTTCTTTGCCGGGTCTAGTTTCCAAAATGGGGTCACTTGTGGGGAGTTTCTACTGTTTAGGCACATCAGGGGCTCTGCAAACGTAACAAGATGCTCGCAGACCATTCCATCAAGTCGGCATTTCAAAGCGTCACTACATCCCTTCCGAGCCCTGACGTGTGCCCAAACAGTGGTTCCCCCCCACATATGGGGTACTAGCGTACTCAGGAGAAACTGGACAACAACTTTTGGGGTCAAATTTCTCCTGTAACCATTGTGAAAATAAAAAACAGTGGGCTAAAAAATCATTTTTTGAGAAAAAAAAATGATTTTTTATTTTCACGGCTCTGCGTTATAAACTTCTGTGAAGCACCTGGGGGTTCAAAGTGCTCACTATGCATCTAGATAAGTTCCTTAGGGCGTCTAGTTTCCAAAATGGGGTCACTTGTGGGGGAGCTCCAATGTTTAGGCACACAGGAACTCTCCAAATGCGACATGGCAACCGCTAAATATTCCAGCATATTTTCCATTCAAAAAGTCAAATGGCGCTCCTTCCCTTCTGAGCCCTGCAGTGCGCCCAAACAGTGGTTTATGACCACATATGAGGTATCTGTGTACTCAGGAGAAATTGCCCAACAAATTTTAGGATCCAATTTATACTGTTGCCCATGTGAAAATGAAAAAAACTGAGGCTAAAAGAAAATTTTTGTGAAAAAAAAGTACTTTCTTTTTTTTACAGATCAATTTGTGAAGCACCTGGGGGTTCAAAGTGATCACTATGCATCTAGATAAGTTCCTTAGGGGTATATGTATATGAGGTATCTGTGTACTCAGGAGAAATTGCCCAACAAATTTTAGGATCCATTTTATCCTGATGACCATGTAAAAATGAAAAAATTGATGCTAAAAGAAAAATTTTGTTGGAAAAATTAAAATGTCCATTTTTTCCTTCCACGTTGCTTTAGTTCCTGTGAAGCACCTGAAGGGTTAATAATCTTCTTGAATGTAGTTTTGAGTAGCTTGAGGGGTGCAGTTTTTATAAAGGTGTCACTTTTGGGTATTTTCTGCCATATAGACCCCTCAAAGTGACTTCAAATGTGAGGTGGTCCCTAAAAAAAATGGTTTTGTAAATTTTGCTGTAAAAATGAGAAATCGCTGGTCAACTTTTAACCCTTATAACTTCCTAACAAAAAAAAATGTTGTTCCCAAAATTGTGCTGATGTAAAGTAGACATGTGGGAAATGTTATTTATTAACTATTTTGTGCCACATAACTCTCTGGTTTAACAGAATAAAAATTAAAAATTTGAAAATTACAAAATTTTCAGAATTTTCGCCAAATTTCCATTTTTTTCACAAATAAACGCAAAAATTATCGACCTAAATTTACCACTAACATGAAGCCCAATATGTCACGAAAAAACAATCTCAGAATCGCTAGGATCCATTGAAGTGTTCCTGAGTTATTACCTCATAAAGGGACACTGGTCAGAATTGCAAAAAATGGCAAAGTCTTTAAGGTCAAAATAGGCTGGGTCTTGAAGGGGTTAAGTGTTCCCTTTATTTTTTTTGAGCAGTGTATATTGTATATATTTTATATATTTTTTTTTAACGGCATATGTATAGCACCTATATTTTTGTTTATTATTTTTGTTTATCATTGACCACACCACCCTTGTAAAAAAAATTTTGTACAATTGTTTCTTCCCAGCATTGAGTAGAAGGACCTTTTGAGCTAGTACAGCCATGAGTCTTCTTGGGAATGATGCAACAAGTTTGTCACACTTGGATTTGGGGATACTCTGCCATTCTTCCTTGCAGATCCTCTCCAGTTCCATCAATTTGGATGGTGAACATTGGTGGACAGATATTTTCAGGTCTCTCCAGAGATGCTCAATTTGGGTTTAGGTCAGGGCTCTGGCTGGGCCAGTCAAGAATGGTCACAGAGTTGTTCTGAAGTCACTGTTGGGATTGTATTGGGCAGGTGATGAGCAGTGCCTGGTTTTCTTTACACATACAGCTTAGAATTATCACCAAAAAGTTCTAACTTTGTCTCATCAGACCAGAGAATCTTATTTCTCAGTCTGGGAGTCCTTCATTTGTTTTTTAGCAAACTTTATGCGGGCTTTCATATGTCTTGCACTGAAGAGAGGCTTCCGTTGGGCCACTCTGCCATAAAGGCCCAACTGGTGGAGGACTGCAGTGATAGTTGACTTTGTGGAACTTTCTCCCATCTCCCTACTGCATCTGTGGAGCTCAAACACAGTGATCTTGGGGTTCTTCTTTACCTCTCTCACTAAGGCTCTTCTCCCAGGGTTGCTCAGTTTGGCTGGACGGCCAGGTCTAAAAAGACTTCTAATGGTCCCAAACTTCTTCCATTTAAGGATTATGGAGGCCACTATGCTTTTACGAACCTTGAATGCTGCAGAAATTCTTTTGCAACCTTGACCAGATCTGTGTCCTGCCCCAATTCTGTCTCCGAGCACCTTGACCAGTTCCTTTTGACCTCATGATTCTCATTTGGTCTGACATGCAATGTGAGCTGTGAGGTCTTATATAGACAGCTGGACTCCAATGAAGGAGTAGAACCATTTCAAGGAGGATCACAAGAAAATGGACAGAATGTGACTTAAATATGAATGTCTGAGCAAAAGGGTCTGAATACTTATGACCATGTGGTATTTCAGTTTTTCCTTTTTAATAAATTTGAAAAAAATTCGACATTTCTGTTTTTTTTCAGTCAAGATGGGGTGCAGAGTGTACATTAATGAGAAAAAAAATGATCTTTTTTGAATTTACCAAATGGCTGCAATGAAACAAAGAGTGAAAAATTTAAAGGGGTCTGAATACTTTCCATACCTACTGAAACTGATGATGTGACCTGTGAATATGATCGGCTCTGCTGGCAGCTAATGGACTCTCCAAAGATTAATGAAGAAGTAGAAGTGACTATTACAGATATTAACTCACTCAGAGCCAAACCCCAAAACAGCCGGACAGACTGACACAAGGAAATGGCCATTGTTAGGGAGAGATTGTGGACAAGATCACATTTCACCCAGTAGAAGAGACAAATGATGATAATGAACAAATACAAGAACGCAATAGGGTCTTGTCTAATGTAAATAATTGCTACTGGTACAGAAGTGTTAAAACTACTCCCCTAATAGGTCTATGTGAGACCCAACACATATAAAGCTCTGAATTCAGAGGCTGCGGCTTCCTGGGGATGTCAGAAATAGATGCCGGGAAAGGAAGTTGTTCTGCGCTCTCTGGAGTCAGGACAAGCCAGTAGTAAGGATAAAAATGGAGGTTTATTTGTCTATGCATTTCAGAGTCCACCGACTCCTTCCTCAGGACGACCATACATAACAATGAGATAATCAACATACATGGTATAAGGCTCTCTTAAAAAAAGGGCACAAAGGAACAGAGCGAGGGGTGTATACAGTCACATGTATATTACAGTCACATGACTTATTACAGTTACATGTCTATTACACTCATAGGTCTATTAGTCACATGTCTATTAATAATAATAATAATCTTTATTTATATAGCGCCAACATATTCCGCAGCGCTTTACAGTTTAACAGTTTCAAAACACAAGTCTATTACAGTCACATGTCTATTACAGTCACGTCTTATAATAGCCATTCTCACGTCTTATTACAACCATACAGAATTCTCAGTACATGATGGAAACACCCCAAAATTGTCATCTGCAGCTTCCTGGGGATTTGTCAGAAATACACACGTGGTCAAAATTGTTGGTACTCGTTTAATGACAGAAAAAGCCACAATGGTCACAGAAATAACTTGAATCTGACACAAGTACCGTATTTTTCAGACTACAAGATGCACCGGACCATATGACGCACCCCAAATTTTGAGAAGGAAATAGGGGGAAAAATGTGTCAAATGGGGATTTGTCTTACAGTCCGAATGCAGCTTACCGGGAGGATCGTCACAGCTGGAGGAGTGGTCACAGGCGTTGTTCAGTGGTCCAGGCTGGTGCGGTGGCCTCCAGTAAATTTCATCCCAGGATGGTGCTCTGGGGTTCCCGTTGGTTCCGCCGGTATTTTGCGACAAGTTCGGTGGTGGTGCAGCAGGGCTCCGCCAGCATTTTTGAAAGCCCGGAGGCCCCTGCAGATCTATTGCTGCGATGCGGTGGCCGCCGGGAAAATGGCCACAGGGTGCGGCGCATGCTCAAAATGAAATCTTGGCAACGAGATCTCGTCCCAAGATCTTGTCTCCTGAGATCTCATTGCTGAGATCTCAATCTGCTGTGATGCGGTGGCCTCTGGGAAAATGGTCGCTGGGGGCGGCGCATGCTCAGAATGAAATCTTGGCAACGAGATCTCGTCCCAAGATCTTGTCTCCTGAGATCTCATTGCTGAGATCTCAATCTGCTGTGATGCGGTGGCCTCTGGGAAAATGGTCGCTGGGGGCGGCGCATGCTCAGAATGAAATCTTGGCAACGAGATCTCGTCCCAAGATCTTGTCTCCTGAGATCTCATTGCTGAGATCTCAATCTGCTGTGATGCGGTGGCCTCTGGGAAAATGGTCGCTGGGGGCGGCGCATGCTCAGAATGAAATCTTGGCAACGAGATCTCGTCCCAAGATCTTGTCTCCTGAGATCTCATTGCTGAGATCTCAATCTGCTGTGATGCGGTGGCCTCTGGGAAAAGTCTAAGTTACTTACCGTTAACGGTATTTTTCGAAGTCCATGACAGCACTACAGAGAGAGGGGATCCGCCCCTTAGGAACATGAAACCTACAGATACAAAAGGGCGGCACCTCTCCCACACATCAGTTGGATTACAGAGCATAAGAGGACAACCAAGGTTAAATGGTATACAGCAAAAAAAATTTATGCATCACACAGTAACCTTAATCAATTGTTTATTACATGTGGACTATATAAGAGGAAGAAGTGCACATAGAACCCGGGTGGGAATGTAAGGGTGCTGTCATGGACTTCGAAAAATACCGTTAACGGTAAGTAACTTAGACTTTATTCGAACGTCCATGACAGCACTACAGAGAGAATTACAGAGAGTAATAAGTATTTTAGGGAGGGACCACTGCCTGCAGCACCTTTACTCTGAAAGAAAGATCTGAGGAAGCACCCAAATCTAACCTATAATGAGTGTAAAACGTGTGTGGAGAAGACCACGTAGCTGCCTTACATATTTGGTCAATGGAGACTTCTGCCCTCTCTGCCCATGAAGTTGCCACGGCTCGGGTGGAATGCGCCCTTATCCTTTCAGGTGCCGGCTTGCCCTTTGAGGTGTATGCCAGAGAAATTGCTTCCCTAATCCATCTGGCCAATGAGCTTTTTGTTATTCTACAGCCTTTGTTAATTCCCTGAAAAGAAACAAACAATGCACTGTCCCTTTTCCAGGGATCAGTGACTGCCAAATATTGCAGTAGACATCTTCTGACATCTAACGAATGAAGTTTTATTTCCTTTTGACTAGATGGATTAGGGATGAAAGAGGGGAGAACAATTTCCTGCGTTCTGTGGAAAACGGAAGACACCTTAGGTAGGTATGCCGGATCGGGTTTAAGTATTATTCTGTCATTCAGGACCCGAGTGTAGGGAGATAGTCTAGATAGAGCCTGGATATCACTTACCCTCCTAGCCGAAGTTAATGCTACTAAAAAAGCGGTTTTGAGGGAAAGAGTTTTTATTGATGCTGCTGATATAGGTTCAAAAGGGGGCTCTGTTAAAGCAGTGAGAACAAGGTTCAAGTCCCATGGCATGATTCTCACCTTTACTATGGGTCTCGACCTACCTGCAGCTTTAATGAATCTACTGACCCAGTAATTATTTGCAATGTTGCAACTGAAGAGTGCCCCAAGGCTGAAACTTGCACCTTAAGGGTGCTTGTGGAGAGGCCTAAGTCTAGACCCTTTTGTAGGAATTCTAGAATCTGGGATATTGGTGTTGGGTCCCCTGCCACCACCCCCGAGCTTTGGAGAAATTTTTTCCAAATCCTAGCGTAGATTCTAGTTGTAACCTCTTTTCTGCTTTTGAGGAAAGTATTAATTACATTAGCAGAAAACCCCTTATCTCTCAGCAGCGACCGTTCAAAATCCACGCCGTCAGGTGGAGGCCCGCTACCCGAGGATGGTAGACTGGACCCTGGGAGAGTAGATCGGGAATATCCGGCAGGACACTTATCTAGTGGATCTTTTAAAGATCCCATATCATCGAATGGAATGGAGGATTTTTTAGAAGCCTTCGCCACTGCAGTATTTAGCTTCGGGGCCTTATCCCATCTACCCGTCAGGGGATCTTCAAAGGGATATCTCCGCTTAAATGCTTGGGGTAAGGAGCCTCTTTTTTCAGGCTTCTTCCACTCTCTGTCTATGAGGCCTTGGATGCTACTGTTTAGTGGAAAGGATCTCCGTTTTTTTGGATCTAAACCACCAAACATCAGCTCCTGAACTGAAAGTTCTGGTTTCGCCTCCTCTACCCCCATGGTGGACCTAACTGACTTGACAAATTTGTCCATCTGGTCCAAGGGAAAACAAAAACGGGTAGCGTCTTCCGTAGAAGACGAGGAGGAAGCCGAAGAGGAAGGCGAGGAGGGTCCTGAGACAACTTCACCCCTGTCATGGGCGGCCGGAGAATCTGAATCAGATAAAACCGGTACAGTTCTACGCCTGGAAGATTCTCCGTGTCTTGAGGACGCTCTCATTTCTGCTCTTATTATTTCCCTCAGGCTTTCGGTGAAATCTGGAGTCTCTTCCGTTATCTAAAAAGGGAAGGGGCATAGGGGGGAGGGTTACTATCTCATCCAGGCCCCTGCCCTTCCCCTTAAAATGCCCTACCGTTCGTTGCATGCATGGCTGGCATAACCTTTTAGGGCAAGCGTCAGGCAGAGGGCAAGCACAAAAGGCACATTCCCTGTGCTTGCTTTTCACCGAACATTTCTTCCCCTAGTAACAGACACAGAATGGGGGAAAAACTGCATTACTGGGTGTTCTATTAGACGATCTCTTACCCAGACCATGCAGCAGTAGGTACCGGATCACGGGGAGGGGTCTTTTTCCCAGCTGCGGAACTTCTGCGGCTGGCGTCCCTGGCCGAAGAGGAGCGCTCTGTCTGCTGCTGCTGGCTCTCCTGATGCACCGAGGAAGCTTCTGCAGTGTTCATTGCAAAATGGGGCAGAAGCGCATTTCCTCCTTCTCAGGCCTTTAAATACTCCCCGGATATCCGGGTCAGCAGGACTGGCCAGGGGTCCTCCCCCTCCCGCTTCCCGCCCCACAGCCCCCCTGCACCTCCCCGCCGCTCCCACAGTAGGCGCTGCCTCACCCATGGTGCAGCCGCCGAAATTTTCAAAAATGCCGGCCGGTGTCCCATATCCGGTTCCGGCCAGGAGACTCCGCCCCCTTATTCAGCGCTCCCACCGGAGATCCCAATACCGCCGCACCGATCAGGCCAGTAGCGTCTCCCGCCGCCTCGCCCAGCGGAGCGCCATGAAAAAACCTCCAAATTCCCCACCGCCCCGCCGCGCCGTCCATGGCAGAGACGCGCGGCGGGAAATTCAAAAAATCCCCCGCCGCGCCGTCCAAAGCAGAGACGCGCGGCGGGAAATTCAAAAAATCCCCCGCCGCGCCGTCCAAAGCAGAGACGCGCGGCGGGAAATTCAAAAAATCCCCCGCCGCGCGTCCAAAGCAGAGACGCGCGGCGGGAAACTCAAAAAATCCCCCGCCGCGCCGTCCAAAGCAGAGACGCGCGGCGGGAAATTCAAAAAAACCCCGCCGCGCCGTCCATAGCAGCGACGCGCGGCGGGAAACGCTCGGCGGGAAATTCAAATTCAAAAATAAAATTTTTTTTTTTTTTTCATATGGCTGCACCACCAGCAGGCCCCCATGACAGGACCGCAGGAGAGAACAGGAAGTACCGGGACCAGGGAGCGGGGGAGAATACTTACCAACCGGCGCTGGCTGGGAGACAGGGATCCACTGGATACTGCTCCACCTGCTCCGCACACTGCCGTGGAATCCTACCCGGACCCACCGTGGCGCTTCCAGGAGCTCCGCACCGGTCGAGGTAGGAGATCCCCCCCGCTACCTGGGTCGACCGGCCGGCCTGGGTCCTCCTGAAGATCTTCATCTGTAGGAAACCCGTCCTTTAGGAACAGGAAACCAACTGATGTGTGGGAGAGGTGCCGCCCTTTTGTATCTGTAGGTTTCCTGTTCCTAAGGGGCGGATCCCCTCTCTCTGTAATGCTGTCATGGACGTTGGAATAAATGGTCGCTGGGGGCGGCGCATGCTCAGAATGAAATCTTGGCAACGAGATCTCGTCCCAAGATCTTGTCTCCTGAGATCTCATTGCTGAGATCTCAATCTGCTGTGATGCGGTGGTCTCTGGGAAAATGGTCGCTGGGGGCGGCGCATGCTCAGATCTCGTCCTGATATATCGTCTCTGAGATCTGGGTGCCGAGATCTCAATCTGAGCATGCGCAGCTCCCAGCGGCCATTTTCCCAGAGGCCACCGCATCGCAGCAATGGATCTGCGGGGGCCTCCAGGCTTTCAGAAAATGCAAGCAAAGCCCCCCCTGCACCACAGAGCATCACCACCGCACCACAGAGCTCGACTGCTGCACCAGCCTGGGAAGGGAGGCTGCATCACCCTGCAGCGTCAGACTGGGACTGCCACCACAGTATTTTGTAAGTATATTCCGACTATAAGACGTACCCATCTTTTCCCCAAAAGTTTTTTGGGGAAAAAGTGCGTCTTATAGTCTGAAAACTATGGACATAATAAATAAAAATCTATGAAAATGAATAAATGAAATTCAGACATTGCTTTTCAACCATGCTTCCACAGAATTAAAAAAAAAATAAAACTCATGAAATAGGCCTGGACAGAAATGATGGTACCCCTGAAAATAATGTGACAAAAGGGACATGTTAAATCATGGTGTGTCCACTAATTAGCATCACAGGTGTCTACAATCTTGGAATCAGTGAGTGGCCTGTATAGAGAGCTACAGATACTGACTGTGCTGTTTGGTGACATGGTGTGTATCACACTCAACATGGACCAGAGGAAGCGAAGGACAGAGTTGTCTCAGGAGATTAGAAAGAAAATTATAGACAAACATGTTAAAGGTAAAAGTTATAAGACGATCTCCAAGCAGCTTGATGTTCCTGTGACTGTAGGTGCACATGTTATTCAGAAATTTAATATCCATGGGACTGTAGCCAACCTCACTGGACGTGGCCGCAGGAGGAAAATTGATAGCAAATCAAAGAGACGGATAATACGAATGGTAACAAAAGAGCCAGAAAAACTTCTCAATAGACTAAAGGTGAACTTCAAGCTCAAGGAACATCAGTGTCAGATCACACCATCTGTTGTTGTATGAGCCAAATTGGCCTTCATGGGAGATGACCAAGGAGGACAAAAAAAAGGGGGAGAAGCCAGCGCTGCACATGGTCAGCATGTAATACATTAAGTGCATCTGCACATATTGGTTTCTGTTTTTTTAAAAATGAGACATTTGGCAAATAATTGATCAATTCTTTGAGCCACCCCGCCACGACAAGGCATTCTCATATGGGGCAGTCCTACTCTACGTCTTTTATTTTCGCTGTGCCATTACGGCCTCCTAAATATATTAAAAGCAAAACTGCAAAAAAAACTGCAAAAGTAAGACTGCAAAAAAACTGCAAAAGTACCTGAAGCATAGCTGAATCACTCCCATGGTGCCAGTAAGGCAAGCGCAGGTAAAAGCCGACCAGGTCCAGAGATGGACATTTCAGATCTGACCTCTACACTGCCAAACCAGCAACCACAGATGAAGGGTGAAACAGGCCCAGATACAGGTGCACAATCATGCAGAGCCTGGGGCAGGGCAGGTCTGCTGTATGTGTGTACAGCAGCCTAGGTCAATCACAAAAAGAAAAAAAAAAAACAGATAAAATAGCGTGCATAACCCGGCGCGCACGGCAACAAGTGGTGGTCAGCCACTTACCAATAACAAGCAAAAAAGGGGGGAGAAGCCAGAGCTGCACATGGTCAGCATGTAATACATTAAGTGCATCTGCACATATTGGTTTCTAACTGTTTTTTTTAAAAATGAGACATTTGGCAAATAATTGATCAATTCTTTGAGCCACCCCTCCACGACTGTGGTTGCTGGTCTGGCAGTGCAGAAGTCAGATCTGAAATGTCCATCTCCGGACCTGGTCGGCTTTCACCTGCGCTTGCCTTACTGGCACCATGGGAGTGATACAGCAATGCTTCAGGTACTTTTGTTTTGATTTTTTGCAGTCTTGCTTTTATACATTCAGGAGGCCGTAATGGCACAGCGAATTAAAAAACGTAGAGTAGGACTGCCCCATATGAGAATGCCATGTCGTGGCGGGGTGGCTCAAAGAATTGATCAATTATTTGCCAAATGTCTTATTTTTAACACAGTTAGAATCCAATATGTGCAGATGCACCCGAGCTGCCACCTCGCTGCCACTTCACCGCCACCACCCGAGCTGCCGCCGAGCTGCCACCACCAGAGCTGCCGCCTCGCCGCCACCACTACCAGAGCTGCCGCCACCACCAGAGCTGCCGCCTCGCCACCACCAGAGCTGCCGCACCCCCGACCTTCTGTTTCTTCCCCATTATCCCGTAGAATGTAAGTCCGCAAGGACAGGGTCCTCTTCCCTCTGTACCAGTCTGTCATTGTAAATTTGTTTACTGTAAACGATATCTATAACTTTGTATGTAACCCCTTCTCATGTACAGCACCATGGAATTAATGGCGCTATATAAATAAATAATAATAATAATATTACATGCTG
Organism: Oophaga sylvatica; assembly: GCA_033576555.1. Classification (NCBI taxonomy): domain Eukaryota; kingdom Metazoa; phylum Chordata; class Amphibia; order Anura; family Dendrobatidae; genus Oophaga; species Oophaga sylvatica. The sequence continues at coordinate 17,399 of JARQOD010000056.1, read as the reverse complement.
ACCATGTGCGGTGCTGGCTTCTCCCCCCTTTTTTTTACCTGATATTGGTACGTGGCTGACCACCACATGTTGCCGTGCGCTCTGGGTCATGCACGCAGTTCTATCTGTGTTTTTTTGGTGATTGACCTAGGCTGCTGTGCACACACAGCAGCCCTGCCCAGCCTGGGCTCTGCTTGATTTTACACCTGTATCTGGGCCGGTTTCACCCTTCATCTGTGGTTGCTGGTCTGGCAGTGCAGAAGTCAGATCTGAAATGTCCATCTCCGGACCTGGTCGGCTTTCACCTGCGCTTGCCTTACTGGCACCTTGGGAGTGATACAGCAATGCTTCAGGTACTTTTGTTTTGATTTTTTGCAGTCTTGCTTTTATACATTCAGGAGGCCGTAATGCCACAGCGAATATAAAAAATGTAGAGTAGGACTGCCCCATATGAGAATGCCTTGTCTGGCGGGGTGGCTCAAAGAATTGATCAATTATTTGCCAAATGTCTCATTTTTAATACAGATTAGAATCCAATATGTGCATATGCACTTTATATATTACATGCTGACCATGTGCGGCGCTGGCTTCTCCCCCCTTTTTTTTGACCAAGGAGGACACCATTGTTGAAAAAAATCATAGAAAAGCCAGACTGGAATTTGCCAAACTACTTGTTGACAAGCCACAAAGCTTTTAGGAGAATGTCCTATGGACAGATAAGACAAAAATTGAACTTTCTGGCAAGGCACATCAGCTCTATGTTCACAGAAAAATGAGACATATCAAGAAAAGAACACTGTCCCTACTGTGAAACATGGAGGAGGCTCTGTTATGTTCTGGGGCTCCTTTGCTGCATCTAGTAAAGTAAAGAAAACCGGGCACACTCAGGACATGCAATGCGAATGAATTTTATTGTGCAATACATACGATGGGCACAAACGTTTCGATCCAAATCGGACCTTCATCAGTGTGCTAGAATAAACAAATGTGAAACTAAATAATAACAAAAAAAGAAACAAAGTATATACAAAGAAGAATATAACAATATTGGGAAATTGAACTACAGTCCAAAATATAATAAGGGCTAAACTTTAGAGGAAAAATGAGAGGATAACAGCCACAAAAAAAGAGCCTTATAACATGGATAATATGGAAATGGCATAGAGTAATCACTTTACCTAAGTACGTAGTATTGCTGAAGTTAGTGTGCGTACGCACAGAGAATAAAGCTGTAATAGAGAGGGTGGTTTGTGAGAACAGTCAATGTGATTAGTGAATATGTGTGGGGTTTAAGCAAAGAAATCACATACCCTGTATAAAAAACACAGCCTTGGATAGGATGTCCCAGAACACAGGGGAAGAAAATCTGAGGGGTAGTGAATAATAGTGATCGGTATAATTGCCATAATGTCCTCAGTATGCAGGAGGCCAAAAAATGATCTGTGCCGGTGACAGAGTTAGACTTACCCTGTAAAGTGGTAGAGGATCGCTATAGACACGGAATCCACCGCAAGTCATATAAGGAAGTGAGCGCTCATGTGGGAGATAAATACCTGCTGTCTGGGAGCTGAAAACGGCGTGTGACGCAAGTGATGAGAAAGAGGAAGTAGCCTATGCGGTTCACAAGCCGGAAGTGACCGCTTGCTGCGTTCCAGTGAGTCAGAGAGCGTCAGAGCCGTGTATTGTGGGCGGAGCCAGTCCGCAAACGTCATAGGTGGGTGTGTCTATGTGCCAGAGGGCCGGCTGAGGGATATACAGAGTGGTATTCAAGATACAGTATGTGCAGATGATGAGGAACACAAGAGATGAGGAATTCTCAATATAGACGATTCTGAAATATAGAAAAAGGCAGTTAGAAAGGCATATTATAAACATAGTCCATATATATCTTTTCTACAGATAACAATTTTTGACAAATGAATGTACCAACTAAAATGGTGGTAGTTAAATAGACGAAACAATCAGGTATCGTAGATAAGGAGATATCAATGATTGAAATCAGATGTAAAGATATAAAATCTAATATTATATTATGCGGATTATTTATGGGTTTTTTAAATAAAGGCTTGCAGATCATAGTCCTTATTGAGGCCCATAGGGGTCATTGTCCTAAGTTTGTGAATCCAATATGCTTCTCTTTTCTTCAGCATAAGGACTCTATCGCCCCCTCGTCGTGGTGGGGGGACAGGTTCAATGATTTGGAACTTAAGTGGGTGACAATATGACCTGAATTGACAAAATGATGCGGAATCGGTAGTAAAGTATTACGGCATCTGATGGTAGATTTATGTTTTGATATCCTATCCTTGATTCCTGAGTTGTTTCACCAATGTATGCAAGACCACATGGACATTTAATTAGATAGATCACAAATGTGGAATTACATGTAAAATATCCTTGGACAGGGTATCTTTTCCCTGTATGGGGATGATGAATGGAATCCCCTCTGAGTACATTGCCACACTGTTACAATTAAGACACTGGGAAAGTCCCATTCTTCGGAGCATGCAGAAAACGTTGCATGGTATATGTAGGAGGGGGGCCAAAATCGGCCCTGACCAGAGTATCTCTGATGTTTCGTGCTCTTTTAAAACATGGAGAAATGGATGCTTAAGAGTCTACCTTTGGGTGGGCTTCATGCAACAGATGCCAGTGCCTGCGTATCGTCCTGTGTATGATATATGCTGAGGGATGGAAGCAATGTACAAAAGGAAAGCGACGTGATGTATCAGTGGGTACAGATTGTGCTGATTGATTATTGCTTTGTAATGTACGAGGGGGGTAGCCCCTACTAGTGAATTTAGATCTCATCTCAGCAATTCTATTATTGAGAGTGGTCGGATTAGTGACTATTCTTTTCATCTTTGAAATTGTGACCTGGGGAGAGACGCCTTCATCTTGTCGGGATGGAAGTTGTCGTAATGCAAGAGGCTATTACGATCAGTCGACTTGGTGAACAAGTCCGTAGAGAGATTACCCTCAGAATCTTTTAGGACCATGGTGTCCAGGAAACTAATGTTATGAAGTCGTAGGACATGGTAAAGTCTAGACCAGGCCATGAGGATTTTAGAATGTTCAGAAACTGTTCTAAGGTCGTTGTGTCACCCCGCCAGATGCAGAAGATGTCATCAATATACCTCTTCCACACCAATACTCCTGCCCTCGGCTGAGTTAGTTGACCTCCTGTGTGCCTGTGCCTTATCTTGTTGCTTGTTTGGTTTTGACCCGGTCCGTCTCTTCGTTGTGAGTTTGTCTACTGTCTTGGTACTGTGTATTTGCCCGTTCTGGTTTTCTGATCCCTTGGCTACGTTCTGGTTATTCTCTGCTTGCTCCTCTTGTACTGCGTTGCTCCCTCTGTGTATGACCTGGCTATCCTGACGATCCGTTTTGTCTATGCCCCTTGGTAACTCTGTCCCGTAGTTACCCTTCTAGGAGTTTTCCTTCTGCTCCTAGCTCTTGGAGCTTAGGCCACGCCCACCAGCAGTCACGAGTTTCAGGTCCTCCGGCCTGAAGCATTCTCTATCTGTTACTGCTCCCTCTGAGAGACCTGTAGCCAGCTCCGCCCCTTGGCAGTCACGTGCTTAGGGTCCTGTTAGTCTGAAGCACGCATCTTCACCGCTACTGCCCCGCTGCACAGGTATCTTTGAGTGCAGTCTGTCTTATTCAGGACACGCGCACTGGCTCAGTGAGCAAGTGCGGTGATCGTGATATTATAACTGACCGCTACTTTTTTTTTTTTTTCCTGTGTGTGTTATGGATCCTATGTATGCCCTTTCTGAGCAGGTAAAGCACCTGACTCAGATGTCTCAGAAACTGAATGAGGAACATCAAGTTCTGGCTCAGTCTCAGCAGCTGATGGCTGACACTGTGCAGGGGGCTTTATCATCTGGTGGCCATGGGACAGGGGTTCAAGCTGTTACTTTAGTTTCCCCAGAGCCCCCGGTTAAATTACCGGATACCTTTTCCGGAGATAGAAAGGAATTTTAAAGTTTTCAAAGAGGGCTGTAAGATTTTTTTCTCTTTAACCCCTTACTGCCATCGGACGTACTATCCCGTCCATGGTACCTGGGCCCGTATGACCATGGACGGGATAGTACGTCTCGTGCGATCGGACGCGCTCCCGGGGGGAGCGCAGCCGATCGCGGCCGGGTGTCAGCTGATTATCACAGCTGACACCCATGACTGTGTGTCAGGAGCGGTCACGGACCGCTCCCGGCACATTAACCCCTTGCACACCGCGATCAAACATGATCGCGGTGTACTGGGGGCACAGGGGAGGATCGCGCAGGGTGGGGGCTCCCTGCGCGCCCCCCTGAGACCCTCAGAGCAGCGCGATGTGATCGCGCTGTTCTGAGGGCTTCCTCCCTCCCAGGACCCGGATCCAAGATGGCGCCGGGGTCCTGGAGGGAGGCGGCTTCCTCAGTGCCTGCCGAGAGCAGGCACTGAGAAGCCTGCATCTATGCCTGTGCGATCGCTGGTGTGACAGAGTGCTGTGCACACTGTCACACCAGCGATCTGACAAAATACAGTGATGTCCCACCCTGGGACAAAGTAAAAAAGTTAAAAAAAAATAAAAATAAACATGTTTTAAAAAAAAATCCAAAATAAATAATAAAAAAAAAAAAATATTCCCCAATAAATTCACTTCTTCCTGTAAATAAAAAAAAAAAGCAATAAAAGTACACATATTTGGTATCGCCGCGTCCGTAACGACCCCCCCTATAAAATTGTCCCACTAGTTAACCCCTTTAGTGAACCCCTTAAAAAAAAAAAAAAAGAAGCAAAAAATCAATGCTTTATCATCATACCGCCGAACAAAAAGTGGAATAACTCGCGATCAAAAAGACCGATACAAAAAAATATGGTACCGCTGAAAACGACATCTTGTCCCGCAAAAAACAAGCCGTCATACAGCATCATCAGCGAAAAAATAAAAAAGTTATAGCTCGCAGAATAAAGCGATGCAAAAATAATTATTTTTTATATAAAATTGTTTTTATTCTATAAAAGCGCCAAAACATGAAAAAATGATATAAATGAGGTATCGCCGTAATCGTACTGACCCGAAGAATAAAACTGCTTTATCAATTTTACCACACGCGGAACGGTATAAACGCCTCCCCCAAAAGAAATTCATGAATTGCTGATTTTTGTTCATTCTAACCTCCCAAAAATCGAAATAAAAAGCGATCAAAAAACGTCACATGCTCAAAAATGGTACCAATAAAAACGTCAACTCGTCCGCAAAAAATAAGACCTCACATGACTCTGTGGGCCAAAATATGCAAAAATTATAGCTCTCAAAATGTGATGATGCAAAAACTATTTTTGCAATAAAAAGCGTCTTTTAGCGTGACAGCTGCCAATCATAAAAACCCGCTATAAATAGTAAATCAAACCCCCCTTTATCACCCCTTAGTAAGGGAAAAATAATAAAATTAAAAAAAAGTATTTATTTCCATTTTCCCATTAGGGTTAGGGTTAGGGTTGCGGCTAAAGTTAGGGTTAGGGTTGGCGCTAAAGTTAGGATTAGGGTTAGGGTTGGGATTAGGGGTGTGTTAGGGTTAGGTTTGTGGTTAGGGTTGGGACTAGGGTTAGGGGTGTGTTGGGGTTAGGGTTGGAGTTAGAATTGGGGGGTTTCCGCTGTTTAGGCACATCAGGGGCTCTCCAAATGTGACATGGCGTCTGATCTCAATTCCAGCCAATTCTGCGTTGAAAAAGTCAAACGGTGCTCCTTCACTTCTCAGCTCTGCCATGCGTCCAAACAGTAGTTTATCCCCACATATGGGGTATCAGCGTACTCTGGACCCCAAGAGTTATTGTGCAATTTGTCCTATTTCTTCTGTTACCCTTGGGAAAATAAAAACTGGGGGCGAAAATATCATTTTTGTACAAAAAAAATTATTTTTTTGTTTTTACGGCTGTACATTATAAACTTCTGTGAAGCACTTGGGCTTCATAGCGCTCACCACACATCTAGATAAGTTCCTTGTGGGGTCTATTTTCCAAAATGGGGTCACTTGTTGGGGATTTCCACTGTTTAGGCGCATCAGGGGCTCTCCAAATGCGACATGACGCCCCCAGACCATTCCATCAAAGTCTGCAATCCAAAACGTCACTACTTCCCTTCCGAGCCCCAACGTGTACCCATACAGTAGTTTTCTCCCACATATTGGATATCAGCGTACCAGGACAAATTGGACAACAACTTTGGGGTCCAATTTCTCCCGTTACCCTTGTAAAAATAAAATATTGGGGCAAAAAATCATTTTTGCAAAAAAAAAAAAGATTTTTTATTTTTACGGCTGTGCGTTATAAACTTCTGTGAAGCACTTCGGGGGTTTAAAGTGCTCACCAAAACATCTAGAATAGTTCCTTGTGGGGTTTTATTTTCCAAAATGGGGTCCTTGTGGGGGTTTCCACTGTTATAGGCGCAAACAGGGGCTCTCAAATGCGACTTGACGCCCTCAGGACCATTCCATCAAAGTCTGCAATCCAAAAAGTCACTACTTCCCTTCCGAGCCCTGACGTGCCCCCCTACAGTAGTTTTCTCCCACATATTGGGTATCAGCGTACTCAGGACAAATGGACAACAAATTTTGGGTCCAATTTCTCCTGTTACCCTTGTGAAAATAAAATATTGGGGGCAAAAAAATCATTTTTGTAAAAAAAAAAAAGGATTTTTTTATTTTACGGCTGTACGTTATAAACTTCTGTGAAACACTTTCGGGGTTCAAAGTGCTCACCACACATCTAGATAAGTTCCTTGTGGGGTCTATTTGCCAAAATGGGGTCCTCTTGTGGGGGGTTTCCACTGTATAGGTGCTCAGGGGTTCTCCAAATGTGACATGACGCCCCCAGACCATTCCATCAAAAGTCTGCAATCCAAAACGTCACACTTCCCTCCGAGCCCCTTTGGAAAA